>LPNX010311387.1:278216-360335 GCA_001517045.1 Pseudotsuga menziesii | reverse complement strand
TATCTGTGTGTGTGTGTGTGTTTATAATTACCATTCTTACTCATTGCAATCGTCCTTCTTAGCCGTAACATATTTCTTATTTTTTTGTAAAGACAATATTAGCTAAGACTTCTAATCATTTTATGACAAGCTTATCATCCGCTCTACATGGTCTCCAATTGAATGACAACTTGGTCGCAACCCTTCCCAAGGTGATGTTAAGGTTTAAATTCATTAAAAAATTTGTTTTCTTATCTAGGAAATAGGCCTAGACTATTGGATCTATTCCTATTACACTTGTTATATATAATGGTTATGTGTTTCAAGCTTATGTTAAAAACTTCCCTTATATACGACTTGGGCATATGTTGGTATATATACAAATATTTAAATCCTTTATAGTTTTGTAAGTCATGAAACAAAGTTATATGGTGAGCATGTCATAAGTTTTAATCAATAGTTTTTCTTACGACCTTGAGAGGCATAACATGTATGTCAACTATAAGGGTCTAATAACATGTATGTCAACTATGAGCGAGAAATATTGATTGACGCAGTTTTTTCACATGTGCTTTGGGGAGATGACTGATCATGACCCTCCACTTGTACTAGATTTGAATTATGTGATTAAAGAGATTCTGTAGGGTTTGATGGCTTGACTCAATTGGTCATGAGGGTTCTTGTCTAGTTTTTTGTTAGTATTTGTTGGAGGTTTTGCTTCGTCACTCCATGGTTCCATGTTGCATTCATGCTTTCCCTTCGGCAATCTCCAATAGTTTGCTTTGTTTACCACTGCATTTTTTTGGTGTTTTTATGGGTTTTTTGTTAGTGTTTAATTATTGTATGAATTACATTTCTCATATGTATAGTCTGAACCATCCTTTGTGTTATTTGTGTGGTTAAGTCGAAAATGCAGGTTGTTTCCTTTGATTTCTGGCAGACGCTTCCCAAGCGCGCAAGGGTTTTTAGCACGTAAAACATTATAATGTTATTTTTTTAAATATTCATTTCGTTAGTGAGTTTTTTTAGTTATAATTAGATCTAAATAAGTTTGAATTTTGGTTGCAAAGGGAAGAAGAAGAGAGGGAAATAGGAGGACCAAACCCTTGGTTCTTTGTGTGTGTAATGAAGGTATAATCCTTGACCCTAAGCATTAGTTTAAAATAAAATTGGATTTCACATTATGGAAGAAAAATATTAAGACCACAAATCTGCTGGCCAGGTGAAGCCAGGGTACCCATGAAAGGGTACCTAAGATAATTTGGATACGATCGACATTACCTTAACAAACCAAATAATCCTTCAAGGTAACTTTCACATAATTTCAAGGTTTAAAGTTTGTTTATAGTTTGTTTACAGTTTGATGAGGTTTAAATGTAAATAGTTTACTTATGTTCCATGTAGATAAATGAACGCTTGGAATTCAAGCCACTTGTGGGTGGTGATAGCGTTAAATCCTCTTAGGTTTTATCCTTCTCAGTCCTAAGCTGAGAACCCCCAACATTGAGTCTATTCATTAAAAAGTTGATAGCACAAATAATTGTTTTATGTATTAACACCAATGATTTATATGTATGTAAACCATGGCGTGACTGTCCTTACTATGCATTGGATCGATGCAATACCATCAAGATATTACTCCACTTGATTGTGTGTGGGTTGAAAAAACTAGTGTTTCTCTGTTTTCGATGTTTTGGGGAAGGATAGGGCTTTGCAACCTATATCACCAAAGATAAGTTTTAAATTTTAGTAATTGGTTGGAGTCTGTACTTTTATTTAGGGATTCATAGCGATTTGGTGGATGATTATAGAGTGATTTAATGATTGACACACCAGCATCATAAATTTAACATATGTAATTGGCTGTTATAAATATTCATATTTGGATTGATTCGGTGTATAACCGATTCTTAAATCTTGACTTTATTTTGTTTTACTCCAATTGGATTCCTCATATCTTAACTAGATGTATGTTTAATTTTAATTTGATATCTTGTTTTACTTTTAATTATCTATGGTAGCCCAAAATAGAGACTCATAAAATGTATATGAATATGTGCTTAGATCACATTATTCTTAGAATAATTAGTTTCCTTATTTTCAAATAAATATTCACTAAGTGTTTCAGATCTGTTATGATGTTGAAACATAGACTTATAATTGTGCTTAGATCTATATTGCGGATTTTCTTTAAATGAGTCTATGTCTTATTTAATTATTTTAATTTAAATATTTGTTTAAAAAAGGTTTATTAATAGTATCTAGGATTATACATATTTATATAAAAATATAACTTCTAAGGAGTCCTTTTGGCTCTACTTAGCGTATCTGTGATTTTTTCTTCACGAATGAAACATTTTCACTTATATATATATATATATATATATATATATATATATATATATCAGAACATTTTATTGCATATTGTAAGGTTTGCAATTAATATTTCTAGAGTTATTACTAATGTAAAATAATGTCGATTTCTCTATTTATGTACACAGTAAATGATTACATCTACTTTCGAACTGTGATTAATAATACTAAAATAGTAGATGAATTTTAGAAAAGAACATGTTATCGATGTTGAGAAGACAAAACTAAAGTTCTCGTTCCTCCCAACCAACACCTAGAACAACCAAAACTTACTTGCTCCAAAACCCCCAACATTGTTTGTTGAACCACAAGAGAAAATTATGATCAATGTGCCATATCTTTACATCAATAGATTATTTCCCCATCCATCCCCGTCCTCCTGCTTATTTAATGGACATGCTATTTTATAGAATTTTTACTATGACTTGGTAATTTATGAGTCTCCTTCTCTTTAGGTCTCCACAAGGAATCTTGAACTAATTTTGGGGAAGATGTCTCCTGCATCACTCGAGTTCTCACTCAACAGCTTTCACCACTTGTCATTTCCCCTTGTGGGTCAACAAACACTCTTTCAACAACTACTTCAGTTATGTTTCCTCTCAGTATTTTAATTATTCAATAATAATAATCCATTACATTTATTTTGACTTTATTTGTCAAAATTAAAAAAAATCAATATTCAAAGTAATAAATAATTTAACAATTGTTTAGTGTATTACATACACCTTCCCTTAAAGGATAACACCATCCTCGGTGTTATTATTTATTTGTATTTTTATTCTTCCATTATTTCATCTTGAAATAAAACTAGATATGCCTACCGCATATTACTTTCCAATTCCCAAGTTGGCTCCTCTAGACTAGCGTGCATCCATTTCACCTTGACTTGTCTAGTGGTAATGTTCTAGAGTAGAAGTTCTCTCATATTGAGAATACATTCTTATTCAACTTGAAATTCTCCTCTGGTTTCGACCTCTTGAGGTATTTGTAACTTCAGAATGTATTCACTTGTATATTTCATATATTGTATTTCATTGGTCCCTCATGTTCCTATTGGGAGAATCATTAATGTAATCAAGTCATGTAAATTCATAGAGGTTAACCCTCCCTATTGATCGGTGGGAAAAGTGCCCATAGTTGTGGGGCACTAGGGTTATTAGACTCTCCTAGAGAATTCGTCCCTAGTAAGTAATTATCAATTCAAAAACTAGTATAATTAGAGAGTGAGCCTCTCTATTTGACAAACACTCACCCAACTATAGCACATAGGTGAGAGAAGAGGAGCTCACATAAGTGAGAGAGAGAACAAATGTTGGAGATCATATTTCTGTCTTTGTGTTTTACGACTACCATTGGTGTTCATTCTATTTCTGAGGAAGTTGCGGGGTTTTCTTCTTTATTGTTTCCTCGAGGAAAATATTTGTGTCTATTGTCTCTTGTGATTGATTGATGTGCTTGCTATTCTCTCAGATAAGATCCTAAGATCATATTGCTTAAATGATAAAAATCTAACATGGTATCAGAGCTAACCTAAGAAGAAGAAACTATGTAGATGTAGAATCTAGGGCTTCTTACCTTTTGGGTCTCTCTCCATAGATCATAAACAAAAGGAGGCTAGGATAAATATCCATTGAACGTCGCATCTTTCTGTCGAAGTAGAATTTGATTCTTGGCATTTTCAGTTTTTGACTTGTCACTGATGCAGAAAATTAGGGATTTTCAAAGAAGTGGAATTGTTGAGGGATCCTAGCACAGGATTTATCTCCTCCTCAAAATAGAAATTTAAAGACCAAGACTAAAATTTTTGGTTGGGTAAAACTATGGGAAAGTCAAACCCTAATTTAACCTCGGATTATGAAAATCCTGAAAATACTAAAAATGGTAATTTTTGTACATTCGCTATATATCGATATTGGAGAAGGATCAGAAGACAAAATTTGTACAGGACAATTAAAATTTCGTGTGGAACACTGTGTAAAAAATTGAGCCTCATATTCGTTGTATTTTGGGAGACATGATTCTTCCAAATTAGAGTTCCAGCCTCTTCTAGGATTAATCCCTAAAGAGGAAACCTAGGAAGAATTGCTATATCTCATGCTACAAAGGTCCAAATGAAATTTCTCAAGATGCTCCAGATAGGGAATGGACTAAAATTTCTGTGGTAAACGTTTTAGACCCTGATGATCAAACAATGACACATGGAAGTATGTACAAGTTATCTATGCTTAACAGTCCCAAAATAAGTCACCTTGGGAAAACTCTTATAAGTCCCAATTGGTGAAACCAATTCTTCTAAAACATGTGGTGTTGAAAATAGGATAGAAGCAACTATCTCAATACAAAATTTCATACACGAGTAGTAATTTTAGAGATACTATAGAAACAATATCAGACATTTCTGTAAAAGAAATTGGAAAAATAGGGCTTCCTGTTCTGGGAGCTTCCCTCCACTATTTTCAGAAAAGGAGTACATTTGGAACCTTGCCTTGAAGAGGACCATCTTTCTATACAATCATATCTCGAATACTCTGAGTATGGAAATTATGGTTTCTCTAACATACCCTAGATCATCCAAATCTAGAACCAGGATGAACATCTCAAATCGGTAATATCTAATCTTTTTCTATTTACATTTGAGGTTCTCATTTCAAAATGACCTATCACACCAGGTTGATGACAAGCTTGGTGAAGCTGAAAAATTCTGAGCATGGAAGTATAGGATTTCACTAGTTCTTGAAGAAGATTAATTGGACAACTACATAAGTGGAGAGGTTCTAGTTCTAGAGGGATATGAGAGTAAAGCCTGACATAAGAAGAACTTGGTAAAGGCCAAGAGAATCATTGTTGATTCAATCAAGGATCACCTTATACCAAAATTGTATTCCCTGAAGACACCCAAAGAGATGTTTGATTCCTTAACCAAGCTATTTGAAGGGAAGAACATAAATTGAAAGATGAATTTGAGAAACCAGTTGAAGAATGTAAAGATATAGGATGCAGAGACCATACAGTCATACTTTACAAGGGTCTCTCAAATCAGAGAACAACTTGAAGCCATGGATGAAAAAATAGAGAATGCAGAAATTGTGATAACCACCTTGAATTGATTCCCAAGTTCATGGGACTCATTCATTCAAGGAATGTGTGCCATAAGGAAGTGATTACTTTCAGCAGAATCTGGGAAGAGTGCACACAAGAAGAATCTCGGCTCATAATAAGAGAAAGAGAAGATGTGAGCAATAGAAGATCAATATCTCATGATTCAAAGAAGATCCTTCAAGCGATGAGGAATATGAAGTACTAAATTCTTGAAGAACCTCTTATCCATCTTAGCATTTGGATAAGAAATGGTGTTGTTATGAATGAAGAAGATGATGAATGTTACAGTTGACTTTACCACACATGGTGGATCACACATTTATGGCCTTCCCTGTCCCTCTGCAGACTCTTTAGACCCCATGCACCATTTTTGTACCTTTGAAATTTCCAAGATCATCCCTAAAAACATGCATTATTTGCCATAGGTGACTTTTAAACTTATTCTCACGTATGTACGTCGATATGACCCTCAAACCCGTGTACATTGGGATGTGTGCAAAACGCCGAATAGTTTGGAGTTTTCCTTGATGTGGATCCAAGTCACTTGTCTCTTGTCCTTCCATATGCCTTTAGATCACTTGGATTTGACCTTCCATTACCCCATTGAAGCACTATATAAGGAACCCTTTGGTTACATTGAAAGTGGGGGAATTGCAGAGAAAGAAAACTATAGTCCATTGTTGCTGGAGGTTATACTTGAGTCTGCATCCATTTGTCCCTTGGAGCACTTTGTGTTATTCCCAAGATTGCCTTTGCTTGTGATCTTGCTATCGAGATATGGAGGATTGAAGTGGTGGAGGACTCAGTTTAACCGATTCATAGACGTGCCGACAGAGGTTGTCACTATTGTAATCTATAATTTATATTAATAGAAATATCTTTTCCTCTCCAATAATGTGTATTTAAATGAATATTGAATCCATGGATGCTTTTAAATATTGCTTATATATTATTGATTATATATGCTAGAGTAGGTCTAACACCATTATACAACATGCTTGTCTTGTTTGGTGAATGTTGAGAGAGAAAATTGCTAATACAAGCGAGAGTGGAAAAGCTCAATGGGAATCTACATCAACCATCTGGAATGAGGTATGTTTCGAGATCATTTAGTGTTAAATGTTTGGTTTCTCTTGCATATGGGAAAGGATTGATTGATGGGGTTACTCTATTTGTTGTGGTACCCCAAGCCATATGAAGTTTTCTCTGTAAGATAATTGGTGACCATAGTGGGGATGTTCCTTGATTTTCTTTCTGGTTTGATGGCACAATGTGCTTGATATTATCGACCTGCTCTATGTTTCTCCTTGTTTCTGTGTTGCATTTTATAGTATGTTCATCCATTAACACTCCCCTTTATTGGTTTGACCCCTGGATTTCTTTTTACCACCATCTTCTCTGTATATGTAGGTTTTTGGACAAAAGTCACATACATACATGGATTTTTAGCCAAAAGTCGTGTATACATGCAGGTTTTTGGACAAAATCCATGTATACATGCATCTTTTGGGAAAAAAGTTGTGTATATACGCAGTTGTTCTTTAAACAGTCGCATACATCCTCCCTTTTGGTGAGTTTGATGTTGTGGAAAGTTGTAGGGTGGGTTGTGAGTGTGGTTGGGTCTTCCTTGGGTCTAATATTGTCTGCTGGATGCTTCTTTTGTGACCAGAGATTGCTTTTTCATTGATTTTTCTTTGAAAGTAGTTTTAGTCATTTATCCTTTTTGTTTTTCCATTAGTGCATTACTCTTTTTGTCTCGGTGTCTTGTTGGGCTTGTGTCTTATACTTGCTGCAGAGACTGAGAGTTTTAGATGACTTTTATTTCATTTTTCATTCTTTTATATTGAAAAATACAAGGTAGTTGCATTTTTTTCATATGGATTTGAATAAGTACTTGCATTGGATTGCTTGGATGAGAGTTTTATTTAGGTTTTCATATAGGAATGATTACATCTTCATTTGAAGGAAAATTTTGCACTTCACGTAGTAGCATACCCCGTTTTTCATTTGACACAGTGCATTTGCATTGATTGTTGGGTGTGCATTTTACCTCTTGTTGCATCATAACATCATTAGTTGCACAATAATTTATCCTTTTTGAGTAATAAGCCAATTAAAATCAACACATAATAGTGTGCACCAACAAGATTAGGTTTTAGGGTCTTGGAATAGTTCATTGTGAGTCAATTCTCCAAGACTACTAAACACAAACATGTATGTGTTTGTCTAGGTGAGAGTGTAAAATTCTTTTATATAATTAGCGTTCTCAGGATCCTCCTCTTACAAGGGAGTTAAGCACGAGGCAGTGTGAGCGCTTATGATTGGGATGACCCCTGGTTGTAACTAAGTAGTACCGGAGATATTTCCAGGATTGTATGCATATCTGTGGGCTCTTTTGAAAGTTTTGATCTTTGCTACCCTGCCCATACGGTTGATCCCACCTGTGACTGTCTGCCTGAGAATTGGTTATATTGAGGTGACCTTAGTTTCCTTACCTAGGTATCACAGGGGGTACTTGCAAAGGTTATTCTGTAGGTGTCCCGACTAGGTAGAAGTCGGACATCACAATCACTGTATGCATTGAAGCTGAGGGCCACTATAATTGGTTATGTACCTTATCTTGTATTATATGTGAGTTTCAATCCTTCCTATGAGAGACATACCTACTACAATCAGGAGATCACATATCCTCCACTTGGTTTTCTTGTATTTTCGCTATGGATTTTCTTAGGAGTGTGATATTTGTGCACTAGTTGGCCTTTGGGATCATGGTTACTTGAGTATATTTATGCTCTCTTCAGTTTGGGTCCTTTTATTTTTGGCATGCTTGGTATCCTATCACCCATCCTTGGTCCTAGTACAGACCTTGGTGTCTTACTTCGGGGCATCATAGCCCCTTACCCTGATCATAGATTTGGGAGTGGTAACATTTCACCCTCTACTCCATTTGTGGAGGATGTTGACTCCCTTCTCTCCGTATTTACACTGGTGGTCACCCTCGTGGGGGTGGTAGTGGATGCGTGAACGTTGGGTCTACACCTTGCTTTCCTTTTTTTATGTCCCATCATTCACTGCATTGTTTCCTTTGGGTTCAGTTGTCATGATCATTCCTCCCTGTATCCTGTAGTTTGGATTCTTTATTGACTATTTTAGGTTGTTTTGCACTTATATGGTTGTCATGTAGGGTCAAGTTTTTATACATTCTCTTTGAGGTTTTGACCCATTCATGCCTATCACAGGTATTATGTATGAATTGGCATATAGGTTAAGATATAAAATGCGCTTGCACTTATGAATTTTCTTATGACAGTTCCATTTTAACCTTAGGTATGAACCCATTCCATGGTGTCACAGAACCTTCATGTTGCTTTTAGAAGCGACACTATGTGAATGGTATAGCTTTCCTATACATGGGTTCCCTAGTTAGATCTGTGTTGCATTTGGTTCCCATGCTACGTTTCCTCCTTTAGGTTGTGGGAGTCCTTTATATAGTATCGCCATGACTTTGCACAAGAGCCTCATACTCCTCTTGATATTTTTGCTGGCCTTTTTCCCGAGGACTCCCTTATGTTAAGTTATCCCTGCATTCTCATGAGTTTTTCTTTCCTTATTGAGCCTTATGCCCGCTTCCCTAACTTTGATTATCAGCCATATAGCCCAATTTTGTCTCATGTCTAGCCAAGCAGAGCCATTTTACATATCTTTTGCTGCTTGATGCCCCACTTTTTATCGGGAGGGGACTTTCCCCTGAGTGTCGTTATCCTACATATGTTTCCTTGCATTGAGCATAGGTACATTCCACTGCTTGGAACTAGTTTGTTTTCCCTTTGACACTCATCTCCTCCTAGTTTGTAACTATAAATCACATTTATTATTTTTCAAGCTTTTTAAAATATTTAAAAAAGTCCAAAAAAAAAAACCAAAAAGTCAGAGAGGAAAATATGTTATCTTTGGCAGCAGTCGAGTCATGTTGCCTTCGAATAGAGCATTGTATATCACATCCGTTGGTTGGGTTAATAGTTTAACTTTAGGATCTATACTAATTTCTCTAAGTTTATCTCCATGGATTGGTTAAGCTTCTACTCCCTATTGAGCCTCTATCGATTCCTCCTTTGTCGTAGGGATGTCCTAGTTTTGTACATTGAGTCTATGCTACCTACATTTAGTCACCGTTCATCTTTATTCTCTTGTTCAAAATAATTTGAAACCTGAATCGACCATTCCTCAGTTCTCTTAACTTTGCATGTCGGCCATTCCCGGTACTGATACTAGTTCATGCACATTATGATCGAGTCCTTCCACATTATATATATTTGTTGAGTACCTCATGTTGGATGATGGGGGATTCCTTAATGCCCTCCTTTCACCGAATTTCATCCCATCAACTTCAGATCATTTATTTTGGGATAGGAATCTAGAGTCATTTTGAGTGCCTTGAGACTTGTAGTCATTAGTGGCAGGTTCTCTCACCATCGGTAGGTTTGGGAATACATGAATGTCCCATGATCGATGGATTCTCTCAAGTGTTTGAACTCAATACTTTTATTCACACTTGTTAGTTTGCACTCTGGTGCCTTGATTCCCATTTTCATTATTGGTGGGTGATCTCACATCTATTAACCATATACATCAATGCCAGGTAATTAGACGATGGACTACTATGTTCGAATTCGACACCTCTATTCACATAGTAGGACATGTACTCATAGCGAATTGTGTAGAAGGCCTTCTATATTGGTGGAATTTCATATATGCTACCTCCTTGATCATGCCGGTTTTCATGAGATTTCAGCTCTCGTAACTTGATTCTAGTATATGTCATATATCTTTAGCCATTATGAAGATCTTGATCCATTGTATATATTCAGCTTTCATGGAGATCATGATCCTTTGTATATATTCATCATGGAGATTCTGATCTATCTATATTGTATGTGGCGATGACCACACATGTAATATTTTGTATCATGCATATTCATGGCCATTGTACTCTTATGTATCCAGGATTTCTACATGTACTTGAAGTTATGTGTAGAGTTTGATTATTATTATACTGTTGGATGGCTAGTTCTTTCACCTGGTTCTTCATCACTCCACTTATGGGATGGACTTATAATGTATTTTGTCCATGGTATCACCCCTCTGACCTCACACATTAGGGGGCATCTGTTACAGCTAATTTTACCACACATGGTGGATCACACATTTATGGCCTTCCCTGTCCCTTTGCAAATGATTTAGACCCCATGGACCATTTTTGTACCTTCGATGTTTTCAAGATCATCCCTAAAGACATGCATTATTTTCCAAACGTGACTTTTAACCCGCGTACATCGAGATGTGTGCAAAAGGCCAAATAATTTTGTAGTTTTCCTTGATGTGGATCCAAGTCATTTGTCTCTTAGCCTTCCATATACCCTGAGATCACTCAGATTTGACCTTCCATTACCCCATTGAAGCACTATATAAGGAACCCTTTCGATACATTGAAAGGGGAGGAATTGAAGAGTAAGAAAACTATAGTCCATTGTTGCTAGAGACTATACTTGAGTCTGCATCCCTTTGTCCCTTGGAGCTGTTGGGGCCTGGAAATTCGCAGGCGACAAAAGTAAGGGATTCTCCCAAATCAACGTTCCCAACTAGCCCATTGACTATTTGGTATAGGGAATCCGTCCGGTTTGCGGTCCGACTACCGTCGGTCAAGGTACAAAACAACAGCTTTACCGGTTGCGGCCTGGTCCACCGAGTTTTTTGTATTTTGACTAAATTATGAAATGCAAGTGCCTAATTAATAATGCAGGGTGATAAATTGCAAGGGGCCATCAAAAAGTGATGCACAGGTTCTTACCTCTCGTCTTAAGGTGCGCAAGCATTTAAATCACATACAGTAAGTAAATAAACTAACTACCTAAATCTATCCCTAGGGAGCAAGGTTATCATTCGTTAGTGAGTAATACATTCCGTACATGCATTATGAACAGTTACAAACAACTGATACTTCATTCAAAACACATGAACAATTATAGATATTTGAATAACCGGATAGCCGATTATTTTACGAACAACATTTATTACTCATAGTGGAAGAAATCCCAAAGATATTGAAGAACATTTAACAAGAACATAGGTTCAGGAAATTAAATACTCTCACAGTAAATGAAACATAGCTGAAAACGAAATAGTTCCTCTTCAACATTATTCATTGAGTCGCATTGATACATTCCACATTTCACTCTCTCCAGCAGGCAAAATTGCAGTTTCCTTTGCAAAACGAAGTAGTTCCTCTTACAAGTAAACATTTACAAAATTTCCCAGGGAAAAATCCCTCTTTAATTCCTACTTTCAAATATTTAAACTATAATTACAGAGTGTTTCGTTTTCCACAGATGCATGATCTTTCATTTTCTCAAACGCTTGACATTCCTTGTCTGTATGTAATCATGGACCATCTAGTAACTGATGACTTCTTGGGCTCGCGCCGTTATCGCTTTGGGTTTTGTCTTCTACTCCCCTGGTTCTCCTGGCGATCCCTCTGGTTTCAGTTATATTCTTGCAAAACGGTTCGTCTTTCTCAGCACCACGGTAGAGTACTTGATCTCCTCAAAACCGACTGCCATCAATCGACCAGCATCATTCAAAACTGCAAATATTATCAATTAAATGACTATTCCACAACAAAATGGCGAGGCACACCATCTACGGGCCTGACAAACCTAGCCTACGATAGTCAACAGGAAACACACTGGCGGGAAAACTTAAAATCGGTAATCGAAAGGAAATAACATCAGAGGCCAAGGGGCTTTCCCAGCCGCAACAGCAGAAGAAACCCAAATCACGGACCAGCGACACGCGTGCAAGAGAGGCTTTAATCGGAAGTCGGAAGGATTTGAACTTCGGAAGCCAAAATACTTGGAGAGCCACAACGGTGGAAAAGAGAAAACTAAAGCCATGCGATGCAGGTCGGACGTCGGATGGATTTGCATTTCGGAAGACAAAAGGATTTCCCATCCGCAACAGCGGATGAGAAATGACTTCATGCACATTACTAAAACAGGTTATAACGCATCAGCCATTGGTGCTTTCACACTTCGGAAGCTAAATTGATTTAGGAGCCGCAACAATGGACGAAAAATGGTTCGAACTTCCGATCAAAACAATGAAAAACTAAGTGTTTCAGTCAAGTTCAAACATCCAACAATGGTGACCTCAGTAGAGACAACTGGTTTTATCAATAAATAAAACAATCTTAATAGCTAGGGCTCACCATACACTTCAGCGTAATCAAAAACCATACCTTGGTCAAGAGTTAAGATTTGTAGTCATTTAAAGATTGAAACACATGCCAACATCTCCAAGGATTCAAAGATTAAAGCGAAATCATGAGGAGGGGTCCCAAATTTAAGAAATTTGGGGAGAAAAGTTGTAGCTGCAACAATTGGCGATTACCTGGTGAACCTATATCTCTGGGCGATTAACCTCTGAGTGACAGACTGCTTAACAACAACAGCATCGTATTGAATTCTTCCAGCAATATGGATTTCTCAGATGACAGAAGTGCGTACACTTAATCATTGATGACAGTCCAATTAGGGGGAGTGGAAACCAATATTTTCAAGTCTGGATGACTCTGTTGAGGCTAGACAATGAGTTTCCTTAACCTTTTTCTTCAGGTGGCTAACAGCGTGGACACGACAGGATTGTAGCAGATGGTAAGCAGCAATATTCATTTGTTCCTTGTTCCCATGCCATTTTAGCACTTTTGTGCTTTTGGACTTTTGTCCATTTCATATGAGTCCTCCTGTACGCCTTTCTTACTGAATTTTAATTCAGGATCCTCTATCCCATAGTGTCCTTTTGTGTGAGTGGTGTACCTCAAGTTTCAGCTCATGGACAGAGAGGATCTTTTGGCAATTTAGTACGTATGATTCAGCTCCTGCTTTGATTTATGATGCTTTCATAGGATTTTTTGACTCTTTATTTGCCTTTTGGCATTCGTTTCTTGGCAAGGGATCATTTATATTTAATACACTGTTCACTTTGCTCCTTTCCGTGGGTCCTTTGTTGTTTCTCCTTCGAACATTTTAAATGTGACGTGGGTGGAGCCTCGACATAGTACCCCAGACTCCTCGAATTCGGTTTATTTCACAGGGGTTAAGCAGGACTTCAATGCACACAAAATTATCCAAGAAAACAGCTAAACTGGAAGATGTCCAAACAGTAACACACAGTTTGATACTCAAATGTTTATCACTCCCAAACATTTATATGTCCCCCTTGCAACCACGGGTTCGTCCCCTTTATTGAAAACAAGAAACTCAACTAAAGCAAACTGAAAAACATGACTCAAAAGACAAATAGATGAATTATTTATTTACAAGAAAGAAAAATCACACAAACTCAGGAAAAATAAGGTTTGAGAACCAAACCATTTACTGGTAGGTTCTCCTCCCACCCCTGCAGATCTTGTAACTTGTAGGTAGAAGGACCAAGATTGGCTGCAATCTGAAAAGGGCCTACCCACAACTGCTGGAATTTGGTATGCTTTCCTTTCTCATCATGGGGGTTGTCCCATTTGAGTACTAAGTCTCCCACTTCAAAGTCTTTTGTCCCAGCTTTATGCTTGTCAAACCATCTCTTAATTGACTCTTGTTGTTTCTTGTTCTTTGGCTTTAGATCTGGCCTCCTCTGCTTTCAGGAGATTATATATTCTTATTTGTAAAAAATCATCATCCGACCCCCTAGACTCTTGAGCTAGTATGGAATATGGTAGCATGATATTTGGAGGAAGGATGGCTTCTTTACCATATACAAGGGTATATGGAGACAATCCTATTGCAAATTTGGGGGTAACTCTATCAGCCCACAGGGCATTTGGTAAGGCTGAGTGCCAACTCCTTTGGTTTTCTATGACAGTCTTCTTTAGGATTCTGATCAGATTTTTATTAGAGGATTTAGCGAGGCCATTTCCTTGCGGATAGTAATTAGCAGAATAATGCAATTTTATCCCTTTTATCATGAGAAAAAATAGTCAATTTAATTGATCAAAAGTACTTAGCATTATCAAAAACTAACAAAACTGGAACTCCAAACCTGGTCATGATATGGTCTTGTAAGAAGCTGATGACTTTGTCTTCATTAATATTGTGCAGGGGAATAGCTTCGACCCAACGAGTGAAATAATCTGTTGCAGTCAGAATGTACTTGTGTTGCAGAGAAGAATTTGGTTTGATTTCTCCAATAATGTCTAGTTCCCATTTCTCGAATGGTTTTGTAATCACCACAGGATTTAGAGGCGCTACTGCTTTAGGCTGTTTCCCACCACACCTTTGGCAAATATCACATTTCCTGACATGTGCATGTGCATCCTTGAAGAGTGTAGGCCAATAGTAACCGGCTCTAAGGATTTTGTGGGCTGTAGTGTCTCCTGAATAATGTCCTCCAGTAGGACCGTCATGTAATTCTGACATTACTCTCTTAGCATCTTCCGTTTCCAAACATTTGAGAAGAACCCTGTCATAATTTTTTCTGAATAATATTCCTTCAACAAGTTGATAGGAGGCTGATTTAAGACAGAACGCTCTTCTTTGCTTGGAATTCCAATGTTTTGGCAGCAGCCCTGACTGTAAGTAATGTACAAGGTATCTATACCAAGACTCGGGAGCTGTAAACAAAGGGCATACATCCATTACATGTAATACGGCATCATCTTCCCAGGCTTGTTCTTCATTGTTCCCACTTTTAGTCATCAATTTGCATAACCCTTGACCTTTAACTATAGAGGCTGGCTTGAATTCAAGGTCGTACTCTTGAAGAGTTGTTACCCAGTTGCCCCTTCTTTCTCCTAACTCTTTTTGTATGAGAAGGGATCTTACAGCTAGGTAGGGGACTATTACCTTGGTTTGATTTTTTAATATATAAGGCCTGAATTGCTTCACTACCTTAAACATTGCATAAGCTTGCTTATCAATGGCTGGGTAATTTAGCTCAGCCCCCTGCAGACCAGTACTCATAAAGGCAATTGGGAATTCATCCCCCCCATCTTCCTTTTGTGTGAGCACAGCTACCATCGAATCATCGAATGCAAATGTATACATAATAAAGTCTTTATCAAAGTCGGGGCTTTTCAAGGAGGGACGTGCACAACAACAGTTTTAATTTTGCTGAAAGCGTCCTTCTCAATATCATTCCACTTAAATTGTGCATTTTGTTTGACCATCTGCTGTAGTGGTTTGACAGTCTGAGTGAAATCAGGCACAAACCTTAATACAAAATTTATGGTTCCGATAAACGATTGCATTCCTTTTTTATTATGGGGCATGGGGATTTGTTCAATGGCCTTAATTCTTTCTGGGTCTATAGATATACCCTTCTTTGAAACTATGTGTCCTAGTAACTTGCCCTCAGTGACAGCGGACACGCATTTCTTGGGATTAAGCGAGATGCCGTACTTTCGACAGCGTTCAAAAATCTGTCTTAAGTGAAAAGCGTGCTCTCCTCTTTTCTTTGAGAATATTGTAATGTTATCCAGGTACACTACAACACTTCGTCCAATCAATCCGTGGAAAGCTATGTACATAGCCCTCTGAAATGTCGCTCCAGCATTAATCAACCCAAAAGGCATCCTTCTATAGGTAAAGGTTCCCCATTTAGTTCTGAATGTTGTTTTTAATCTATCTTCTTCAGCTATTAATACTTGATTGTAGCCAGAGAAACCATCTAATAATGAAAACAGCTCAGAACCTGAAACCATTTGTAGCAGCTGCTGCATGGGTGGCACATGATAGTTATCTTTATCTGATGCACGGTTTAAGTTCCTGAAATCCACGCAGAGTCTGATTTCTCCAGACGTTTTCCTTACTGGTACCAGATTTGATACCCAATCAGAGTGTCTGAGCTTGAAGATGATTCTCACATCCAATAACTTCTTCACTTCACTTTGAATCAGGGGTTCCAATTTCGGATGCATTTTCCTCAAAGGTTCATGATATGGTTTGACGCATGCTTTAATGGGAACGACATGCTTGATGATGCTAGTGTCATACGTTTTCAAATATTCGTACGTCCATGTGAAAACATCTTTATATTATTTAAATACATTGATGAATTTGTCTCTTTCTGTGGGCGAACAGCATTTGCCGATATTCAAGAACTTAGGAGCCGTTTCAGTCCCCAAATTTCTCAGCTCGAACTGTAGCGATGAGCTATGGGTCTTCATGTTGGCTGGTCTTCTAAATTTTTCATTTAAATCAAACATTTTTTCCAACGTTCTGACTCCCTTAGGAATGAAATTGTCATATTTCATCTCGGCCTAATGCTCTTCATCGTCTATGATCGCTCCTCTAAACACTTCATCATTTGTTAAACATTCTATGATCTGTTGGTCGTCATCGAACACTCGTAGGTTTGTAATCATATCAGGTACAGAGGGCCTAAAAAGCAGTTCAACAGAGCATCAATTATTAGTGGGTACGATTCTAGTGGCCGATGTGGCCAACAAATCAGTAGCTGCATTTTTTATTCTTGGAATTGAAATGATGTTAAATGCATCAAAATATTTCAGCAAATCCCAAACCTCATTCTGGTAAGATTTTAAGTGAGGAGAAATACAATGTATCTGATTCTAGATTTGTTTCACAATAATCTCAGAATCCCCAAAAACTTTTAGATTACTTACCTTCAATTCAATTGCCTTCTTTAGTCCCTGCACCAATGCTTCGTACTCAGCTGTATTGTTAGTACACTCAAACTCTAATCTACATGAAAGGAAATGTTTATTCTTTTGTGGGTCAATAAGGACACAGCCAGCCCCTGACCATTCTAATGTCTTAGAGCCATCAAAAAATAAAGTCCAAAAATCACTAACTACTGAAAATGAATCTATTCCTACTGCTAAGTCTACTATTTTATAGTCAATCTCATCAGCCCGTGAGAATCGAAGGAGATTAGGTTGGGTATTAGCTATGTTGCTGGCTTCTTCTGCTTGGTAATTTCCTAGTTCCAACTCAATAAAATAGTTTCCCAAGACATAATCCACAGGTTCATTCTTCCCTTCAAGTCGGGTAACATTGTACTTCATGTGAGGCTCTCTTAAAATATTGATCTTGTTCAGACTTCCTTTGTATGGAAACCACAGATGTCACCAATCAGAAGCGAAATATCCATTAAGTTTGGCCGACCAATATCTGCTCAGGATGAGGCCGTACGCATCTAGTATATCAGCCACCACAATATTAATGACCTGGCATACTTTATCATTTGAAGCCAGATGGACTAGGACATCTTCCATCTCACCAATTACCTTCACATCTGTCCTATCCAACTGAACTACTCTCCATGGGGATGGCTTAGGCTGCCCATTGATTCTTTTACAGATGGATATTGGCATGACATTAACAGTTTTCCCTGAATCTACCAAGCAATTATGTACATTGTAGTTAAATATTTCGAAAGTAAGGAGGAAAGATGGATGCTTGTGCTTGGACTTACCTCCACTGTTGTTCTCTCTAATTTCTTCTTCTTCTTTTGGTTGATTGTTAGTGGGTGTCTTCTCATCTGATGTTTCAAGAGCTCTCAACAGCCTTTCTTTTTGCTGCGGCACCTTGCACATCTCGAATAGTGGAACATTCACCTTTATCTTCTTTAAATCCTCCACAATGTCATAATCCATCTGATGTTCCGTGGGCTGAGGCCTATCAGCATTCTCCTTACCTTCATTTGGATTAGCCGTTGTATCACTCTATCTAGGACTTTGGCTGGTAATAGTGAATTTTGGAATTGTATTAGCCAAAGACTTGTCTTGACATCTCTTCTTAACATTTCTTTGCAGCCTCTTAATCTTTGGAAGTATAAGACTGTCTTCCTTAACCGTCCCTTGGCTCCTTGTGGCTACGTTGGTTTCCATAACGTCTTTACACCCCTGAGTCTTTTCTTCTTTAGCATCAAATAATGAGACATAATTCCATAAATCCATGGTTTCCTCTTCCTGTTCTTTAGCAGACGTAGAGGTAGAATTTTCCTTTCCTTCTTCATTTCCCTCTTCTGTCGATCTAGAGTCTAACAGCTGATTCATGACCAACATCATCGAATTTATCCACTGCGGACAATTCTTCTCAGAATGTGGCTGTTGGTGGAATGTGCACAAATTATCCAAGCCTACCTCTGTTAAGTTGATAGATGCAGTATTGTGAAGAGGAGGTTGATACTGGTGGTTATCCTCTCTTTTCTTATAATATGGCTTATAAAACTTTTGTGCTTCCTTTTCTTTCTCCAT
Organism: Pseudotsuga menziesii; assembly: GCA_001517045.1. NCBI lineage: Eukaryota > Viridiplantae > Streptophyta > Pinopsida > Pinales > Pinaceae > Pseudotsuga > Pseudotsuga menziesii. The sequence goes on along the minus strand of LPNX010311387.1, from coordinate 341,614 downwards.
ATCTATGATTTTATTGGAAAGCTTCTGCATCATTTTGGCCATATTCTCCCAATATGGAGAATTTTCTTCCTTAGGCTTGGTAAACAATAAGGTTTTTCTTTCTGTACCTTTCTCTCCAGACTGTTCTGAATAGTCTTCAATGCTCTCTCTTTCAGCTTCCACCACTTTTGCCTCTTCATAGGTTTCTATCAGAGTAGGCTTGGCTCTACCTTTGGCAAACATAGCCAAGTCAGGGCCTAAGGCTGACGTATAGTATTCAATAAGAACTTTGTCTGAAGGCTTATCTGTTTCAAAGAAGTTCTTTAGATATGCTGCAAACCTTTGCGTGAAACTGTGCACTTTTTCTTTTCTTTCTTTCTTCAATGCGCATAGCCCTTTCACGAGAGCTGCATGAGTTTTCTAAGTTGCATACTTACTTCTGAACATTCTTTCGAAGGTATCCCAATCAGGGATAGAGTTAGCAGGAAATCCAAAGTAGCATGATGCTACAGCTCCTTTGAGGGTATGCAGGAACAGTCTGCATACCACGTCTTCATGTTCCCTGTCCCTTAATCCCTCAATTCCGAAGTAAAAGATTTGTAGGTGATCATCTACTAGTATTTTCTCATTGGGATCAAACTTGGGCAACATCTTGTTAAAGGCTTGAGGTAGATCATGTAGAGGAGGTGTAAGGTTTAATGGTGATCTGGCTCTCCATGCAGGAGGTGGATTTGGTGGGTTAGGTGCTTGATTAGCATTTACTCCCGCCATGAGTCTAGGTGGGGAGTGAGGAGGTGAACCAACTGGAGTGTGAGTAGGAGAACTGTGAGGGGTTTCTGGGCCTTCTTGATTCAAAGGTAGCATGACTTCCTGCAAGGCTATTTCTACCAGCTCTTCCCAGTCTCCAACCAGCACTGAGCCTTCCGGTTCAGGACGATCCTTCATTTTATACTCTCTTCTGGGCAGTTCGGGGATGATTGGTAATCCTCCAATCTTCTTTACATATGCCATGGTGTGTCTTCTCAGATCATTAACAATTTCATTGTCAACAGAATATAGATGTTCTCTTTCTTCTGGAATTGGATTATGGAACCCACTGCTTTCAGAACTGTGATCGGTGGAGTATTCTCGGGAAAACGGGTTTCCTCGGCCAGCCATACACTGGCGGCCCTCCTTCTAGCGCCAAAACTGTTGGGGCCTGGAAATTCGTAGGCGACAACAGTAAGGGATTCTCCCCAATCAACGTTCCCAACTAGCTTGTTGACTGTTTGGTATAGGGAATCCATCCAGTTTGCGGTTCGGCTACCGTCGGTCAAGGTACAAAACAACAGCTTTACCGGTTGCGGCCCGGTCCACCGAGTTTTTTGTATTTGACTAAATTATGAAATGCAAGTGCCTAATTAATAATGCAGGGTGATAAATTGCAAGGGATCGTCACAAAGTGATGCACAGGTTCTTACCTCTCGTTTTAAGGCGCGCAAGCATTTAAATCACATACAGCAAGTAAATAAACCAACTACCTAAATCTATCCCTAGGGAGCAAGGTTATCATTCTTTAGTGAGTAATACATTCCGTACATGCATTATGAATAGTTACAGACAGTTGATACTTCATTCAAAACACATGAAGAATTACAGATATTTGAATAACCGGATAGCCGATTATTTTACGAACAACATTTATTATTCACAGTGGAAGAAATACCAAAGATACTGAAGAACATTTAACAAGAACATAGGTTCAGGAAATTAAATAGTCTCACAGTAAATGAAACATATCTGAAAATGAAATAGTTCCTCTTCAACATTATTCATTGAGTCGCATTGATACATTCCACATTTCACTCTCTCCAGCAGGAAAAATTGCAGTTTCCTTTGCAAAATGAAGTAGTTCCTCTTACAAGTAAACATTTACAAAATTTCCTAGGGAAAAATCCCTCTCTAATTCCTACTTTCAAATATTTAAACTATAATTACAGAGAATTTCGTTTTCCCCAGATGCATGTTCTTTCATTTTCATTTTCACATTCCTTGTCTGTATGTAATCATGGGCCATCTGGCAACTGATGACTTCTTGGGCTCGCGTCGTTATAGCTTCGAGTTTTGTCTTCAACTCCCCTGGTTCTCCTGGCGATCCCTCTGGTTTTAGTTATATTCTTGCAAAACGGTCTGTCTTTCTCAGCACCACGGTAGAGTACTTGATCTCCTGAAAACCGCCTGCCATCAATCGACCAGCATCATTCAAAACATCAAATATTATCAATTAAATGACTATTCCACAAGGAAATGGCGAGGCGCACCATCTACGAGCCTGACAAACCTAGCCTACGGCAGTGAACAGGAAACACACTGGCGGGAAAACTTAAAATTGGCAATCGAAAGGAAATAACATCGGAGGCCAAGGGGATTTCCCAGCCGCAACGACGGAAGAAACCCAAATCACAGACCAACGACACACGTGCAAGAGAGGCTTTTATCGGAAGTTGGAAGGATTTGAACTTCGGAAGCCAAAATACTTGGAGAGCCGCAACGGCCAAAAAGAGAAAAATAAAGCCATGTGATGCAGGTCGGACGTCAGACGGATTTGCGTTTCGGAAGACAAAAGGCTTTTCCATCTGCAACGGCGGACGAGAAATGACTTCATGCACGCAACTAAAACAGGTTAAAACGCATCGGTCATCGGCACTTTCACACTTCGGAAGCTAAATTGCTTTAGGAGCTGCAACGGCAGATAGAAAACGGTTTGAACTTCGGATCAAAACAATGAAAAACTAAGTGTTTCAGTCAACTTCAAACATCCAACAATGGCGACCTCAGTAGAGACAACTAGTTTGATCAATAAACAAAACAATCTTAACAGCTAGGGCTCACCATACACTTCAGCGTAATAAAAAACCAGACCTTGGTCAAGAGTTAAGCTTTGTAGTCATTTAAAGATTGAAACACATGCCAACAGCTCCAAGGATTCAAAGATTAAAGCGAAATCATGAGGAGGGGTCCCAAATTTAAGAAATTTGGGGAGAAAAGTTGCAGCTCCAACAGGGGCACTTTGTGTTCTTCCCAAGCTTTCCTTTTTCTTGTGAGCCTGCTATAGAGATATGAAGGATTGAAGTGGTGGAGGCCCAACTGGAGGACTTAGTTTCTCTGATTTGTAGACATGCTGACAAAGGTTGTCACTATTGTAATCTTTGATTTATATTAATAGAAATATATTTTCATGTCCAATAATGTGTACTTAAATGAATATTGAATCCATGGATGCTTTTAAATGCTTATATATTATTGATTATATATGCTAGAGTAGGTCTAACACCATTATATAGCATGCTTGTCTTGTTTGTTGAATGTTGAGAGAGCAAATTGCTAATACAAGAGAGAGTGGAAAAGCTCAACAGGGATCTACATCAACCATCCACAATAAGGTATGTTTCGAGATCCTTCGGTGTTATATGCTTGGTTTCTCTTGCATATGGGAAATGATTGATTTCTGTGGCTACTCTGTCTGTTGTGGTACCCCAATCCATAGGAATTTTTCTCCGTAACAATGAATCTTAAAGAAGGAGTCTACCCATGAAACAAATAAAGATAAGTATTCAATTTTCATTTCATTATATTGTTTTGTAATGCATTTGTCTGAATTCAGTTAATGTGTTATGCATGATAGAATGTTTGCATTAATGATAGTATACTACTAATATGCATGTGATGGGTAAGTATCTCATGGTGCCATAGAACTCTCCATTTCTAATTATATAGAATGAAACCTCTTTGCTGACATATTGGATTAGTGCACAATCTCAATGATGTCATGGTCGAGATGGAATGCATCTAGAAAGTTTTAGTGAGATATGGATGAATGTTTTATTAGCTAAAATAGTTGTATGATTGTATATTTATGCATAAGAATTTTTCCATTATGAATATGCATTATGAAATGTTTCTAACCATGCAACTTATGCATTTGACTTGTAGGAAAGATCACATACATTCGCCTACAAGAAAAGAAGGATGAGACTTTTTCTGAAGAACAAGTGACAATAGTTCGAGAAATAATCCAAGATGAAGATTAATATGATGATACTTTCAAAGAAAGAAAGAAGTATTAGACAAAATGTAGTTATGTGACACTATTGAGTGACATCATTGATGCTGAACCTTCTAGCTATGAAGAAATAGCCAACAAGAAAGGGAAGGAGTGTACCAGTTCAAGAAGAATGATGTCTAGGATGTGGTATCAAGACCTGAATGGAAGTCCTTAGTATCTTCCATATGGATCTAAAAGATCCAACATGCAGAAGATGGAAACATCGTGGGATACAAGGAAAGATTCGTAGAGAGAGGCTTCTCACGAAGAGATGGCATAGACTACGAAGAGACATTTGCAGCCACTAGAAGTTAAGACACATGTCAGGAAGACTCATGTGTTCAAATTAAAAAAGTCATTGTAAGAGCTAAAAAGACACCCATGGGATAACACATACATGAGGAGCTTGAAGATCACCTAGAGTGATGAAGATCTTAACCTTTGCTACAAGGTTGAACATGAAAGCCTATAGATGATGACAAGCTCACAGATGGGTGCGAGAATAACTTTTGAAAAGGTTCACGATAGTGGATCTTGGTATCCAGTGACCCTAGATGGATACATAGAATATTAGGAGCAGAGGAAGATACTTGTCACTCGAGTAGATAATGTTTCAATACATAGAGTACGAAAGGTAGAGGAAGAATGATGCTCCACTTCATAGGGAGTGACTACAGAAGATCTCAAGGTTCGACATGATACGATGGGATGGAAAGCTTACTGATGGCTCTAGGATTTACTAAGAGTAAAGAGGATTCCAAACTTTACTTCAAGGTTGAAGGTGGAAGACCAGTGATGCTCCTATTATATGTCGATGACCTATTCCTGACAAGAAAAGGGGAACTCATTAAAGTCTCCAAGAAGGAGACTTGCTTCCAAGTTTGAGATGAAAGACTTGGGTATGGGCATTAGTTTCTAGCAATGGAGCTATGGTAAAGTGCGGATGGAATCTCCCTGGGACAAGGGAAGTATGTAGTAGAGATCCTGAAGAGGTTCAGGATGATGGAATACAAGGCCATGACAACACCTATGGCATCGAACCTGAAGTTATTGAGTGATGCTTCATCAAATTCAGTTAATGCTACGATGTATTGTCAGATGATTGGGTCATTGATGTACCTGCTGAATATGAAACTGGATATTTGCTTTCTTATGAAGATACTAACCCAGTTCCTGACAAATATGAGACATGTTCACTTGATTTCTACAAAGCATATTCTGAGGTACCTAAAGGGTACAGTTGACTATGGGATCAAGTATGAAGCGAATCAAAAGTTTAAACTAGACGGTTATGTGGATTTAGATTAAGTAGGCAGTGCCATTGATAGGAAGAGCACTTCAAGGTGATGCTTTAGTATGGCATGAGGTGTAATATCTTGGTTTAGAAGGAAGGAGTCTTGCATGGAACTAAGTAGAGTCAAAGAAAAATATCTTGCCACTTGCTAGGCTACTTGGGAGAGAGGAACTGTGAAGCTCCAGTTTGTGGTCCAGATCGATAACTCTCAAAATAGGGATTTCTAGCATAGTCAGTGAGACAAGTTGTCTGAGCATAAAATCTTGGTGAAGCTTGTAGGTTGCTCATACGTAAAAGTTCTTGTAGTTTGTCCTTGGATGTAATTAGTCTTGGAAAAGCTCACAAGTTATCCTTGGACATAATTAGCCCTGATGTGATTTTATGCTAAAAATGGCTAGAGTGAAGTTTCAGTACTTCAGGGAGAATCTTGGTGTTCTCCATATCAAGGTTCCTTCCCAGGGGAAGTGATGAGTCTGTGTGTCATTCTGACATGGTGGTAGGATTGGTTCTATTGATGTATTTGTAACTTTGGAATGTATTCACTTGTATATCTTATGTCTTGTACCCCGATGTTTATTCTAGGAAGTGTCAATAATGTATTTCAGTCATGTCATGCCCCTGATGTTCCTATTGAGAGGTTCTATAATGTAAACAAGTCGTGTGAAGTCATTGTGGGTAACCCTCCTATTGTTCAATGGTTAAAGTCCCTACAGTTTTGGGGCACTAGGGTTATTAGACTCTCCTAGAGAAGTCAGCCCTAGTGAGTCATTGTCAAGTCAAGAATTAATATAAATAGATAGTGGACCTCTCTATTTATCACACACTCATACACACTCACTCACACTCAGTTGTAGCACATAGATGAGGAAGAAGAAGTTGTTGGGGCTATAAAAAAAGAGGATACTACTATCAAGATATCATCTTACTGTTTTTTAGGATTTTCTATTTGGTGTTGATTCTATATTTGAGGAAGTTGCAGTGTTTTCTCCTTTATGGTTTCCCGAATGAAAATCTTTGTGTTCATTGTCTTATGCATTTGATTGATGTGCTTGTTATTGTCTTAATTAAGATCCTAAGTTAATGCTAGCTTAAATGATAAAAATCTAACATGGTATTAGAGCTAATTTGAGAAGAAGACATTGTGCAGTTGCAGGAACTAGGGATTCCTACTTTTTGGATCCCTCTCCATAGATTTTCAGCAAAAGAAGGTTGGACTGACTCTCCTCCCCAGGGCGCATCTTTCTGTCGATGCAGAATCTTATTATGAGTATTTTCAATTTTTGACCCGGCACTACTGCCGAAAATTAGGGCTTTCCACAAAAGTGGATTTTTTTAGTGAGACCAGGCCTAGATTGATCTCCTCCTCAAAATCAAAGTTTAGAGATCAAGATCAAATATTTTGGTTCGAGAGAACTTTAGGAAAGTCAAACCCTAATCTGCTCCTGAACCAACACTACAAAAATTCAGCTCCAAATCTAATCCGACATCTTGACCTAGTAAGATCTAAATCTTTTATATTTCCATTTGAGGTTCTTAGTTAATATTTCTCATCATACCAAGCTTGATGAAAAGATTGAGGGAGCTTATAACTTTCGATCCTGGAAGTATAGGATCTCCCTGGTCCTGGAAGAAAATGAGTTGGACTCCTACATCAATGAGGATATTCTAGTTACATAGGGAGATGAGGCTAAGGCCTTACACAAGAATAAGTTGGTTATGGCTGAGTGGATTATTGCTGATTCAATCAAGGATCACCTCATACCATAGGTCTCCTCCCTAAAGACACCTAAAGCTATGTTTGATGCCCTAACAAAACTATTTGAAGGAAAGAACATAAACTGGAAGATGACTTTGAGGAACTAGTTGAATAATGTGGAGACCATACACTAATACTTCACAAGGGTCTCCCATATCAAAGAAAAACTTGAAGCAGTAGATGAAGAAGTGGAGAATGTGGAGATTGTAATGACCACCTTCAATGGTCTCCCTAGGACATGAGACTCTTTCATTCAAGGGATCTATGCTAGAAATAAGTTAGTCAGGTTTAGTAGACTATGGGAAGAATTCTCTCAAGAAGAAGCTCAGTTAGTAGCTCGAGAAGAAAATATGGGAAGTGAAGATCAAGTTCTCACAGTACAATCCAAGAAAACCAGATCTAGCCACCACAAAGGTAAGTACTCTCATCAAAGGAATAATTTTAAAAAGCCTATAGATAAGTCTAAGTTCATTTGCTATACATGTGATGAAAGAGGACACTTTTCTAGAGATTGTCCTAGAAACAAAAGTAGCTCTCACGAGAAGAACGGAAACAAGAGAAGACATCATGCTCATGCTACAGAGGATGATGAACCTTCCACAAAGAGAAACAGATGAGACAATGATGATTATTCAAGTGATGAAGAATACATTCTGATTTCCGCTATCACAGGAACTATCACACATGGTAGCAATGATTGGCTTATATATAGTGGTGCTTCCAAACATATGACAAGATTCAAGGAATCCTTTTTTAAACTATCTGAACATGAATCACCTCACAAGGTTAAACTCGGAGATGACCCCCAATATCCAATAAAAGGTAGTGGTGAATCCTCATACAAGATAAACTCTGTAAATTAAATCAAGATGAAAGATGTATTGCTTGTACCTGGACTAAAGAAGAACCTCCTCTCATATCTGCATTGGATGCAAAAGGAATGAGGGTTGCATTTGTAGATGGCCAAGTCCTCATGTGGTGAAAGGGAAAGTCTTTCGATGATGTAGTAGTGATTGGGGAATAAGAAATAAGATGATACAAATTGAAGGGCCAAGCAAAACAAGCTTTGGTTCATGACTCGGTAGAACCAAATTAGCTTTTGCATAGAAGGATTGCACATGTCAATTATAGAGCACTACCACTTGCAAGCAAAGTTGTTGAAGGTCTCCTAGAAATGCAGACAAAACATGAAGGTGTATGAAAAAGATGTGCGAAAAAGAAGAACACAAAGAAGACATTTCCAAGTAGCGAGAGCAAGGAAAAATGAATATTGGAAATCATCCACTACGATGTATGGAATCCAATGTCATCTAGTTCACTAAGAGAGTATGTATACTATGTTTCTTTTATTGTTGATTTTTCTAGAAAGGAATGGATATACTTTATGAAGAACAAATATGAAGTATTCATCAAGTTCAAGGAATTCAAAGCCTTGATCGAGAATCACACAGAAAAGAAGATCAAGACCTTTCGATTAGATAATGGTGGATAATTCACATAAAATGAATTCAAAGAGCTATGCAAAGACTCAAGGATTAAGAGGGACTTATCCACTCCATATAATCCAAAATAGAATGGGATTACAGAAAGAATGAATAGAATGATCATGGAAGCAGCAAAGGCCATGCTTCATGATCAATATCTTACCATGCATCTATGGGCAGAAGCTGCCAGAACAGCCATGTATGTACAAAACCGTACTCCACATAGAGTACTCAAGAACAAGACACCTGAAGAAGTATTCTTCAGCAAGAAACTAGAATTCATCCATATCATAATATTCGGCTGTCCTGTATACATACACATTCTGAAAGAAAAAGGGATGAAGTTAGATCCTTCAGGAAAGAAGGGTATATTTGTGGGATACTTTGAAATCTTGAAGGCTTACAGAATATACTTCCCTGGGTTCAAGAAGATTGACATCAGCAGAGATGTAACATTTGACAAAGATTCAACCTACATCAAATTTAGGAAGAGACTGACTGAAGAAACTGAAAAAAACAAGAGCACCCAGAATTCATGATACAACCATGAATGAAGAAATTCAAGAAGAAGACCAAGAATTAGAAGAACCTCAAGAACCTGTAGATCCACCTCAGGAGAAGAATCCTCATAAGAGGAAATATTCTTGGGTACGTGAAATTATCTAATGTGCATAAAGATATGGAGCTTCAGAAGAAACACATAGAGGAAGAAAGAGAACTAGGTCCTGCTCCAGTTATGTAGCCTTGCTATGTGACATTATTGATAAAGAACCTTCCAACTATGAAGAAGCAACATAAAGGAAAGAATGGAAGGAGGCCATGATCGAATATTATCAATTGATCATGAAGAATGATGTTTGGGATGTTGTCCCAAGACTAGAAAGAAATTCCATTGTAATGTCCAAATGGATCTACAAGATCAAGCATGCTGTAGATGGCAGCATAGAGAAATATAAATAAAGATTTGTGGCTTGTGGTTTCTCCGAGAAAGAAGGAATAGATTATGAATAAAATTTTGCACCTGTATCCAGATACACTTCCATCAGGTCAGTACTTGCTCCGGCGACAGTGATGAAATGGAAGATACACCAGATGGATGTCAAGACTGCTTTCTTGAATGGTGTAGTATAAGAGGAAGTGTATGTGGAGAAGCCACTCGGTTTTGAGACACATGGCAGGGAGTCTCATGTGTGTAGATTGAAGAAATCCCTGTATGGTTTGAAATAGGAACCCAAGACATGGTACGACAGAATTGATAGATTCCTATCCAGTTTGTCCTTTACCAAGAGTGAAGAATATTCCAATATCTACTACAAGGTTGAAGATGACAACCTAGTAATACTCCTATGATATCTGGATGATCTATTTGTAACAAGTATGGACGGGTTGATTGCTAATATGAAGAGGAAACTTGATGCCAAGTTTGAAATGAAAGACTTGGGTATGATGCACTATTTCCTAGGCATGGAGGTGTGGCAGAATGCAGATGGAATCTTCCTTGGACAAGGGAAGTATGAAGTAGATATTCTGGATGATGGACTTCAAGGCCATAACCACACTTATGGCATCGAACCTCAAGCTATTGAGTGTTGCTTCATCAGAAGTAGTTGATGCTATTATGTATCGTCAGATGATTGGGTCCTTAATGTACCTGACGATCATGAGACCAGATATTTGCTTTGATGTGAACATCTTGAGCCAGTTCCTGATAGATTTGAGACATGTTCAATTGATTGCTGCAAAGCATATTTTGAGGTACCTAAAGGGTACAGTTGATTATGGGCTTAAGTACGAGGAAAATCAAAAGATTAATCCTGAGGGTTATGTTGATTCATATTGGGCAGGTAGTGCCATCGATAGGAAGAGTACCTCAAGATGATGCTCAGTATGGGATCAAGTGTGATATCTTGGTTTAGTAGGAAGCAGTCCTATGTGGCACTAACTACAACTGAAGCAGAATATGTCACAGCTTGTTCAGCTAGTTGCGAGGTAGTGTGGCTGAGAAAGATATTGTCTTATTTATTTGATCTCCAGTTCGATGCTACTTGTATATATTGCGACAACCAGAGTTGTGTGAAGTTGTCAGAGAACCCAGTGTTCCATGACAAGTCAAAGCATATTGAGATCAAGTATCACTATATCAGGTATATGGTGCAGAGAGGAGTAGTGAAGCTCCAGTATGTTGCGATGGATGAACAGATAGCTGATGTGTTGACGAAGCAATTGTCTAGAGTGAAGTTTGAGTACTTTAGGGAGAAGCTTGGTCTTCTCTATATTGAGGTTCCCTCCAAAAGGAAATGATGAGACCTAGAGCCATTCTGACATGGTGATAGGATTAGGTTCCTTCATTGGTCAGATGTAAGGGCTGAGCCATTCTATCATGGTGAAAGGATTTGTTTCCTTCCATGTCAGATGTGAGTTCTAGAGCCATTCTGACATGGTGGGAGGATTAGGTTCCTTCCATAGTGAGATGTAAGGGCTGAGCCACTCTGTCATGGTGAGAGGATTTGGTTCCTTCCATGTTAGATGTGAGTGTTGAGCCATTCTGATGTGACTATAGGATTGGTTCCTACATGATCAGATATAAGTGTTGAATGCCATTCTTTGAATGGAGGCACCTGGTCAGTTACCAGGAATACTCAGTCTTGGACTGAGGGCCATTCTGATATGACTGTAGGATGTAGTCTCACATGATCAGATGCGAGTTCATGGCCATTCTGATGTGATTGAGGTATGTGTTCCCACTTGATCGGATATAAGGGATGATGCCATTCTCTAGGAGAATAAAAGCACTTGGTCAGTTACTAGGAATCCTCAGTCTAGGGCCGAGATCCCTTTCGATGCGATGTTTTTGAACATGGTCGAATGTAAGTGTAGAGCCTTTCTGACAAGATGAGGTCGGATATAAGTGCTGAGCCATTCTGGCACTATGTGTTTACACATGTTTAGATGTGAGTGCTGGGCCTTTCTTAAAAGATGAGGTCAGATGTGAGTGCTTGGCATGCCTTTCTGAGAATATGAGGTCAAATGTAAGAGATGGGAAGTCCATTCTGACTTAGGGTCATATATAAGCGTTGATGAAGACCTACATGAAATGTAGGCCTACAACTAGAATGAAAAAGGGTTGTATCTGTAGAACTTTCTGTGACGAGAAGAATCGAGAGATAGCACCATTCTGAGATATCACCAATGATGATGATCTAGACTTGATGATGATCGAGATCAAGTGATGATCTAGATGTGATGATGATCGAAACTTGATAATGATCTAGATCAAGTGATCATCCATATGTGATGATAATCCAGACTTGATCATGATCCATATCAATTGATGATCCAAATTTGATGATGATACAGTGATGATGATATAGTAGTGATGATCTAGATCCTTTTATGAAGAAGACTTGAAGAAGAAGATGACTTAGAAGAATACTTGAAGATGAAGGTGACTTAAAGATGAAGAAGAATTGAAGATGATGATGACTTGAAGATGAAGAAGACTTGAAGATGATGATGACTTGAATATGAAGAAGACTTGAAGATGAAGACGACTTGAAGATGAATATGATCAGATGATCCAATTGATATAGAGAAGAAGACCAGTGGTGAAAATTGTGTCGAAAGAATACCTTCCTAGTTAAGGGGGAGTGTTGATGTATTTGTAACTTTGGAATGTATTCACCTATGTATCCTATCTATTCACTTGTATATCTTATGTCTTGTACCCTAATGTTTATTCCAGGAAGTGTCTATAATGTATTTGAGTCATGTCATGACCCAATGTTCCTATCGAGAGGTTCTATAATGTAAAAAATTCATGTCAAGTCATTGTGGGTAACCCTCCTATTGTTAAAGGGTTAAAGTCACCGCAGTTCCGGGTCACTAGGGTTATTATACTCTCTTACAGAAGTCGGCTCTAGTGAGTCATTGTTAAGTTGGGAATTAGTATAAATAGAGAGTGATCCTCTCTATTTATCACACACTCATACACACTCACTCACACACAGTTGTAGCACATAGCTGAGGAAGAAGAAGTTGTTGGGGATAGAAGGAAAGAGGCTACTACTATCCGGATATCATCTTACTATTTTTGGGGCTTTGTTATTTGGTGCTAATTCTATCTCTGAGGAAGTTGCAGGGTTTTCTCCTTTATGGTTTCTCTGAGTAAAATCTGTGTGTTCATTGTCTTATGTGTTTGATTGTTGTGCTTGTTATTCTCTCAGTTAAGATCCTAAGTTAATGCTAGCTTAAATGATAAAAATCTAACAGGTTCCTCCCATGGTCAGATGAAAGTGCAGAGCCCTTTTGACATGGTGGTAGGATTGGTTCCTACCATGGTCAGATATAAGTGCATAGCCCTTATGACATGGTGGTAGGATTGGTTCCTCCCATAGTCAAATGTAAGTGTTGAGCCTTTCCAACATGGTGGCAGGCTATAACTCACGTGGCTGGATGTAAGTGTTGAGCCTTTCCGACATGGTGGAAGGTCATTCCTCCCATGGTTGGATGTAAGTGTTGAGCCTTTCTGACATGGTAGTAGGCTGGGTCTCCCATGGTCATATGTAAGTGCAGATCCTTTCCCCGGATGGTATATGGTGTGTCCTACCATGTAGGTGGATATAAGTGCATAGCCTTTCCTTAGATGGTAGATGGTGTGTCCTACCATGTCGGTGGATGTAAGTGCTAGTCCTTTTCTCTGATGGTATATGGTGTGTTCTACCATGTCAGTGGATGTAAGTGTTGGTCCTTTCCTCGAATGGTAGATGGTGTGTCCTACCATGCTGGTGTATGTAAGTGTTGGGCCTTTCCTCGGATGGTAGATTGTGTGTCCTACCATGCTGATGGATGTAATTGTTGGGCCTTTCTGAAATGGTGAGAGGTTGGGCCTCCCATGGTTAGATGTGAGTGTTGGGAATGCCTTTCTAACATGGATGGTAGATGTGTTCCTCCCATGGTCATATATAAGTGTTGGGCGGGCGTTTTTGACATGGATGTTGGATGTGTTCCTCCCATGGTCAGATATAAGTGCTGAAGAAGATGAATACCGACATGGAGGCTAGGACTACAACCAACATGAAAAAGGGATGGCTCTATAGAATTTCATGTGACGAGTAGAATTGAGAGATATCATCATTTGATCGAGACAGCTGGAGCAGTGATGATGATGATGATCCAGTGATGATCCAACTTTGATGATGATCTAGTGATGATCCAACCTTGTTGATGATCCAGTGACGAATACTTGTGTTGATGATTTGTGTCAAGAGAATACCTTCCTAGTTAAGAGGGAGTGTTGATGTATTTGTAACTTTGGAAAGTATTCAATTGTATATTTCATATATTACATTTCATTGGTCCCCGATGTTCCTATCGGGAGAATCATTAATGTAATCAAGTCATGTAAAGTCATATAGTTTAACCCTCCTTGTTGATCGAGGGGAAAAGTCCCCACAACTGTGGGGAACTAGGGTTATTAGACTCTCCTAGAGAAGTCAGCCCTCGTAAGTAATTGTCAAGTTGAAAACTAGTATAAATAGAGAGTGAACCTCTCTATTTGAGAGACACTCACTCAACTATAGCACATAGGTGAGAAAAGAGGAACTCACACAAGTGAGAGAGGGAACGGTTGTTGGAGATCATCTTTTTGCCTTTGGGTTTTACTGCTTCCATTGGTGCTCATTCTATATCTAAGGAAGTTGTGAGGTTTTATCCTTTATGGTTTCCTTGAGGAAAATATTTGTGTCTATTTTCTCTTGTGATTGATTGTTGTGCATGTTATTCTCTCAGATAATATCCTAAGATCATATTGGTTAAATGATAAAATAACACCACCTATATAGAAATCCATTCAATCACATGAGTAGCATCATGAACGTATTTCTTTAAAATTGAAACATGAAAAAAATTATGTACTTTTATTGTAGGTGCTACTGCTAATTGATATGCCACGGGTCCAACTTTTTCCAAATTTTCAAATGGTCCACAATAATTGCGCGCCAATTTTGAGTATTTTCCCAACATTAAGGATCTTTTTTTGGGTTTTACCTTTACATAAACATGATTTCCTACCTGGAACTATCATGGAATATGTTTAATTCGAAATAACTCTTTTTCATGTGTTTGGAAAGCTTCAAATTATGTTGTAATTGTTTCACTATTAGTTCCATACCCTTCAATAATTGAACTCCTAACACTAATTTGTCGACATGGCTACTCCAAGAAATTGGAATATTACACTTTCTTCCATACATAAGCTCAAATGGGATTAATCGAGTCGAAACTTTAAAGTGATTGTTATATGTAAATCCTACTGAATGCAAATAATCCTCCCACTTACCTGGTTTATCCATTACGTACATTTAAAGCATGTCTTCAAAAACTTGATTTACTCTTTTCTTTCTTCCGTCGGTTTGTATCATATGAAAAACTAAAATTTAATTTTGTGCCTAATCCTATAAATAAATCCTTCCAAAAATTTCCCATAAATTTTCCATCTCTGTCCAAGATTACTATTTTGGGTAATGCAACCTGCAAATTTATTTCATGAATATATCAGCAATGTTAAGAACCTTCTATGTAGATTTTAATGGAATAAAGTGAGCTTCCTTACTTATTTTATCTACTACTACCATGATTGAGTTGTGTTGTTTAACATTCTTAGGTAAGCCAGTTATGAATTCCATACTAATATTTCTCATTTACATACTAGAATAGTTAATGATTGTACTAGTCTTGTTGGATGTTGATGTTCAGCCTTTACCTGCTAACATTCAATACATCATGCTAAATATTCATCTAGTTAGTTTTTCATATTAGGAAAAAATAAATCCTTCCTTGTCATGGTAATCATTTTCTAATATCCAAGATGTCTTGAATAAGGTATTTTATGTAATTCATCCATAATAATGAATTTAATATCTTCTGAACTAGGTATATATAATCTTCTTTTGTGTAATAATAACCCCCTTTTATTTAGACTAAAATCTGTTTTTACTTGATTTACTTCATTTTGTGTAGTCTTTTCTTTTAGTTTTGTATACTCACGAATTTTTTCTGCATTTATAATTTTATCTTCTAAAGTTGATTCATACTTGTTGCTTCTTATTGCATACAACAAATTTGCATGATGACTTATGGCGTGTGCAACTTTATTCTCTTTTCCTTTTATATTTTTTTATTTCAAAATCATATTCGCTTAGAAATGATAATGACCTAGCTTGTATAACATTAAGATTATGTTTATTGAATAAGTATTTTAAATTTATGTTATCATACATTAATAAAAATATCCTTTTGATGAGAAAGTGTTGCCACATTTTTATTAATTCTATCACATTAATCTAGGGACTAAACATAGTATACAAGTGATTCAAGACAAATTAAACATGAAAATGGTGTAACGGTGCTGCAAAAGAGTTTGTAGACCCTGCATAATCAATAATGAATGATAGTACAATACAATGTCATGCAGAATGCATGAATTCCAAGACAATTCAAATACTCAAGGAGGTCATTCGAATTGCATGGATGGGTGTATCTTAACTGAATGTCAGCCACAATGGGCACACTTAGTTAACCACTGATCTGATCCATAACTGACTCTCACACTAAGTCCTAACTAAATCGAAGTGCAATAGATAGCTGAGTATAACTAAAAGTGACGCATCACATGTAACTGCATGTCCACCTAAAGGAGGTAGTGCATCCATAACTCCAAGTAGCTTCGATGGAGTTAATTGAACTGACACTTGTCATCAGAAGTGGTTGGAGGTGCCCTAGTTGTCTCCAGTTCATAAATATTGGCCAAAAATAATCAAATAATGAATGAAGGTGCCTTTCCAACTCAACTTAACCAATTTTTAGGTAAAACAACAATCAATTACCAATTAGGTTCATTTATGACACTCACATCACCCCAGAATTGCTGCCTGTTTGAAGGAGGAAGCCCATTTAGCCTCCCTGAATAAAGGAGAAGGCTTAGATGGCCTCCTTGATTGAAGGAGGGTGTGGATGTGCTCATGTTGATGTCATAGTGTGCTCATTTGATGCCAATTAAGTCAATTAAACTTAGGATAGTGGGTAAATAGGACAAAATTGAAAAAATAAGTGTGCATGTTGGTTAAATGACTCCAACACCCCCCCTTAAGCTATACACGGGAGGAGAAAAAAGAAAATGCATGAAATTATAGGGCCCCGACAATAAATACCATAGGTCACCCTATACAATAATGTAATTCAAATAATGCGAAAAAAGAAATCTAAGTGAGGAAAGAGGGAAAACCCACTGGGAACCCCCCCTCAAGCTGAACACTGGAAAGTAATCTGATCACCCTGATGAAATCAACCCCAATAGTCAATGAAGGTAAGTGAACTTCTTCTCTAAAAATATATTGGTGAATACTTTTACAATCTGCTCATCAGTAGGGTAGTATTGCAGAATGATGGTCTTGTCATGCACCAATTCCCTGATATAGTGCATGTGTATCTCTACATGCTTGGTCCTCTTCCTGGTAACTGGATATGTGGATATATTAATAGCACTTTGATTGTGACAAAATACAAAATTTTAAAAAGTACCACCATAATCAAAATCTGAAAGAATTCCTTGCAACCAAACAACTTGGATGCAAGCATTCACCGCTCCTCAATACTCGGCCTCTACTGAAGACAATGCAATGGCGGCCTGGTTTTTTGTAGACTAGAAAATAGGGCCACCACCAAACATGAATACATATCTAGAATTATAATTCTGATCAATATAATATCCCTCAAAATCTGAATTTGCGTAACCAACCAACTCTAGCTCAGAGTCTGCAGCATAGTGAATGTCGTAGGTCATGGTGCCCTGAATATACTGGAGGATCCTCTTGGATACCTTCCAATGAATATAATGAGTCTGCTGCATGTATCTTGATACAACATTCACCAAATAACATATATCAAGCCAATAATGTGTCAAGTAAATCAAGCTACCAATCAGCTGGTGGTAGATAGCGCAGTCCATGGGAGGTGTGCATTTTCCTTCTTCAAGGTTGATCCCTGAAAGGAAAGGGAATGGAGAAGCCTTACATTCAACCATGTTAAACTTAATTAAAATTTCTTATATGTATCTATACTAAGTGACCAATATCCCATCAAAATATTGGGTAATTTCAAGCCCCAAAAATTGTTTCAAGAGCACCAAATCGCCCATCTCAAATGCATCGTGGAGGACAGTTTTTATGACTGAAGTGGAAGAAATAGTGCTACCAGTAATAAAGATATCACCAAAATATAAAACAATGATAATAAAATTACCATCATACTTTTGTATATACACATTTGGATCTGATTTACATCTTTGGAAGTTTTGTGAGAGAAGGAAGGCATCCATCTTGGAATACCACTCTCTTGGGGCCTGTTTTAACCCGTATAATGACTTCTTTAATTTGCAAACCAAAGATGAATCTGAAATTGAACCCTAGATATTATTCATGTATATCTCCTCAAGAATATTTCCATGTATAACGGAAAAATTAACATCCATATGATGCACTTCCCAGTGCTTGGATGCCACAAATGCCAAAACTAGGCAGATGGAGTCCATTTTTGCAACTGGTGCAAAGGTCTCATGATAGTCCACACCTTGGACTTGGGAGAACCATTTTGATACCTGAATTTCCCTATATTTTCATGTTGTGCCATTAGTAGAAAACTTTTTCTGAAACACCCACTTGCATTGAACTAATTTCATCCCCGAAGGAAGAGAAACTAACTCCCAAGTAGCACTTTTTCGAAGAGAATTCATCTCTTCGTCCATGGAAGCTTGCCATATTGGATATTTCCAAGCATGGTAGTAAGAATTATGATCTGAACATATCATTAAATAAAAAAATTTGGATATCAAAGAGTTATGACAATAGAGCTCAATACCTGCTCTTTGGAAATTGGACCGGGTTCTTCTTGGATCATCATGATTTCCAATGTTTTCACCAGCGAAAGAAAGTGTCTGTTCGGCCCAAGTTAGGAGATGTGTTTGCACTTCAAGATATGAACTTGAAATTTTTGCTTGCTATTCACTGATATCATATATCATAGGTTCCAAATCATGTTCCAAATCAGAGTCATCACCACTAATTTCACCATCCAAATATTCACCAGAATAGGAAGGAAATTCAGCACGTTTCTCCTTCACTGGTTCTACCTCTTGAAGAGGCTCATGGAACATGACACTTCTTTCAATAGTGATTTGTTTTGTTTTGATATCTGGCAGCTTGAAACCTTTATATTCGTCAAGATATCCAAGAAACAAACATTCAATACTTTGGAGTTGCAAATCTTTCCTCTTATCAAGCAAAATTCGATCCCATGTAGTGGACCCAAACACCCTGAGATTCAACACATCCAGCTTGTGTCCGAAGTATGATTTGAAAGGTGTATTCCATTTCATGGATGAGTGTGGCACTTGGATATAAATGTATGTAGAAACATTCATGGCTTTATCCCACAAATTTTCGGCCAACTTCTTGGCTTCCAACATGCAAGTGGTCGTCTCCTTGAGAGACCGATTCTTTCTCTCCACTACACCATTCTGCTGGGGAGTGTTGGGAACTAAATGTTGGACATGAATACCAATTTCAGAAAAATATATGAAGAAACTCATTACTTATATATTCCCCACCATTATCATATCTCAAATTTTTTATCTTTTTCTTACATGCATTCTCAATCAGTGCTTTCAATTCACTGATTTTTCTAACACTTCTGACATTTTTATGATGAAGAATACCCATGTATATCTAGAAAAATCATCTATGAAAGTGAGAATGCACCGAGATCCATTGATGTATGTGATAGGAATTTGTGCACTAATATTATAATGAAACAGCCCCAACATTTCGGATGCTCAGCTTGCCTTCCCCCGATCAAACTTATGCTCAGGATGCTTGCCCAAAATACAACCTTTGCAAATTTCGGTGGTAGCTTTGATGACTGGGTGGCCTTCAATCATGGAATTTTTCTGTAATTTATGCAATTATTTGAAGTTTATATGGCTGAATCTCTAATTCCATACTCCACTTACCTCATTTCCATGAGTCAGAAGAGCTGTGGGCCTTGCATCCTCCACAAAATGGGAAAACTCATAGGCTTTTGCGCGATGATTTGCAGAGCGTTTTGCCACAAGTTTCCCTGATGAAAGTTCAGTAATTTATGCAACATCTTTGTTGAAGGATACTTTCTTAGGAATTCTAGTATGGATATTTTGATAGAAACTCAGGAGGTTTGATGCAAGAGATGGTACATACAGAACATTGGAAAAATAACTGTGCTCAATATTTATTGTACCTTGTCCTTTTGAGATGATGTTAGAGTCATTTCCCATGTGGATGGGAATGCTCTTTCTAGTTTCCAGAGAAGAGGAAGAGTCTCTTCTAGCCATCATGTGGTTTGAAGGTCCAGAATCTATGAGTAGAGCCTTGGACTTCGAAGTGATTTCCATGAGGGCATGACCTCTTTCATGCTGGTATTCCCGATCTTGATTTTCTTTCCTCCGAAAGGTTTCTGGAAGATTTATGTTATTTATCTTAAGGAGATAAGTAGCTTCATCAAGATTCTTTTTCATGCAGGCATGTTTAGGGTCGAAGTCCTTCTTGTAGTATGAACACTTGACTTTTTCCTTCCCATGGTGGCCTTTGATTTTGTTCCTCTTGAATCGAGAAGGCTCTTCTTGCTGCTGGTTTTAAAAATTACGATTAGGAGCTTTGAATTTGGTTTTTGGGTTCTTCTGTTGCTTTCCTTTCCCCTTCAGATCCTTAGGTCCTGAAGCAAAGAGGGCTTGATCACGAGAGGATCCAATGAACCCCATCTAGACAAGCTTATCATTCTCGCTTGTTAGGGACTCAATGAAGGTAGTGAGTGAAGGAATATTCCATCCAGGGCCTGTGAGCCTCCTCCCGTGGAATTTAGAAACACATACGAAATAGGAAGCTCCATGTTTTGAGAGAATGGAAAGGGTGAGCTGATCATCCTCCTTCTTCACCTCACACTACTTTAGTAGAAGGACTATATGCTTGAATTTTGTGAAAAAACCATTAAGGGTCTTAAAATTGCGAGGTTGAAGAGACATCAAATCCTTTTCAAGCTGATAAACCCTCAAGTCATCTTGTTTTCCATACAGGGAGGAAAGGTGGTCCCAGATCTCTTTCAGAGTCTTCAATCCCGAAAGACAGAATAGAAGATCCTTAGAGATAGAGAGACACAAGAAAACAAAAGCTTCATCTTTCTTATTAAAAATATAGCCTTGCCTATAACATGAGTAAGCTCTTCTTTTATGTCCACACTAACCCGATAGTGTCCTCTGGAACATAGCTGGATCTCCATATCTCCTTTGCATTGATGGAAATTGAACGGAGTCAAAATATCTACGGAAGAATCCATATCAAACTGTTGTAGCGAATGCATTGAACCTGTAAAACCTGCAAATCAACACAATAAAGTCACTGTAAGGTTGAACAACCTGCACATTTCAGGTTTTCATCATAGTGATCTTAATTGATCAAGCAAGCTTGATCAACAATTCCTTAACTTGGGGAATTAAGTGGTAAACCTTCCTCTTTTGGTGTGATGCTGGAAAATGAGCTTTTGCTTAATTTTTCATGAAAATCTGTTAAAAACCATGTTTTTGCAGAGAATGATCTTTGTCCCACCATGAGCTTTGATACCATATTAATTATGTCATAGTAATCTAGGGAGTAAACACAATCTACAAGTGATTCAAGACAAATTAGACATGAAAATGGTGTAACAGTACTTCAAAATGAGTTTGTAGACCCTGTATAATCAATAATGGAATGATAGTACAATACAATGTCATGTAGAATGCATGAATTCCAAGGCAATTCGAATACTCAAGGAGGTCATTCGAATTGCATGCATGGGTGTAGCTCAATGGAATGTCATCCACAATCGACACACTTAGTTAACCGCTGATCTGATCCATAACTTACTCTCACACTAAGCCCTAATTGAATCAGAGTGGAATACATGACTAAGTATAACTAAAAGTGATAACATGTAATTGCATGTCCAACTCAAGGAGATAACGCATCCATAACTCCAAGTAGCTCCGATGGAGTTGACTGGGGTGCCATTTGTCATTAGAAGTGTTTGGAGGTGTATTAGTTGTCTCTAGTTCATAAATATTGGCCAAAAATAACCAAATCATGAATGGAGATTCCTTTACAACTCAACTTAACTAATTGTTACGTAAAACAACAATCAATTAGCAATTAGTTGTATTTATGACACTCAGATCACCCAAGAATTGCTCCCTGTTTGAAGGAGGAATCCCAGTTAGCCTCCTCGAATGAAGGAGAAGGATTAGTTGGTCTCCTTGACTAAAGGAGGCTGTGGGTGTGCTCATGCTGATGTCATAGTGTTCTCATCTGATTCCAAGTAAGTCAAGTAAACTTAGGATAGTAGGTAAATAGGAAAAAATTGACCAAATAAGTGTGCATGTTGGGTAAATGACTCCAACAATTTTAAGTGCATCAATCATAGAAGCGAATTCTAGGTCACGAGTAGCATAATTATTCTCGTGTTACTTTAGCTTCCTAGACTCATAGGCTATGACATAGTTTTCTTGATTTAGTACTCCACCTAGGCCTTCTTTACATGTGTCCATACATACAAAAAAATATTTAAATGGATCAACAATTTTTAGAGTAGGATTTGTTGTTAGTAAGTCTTTTAATTTGTTAAAACTCTCTTAAGATTTTTAGTTCCAATCAAATTTATTACCTTTCTTCTATAATGAAGTTATAGGGTATGTTATCTTATATTATCCTTCAATGAATTTACAGTAGTAGCTAGTAATCCCCATAAATGATCTTATATCAGTTACGTTCTTTGGAACTGTTGCAGCTACAACGTTCTCCCAAATTTCTTAAATTTTTGACCCTCCTTTAAATTTTGTATTGCTTAGATTTATTGAAATTTCTCGACTCTGCTGTGAGTTTTATCTTTTGAGGATGATTGCTAAATGAATATCTTTGTCTGCTAACACTACTATGTTTAACTTGGTTTTGACTTACGGGTGATTTCCTTTGGTCGATATTAGAAAGATTTTGAATTATGAGTTGGGGCTGTAGTCACCTACGCAGCTGCCCTTATGGAAGCTTTATAATGAATGACCCAATGCAAAGTCTGTTGTTCATTGATGCGTGTTTTCCTCAGTCATTTTCTTTTACTACCAACATTTTTATTTCTGGTGTAGGAGGTATTTTGTATAGTGTATCGGAGCCGCAGTTCTCTACAAAGCTGTCGTTGCAGAAGATAAATGCTGAATGTTCCAATGCATAAACCCTACCCTGGCCGATCCCATGGGTTTATCGCTTTTCCTCGTTAATCAGAGCAATTCATAACTGTGGGCAGAAGCCGTGTCTTTTTAATTCCCACCATTTCGGTTCCTTAACAGACTAACCATCCGATTCTATAATAGTTCTGACCTCCGATGTATCGAATCCCATTGTAATGCTTTGTTTTGCCGATGTTTGTTTTGCTCCTGAGCATCTGGACCATGGGTTACCCATCGTTGCGGTGTTTTAGTAAGCTAACCGACAGACGTTATGTGTTCCATTTCACCGATGAAGTTTTTATCTTTTGAAGGTTTACTTTTCCCACCGGTGGGGTTTTTCTCGCCCTAGGCGATGGTTTTCTTGGTTTTTTATCAGGTTTGAGGTTTCCACGTTGAAAGCATAGTCCTAGGTTTTTACTGCTGATGCTCATTTTTATTGGTAGTATTATTTACGTTCATTGAAAATTGGTTTGGATAAATGATGCATTTTTGTGTTTATCGTAGACAGACATGGGAGATTTTCTCACATCCAGTTGATGATTACTGCTACAAAGAATTCATAGCTGGAGGACAACTCAGAAGTAAGTTCACTAAAGAAAGAAGTAGCTAAAGCATAATGAAGCAGAGATGTTGCTCGAGGAAAATAATATAGCGGAAGTCTTAGATCAATAGCATCTCAAAAGGACCAACGTATTACTGAGCGCAATCATTGAGAATAGTGTCTCGGGCTTGGGAAGTTTGTTAGTTACCAAGCCGGTCCCTTTTTACAAAGTTCCTATAAATCTTAATCTGAATTTCAACTATAACGTTTGTATGAATCATGAGCACTCACAAAAGACAAAATTGTAAGATTAAAAATTTTGGGGGAGCCCAAAGGTCACGTGGTGGGGGAAACCCAAAGGTTTTTCTATTTTGGTATAAATATAGGAAAGTTCAAGAGAGCCAGGAATTTTTCCCAGTTAGACTTGTGAGAACTTGTTGGAAGAGGAACTATTTCATTTTGCAATAATATAATTACAATTTTGCCTCTTGGAGAAAGCTTGGGTGGAATGTTCAAATGCTGTACAATTGGATGATGTTGAAGGGGAACTATTTCATTTTCAGCTTTTCTTAATTAACTGTGAGATCATTCTAACTTGTTGAACCTATGTTCTTGTATGAATGTTCTCTAGTTTATTTTATGATAATCTCCACTATGAGTAATGAATGTTTTCACAAACAATGAGCTATCTTATTATCCATTTATCTATTCATGTTTATGTGTTTTGAATCAAAGAACATCTACCTGTGATTTTTCTTAAAGCATGAACAGTAATACATTACTCATTAAATGATAATCTCGCTCCCTAGGGATATTTTAGATAGTTACTTTTAATTTTTTGATGTGTGTGATTTAGATGCGAGAGAGTTTATAACGAGAGGTAAGAACCTGCACATCACATTGTGAATGCTCCTCGTATTCTTTATCAATCTGCATTTTAGATAGGCACTTGCATATAATACTTAAAGTTAAAAACACAAAAATATATACAGTGGACTGGGCCGCAACCGGTAAAACCTTTTAATTTTTGTTACTTGACCTACGGTAGCCGAACCGTAAACTGGATGGATTCCCCATACCAAACAGTCATGGGCTAGTTGGGAACGTTGATTGGGGAGAATCCCTTGCTGTTGTTGCCTATTATTTTTCAGGCCTCAATAGTTTCTGGCATTAGAAGGAGGGCCACCTATACATGGCTGGCTGAGGAAACCCATTTCCTCGAAATTACTCCACCAGCGATAGTTTTGAAAGAAGTTTATTTCCTAATATGATTCCTAAAGAGAATAGAGAACATTTGTATTCTGTGGACAACGAAATTGTTAATGATCTGAGAAGACACACTAGGGATTATGTGAAGAAGATTGGAGGATTACCAATTATCCCTAAATTACCTAGAAGAGAATACAAGAAGAAATACCGTCCTTTTTTGGAAGACTCTTTGTTAGTTGGAGATTGGGAAGAACTTGTAGAAACAACTTTACAGGAATTTATTTAGCCTTTGAATCAAGTAGGCCCTGATACACCTAACAGTTCACTTGTCTGTGCTCCTGTTCATTCTCCACCTCACTCTCCACCCAGACTCATGGCAGGTGTAAATGAAAATCAGCCACCTAACCCACCAAATCCACCACCTGCTTGGAAAGCCAGATCCCCTCTAAACCTAACACCTCCTTTGCATGACTTACCTCAGGCTTTTGAGAAGATGCTGCCCAACTTTGACCCAAGTGAGAAATTTTTAGTAGATGACCATTTGAAAAGTTTCTACTTGGACATAGAAGGGCTAAAGGCTGGAGAACATGAAGATGTAGTCTGCAGACTTTTTTCACGTACCCTTAAAGGAGCAGTAGCCTCATGGTATTTTGGTCTGCCTAAAAACTCAATCCCAGATTAGGATACTTTTGAAAGGATATTCAAAATCAAATATGTAGCCCAGAAGACTCATGCATCCCTCATGAAAGGTTTATGCACTTTAAAGAAAGAAAGAAAAGAGAAGGTGCATAGCTTTACTCAAAGGTTTGCAGCTTATCTTAAGAATTTTTCTGACACTGATAAGCCCTTGAGTAAAGTTTTGATTGAATATTATACTTCAGCCCTAGGGCACGATTTGGCCATGTTTGCCAACATAAAATCCAAACCTATGATAACAAAGACTTACAAAGAAGCAGAGAGAGTAGAAGCTGGAAAGGAAAGCATAGAATATTATCTTGAGCAGTGAGGAGAGAAAACTATTGGGAAGAAAGCGTTGTTATTTACTAAGCCTAAAGAGGAACAATCACATGATTTCGAAGGAATGGAAAAGATGATGCAGAAGCTTTCCTACAAAATAATAGACTTGGAAAAGGAAAAGGAAGCTCAGAAGTCTTATAAGCCTTATTACAAGAGGAGAGAAGACAACAATCAGTATAAATCTCCTCTACACAGTCCTGCATCAATGAACTTAATGGAGGTAGGTATGGACAACTTTTGCACCTTCAACCAGTAGCCTCATTCTAACAAAAAATGTCCTCAGTGGATAAATTCAATGACATTAGTGATGAATCAGCTGCTAGATTCCAAATTGACAAAAGCAAATGATGAGGAAGAAAATGATAAGAAATCGACATAAAAGAAAGAGGATGATGCCATGGTTTTATGGGACTGTATCTCAATGTTTGATACTAAAAAGGAAAGTGATTTGAGATATGAGGACATATCAGAAGAAAATGTGACAACGATAAGCCAAGGGATGATTAAAGAGGACATGTTAATAATCCTGAAAATTAAGAGACTCTAGAAGAATGTAAAGAAGTTTTAGAAAAACACCATAGATAATAAAATTCTTGAGTTTACCATTACCAGTTAGAATCCAAAGCAGATCAACATGTCTACTAATCCCATTGAAGAGAAGATCAATAATCTAAAAACAAACCTAACAGAACATAAGATGGAGTATGACATTATGGAGGATATCAAAAAGGTAAAGGCAAATATTTCACTATTTGAGATGTGTAATGTGCCACATCAAAAAGAAAAGTTATTGAAAGCACTTGAAATCCCAGAGGAGAAAATTCTAACCAACAATCAACCCCAAGAAGAAGAAATTGGTGAAGCAAGTGTGGGAGGTAAGCCTAAATGAAAAACTCCACATTTTCTCCTTACTTTTGAAATTTTCAACCATAACGTGCACAACTGTCTAGTAGACTCAGGGGCATCAGTAAATGTTATGCCACTGTCATTTTGCAAAAAGATAAATGGATGGCCTAAACCATCTACCTGGCAGGTTATTCAATTAGACAGAACAAATGTGAGGGTAATTGGGGAAATGGAGGACGTTTTGATTCGGTTATATTCAAATGAAAAGGTATGTCAAGTCATTGATGTTGTAGTAGCAGACATACCTGAGGTGTATGGACTTGTTTTGAGTAGGGATTGGTCAGCAAAGCTATATGGATATTTTGCATCAGACTGGTCACATCTGTGGTTACCTTATAAAAGAAGTCCAAATCAAATTAAAGTTATAAGAGAGCCCCACATCAAACACAATGTCACTCAGTTAGAAGGTAAGAATGAACTAGTGAATTCTATTTTGGGGAATTACTTCATTGAGCTAGAACCGAAAAACTAGCAAATGGAAGAAGCCAGCGGTACATCAGACACCCAACCTGATCTCCTTCATTTTTTGTAGGATGATGAAATTGATTATAAAATAGTAGATTTAGTTTTAGATGTCAGTGTTGATTCATGAACAGTAGTAATAGATGATTTTTGGAGACTTTTCTTTGATGGATATAAAAATTGGGAAGGATCAGGAGCTCGCTGTGTAATGATTGATCCTAATAAAAATAAACATTTTCTTTCATGTAGATTAGTGTTTGAATGTACCAATAACACAACCGAATATGAAGCATTAGTTCAGGGACTAAGAAAAGCAATTGAATTAAAAGTAGAAAATCTGAAAGTGTATGGGGATTCTGAAATAATTGTAAAATAGATTCGAAATCAAATACATTGCATTTCCCCTCATTTAAAAGCTTATCAAAATGAAGTGTGGGATTTTCTTAAAGGTTTTTATGCATTTAATATTATATCAATTCCTAGACTAAAGAATGCAGCAGTTGATTTGTTAGCCACCTCAGTTGCAAGGATTGTACCCTCTAATAACATGTGTTCTATTGAATTACTTTTCAGGCCCTCTGTTGCAGACATGATTACAAATTTACGAGTTTTTCATGACGACCAGTAGATTTTGGAATGTTTAACAAATGATGAAACCTTCAAAGGGGCAATCATTGATGATGAAGAACATGAAGGTGAGCTAAAATTCGACAATTTGATTCCTAAAGGAGTCAGGAATTTAGAGCGAATGTTTGATCTAAATGAAAAATTAAGAAGGCCAGTAAATGATAAGACTCATAGCTCGTCTCTACAATTCGAGTTGATTAATTTAGGAACTTAAATTGAGCCTAAATATGTAAATTTGCGAAAGTGTTGCTCCCCAGGTGAAAGAAATAAATTTATTAGTTTGTTCAAACAATACAAAAATGTGTTTGCCTGGACGTATGAAGATTTGAAAACATATGATACCAATATTATTCATCATGTCATCCCTATTAGGACTAGGGTCAATCCTTATCGGCAGCCTTTGAGGAAAATGCATCCAAAACTGGAGCCTCTAATTTAGAATGAAGTAAAGAAATTGTTGGATGCTAAAATTATTTTCAAAGTCAGACACTCAGAATGGGTTTCAAATTTGGTACCCGTAAGGAAGAAATATGGAGAAATTTGACTATGTGTGGATTTCAGAAACTTAAATCGTGCTTTAGATAAAGACAATTATCCAGTTCCACCCATGGAATAGATATTGCAAATGGTTTCAGGTACTGAGTTATTTTATTTATTAGATGGATTCTCTGGTTACAATTAGGTGTTAGTAGCTGAAGAAGAAAAACTCAAAACTACATTCAGAACAAGATGGGGGACTTTTGCTTCCAAAAGGATGCCTTTTGGACTCATAAAAGCTGGAGCTACTTTCCAAACGGCTATGGATATAGATTTCTGTGGTTTGATTGGCCGTAATGTTGTGGTATACCTCAATGACATCACAATATTTTCAAAGAAAAGAGAAGAACATGCATTTCATCTAAAGCAGATTTTCGAGCGTTGCCAAAAATATGGTAAGAAGTGTGTGTTTTCTGTTATAGAAGGAAAGCTACTGGGTCACGTGGTATCTCAGAAGGGGATCTCCATAGACCTAGAAAGGATCAGAGCTATATAATAGATCCCCTTACCCCATAACAAAAAAGGTACGCAATCATTCACGGGGACAATAAATTTCGTGCGAAGGTTTGTACCGGATTTCGCTCAAATTGTTAAACCTTTGTAGAAAATGGTGAAACAAAGTGTACAATTCAAGTGGACTGATGTAAAGAAGAATGCATTCAGAAAAATAAAGACATCTATTGCTCATGCACCCTCTCTCAAAAGTCCATATTTTGAGAAGGATTTTATTTTGTACTCTTTTGCATCTGACGATTCACTAGCAGCGGTGCTTACTCAAAAGGAAGATGGGGGAGATGAATTCCCCATATCATTTATGAGCACTGGTATGCAGGGGTCTAAATTTAATTACCCAACTATGGAAAAACAATCTTATACAGTATTCAAAGCAGTAAAACAATTCAGGCCGTACATACTTAAGAATAGGACAAAGGTAATTGTTCCACACCCAGCTGTGAGGTCTCTTTTCATACAAAAGGAATTAGGAGAAAGAACATGCAACTGGGTAATAGCTTTACAAGAGTATGACCTTGAATTCAAGCCATCCTCCATGGTTAAAGGGCAAGGACTGTGCAAACTAATGGACGGAGGTAATAACAATGAAGAAATAAATTGGGAAAATGAAGCCGAGTTACAAATGATGGATGTATGTCCTCTTTTCACATCTCTAGATTCCTAATACCGAGACCTTGTTCATTACCTTCAGGAAGGATTGTTTCCAGAACATTGGAATTCCAAGCAGTGAAGAGCGTTGCACCTTAAATCAGATGTGTATCAGATCGTTGATGGAATTTTATTTAGGAAGAGTTATGATGGAGTCATTCTGAGATGATTAGAGAAAGAAGATGCAAAAAGGGTCATAATAGAGTTACATGATGGGCCTGCTGAAGGCCATTTTTCTGGAGATACGAGAGCCCACAAGATTCTTAGAGCTGGATACCATTGGCCCATCCTGTTCAAGGATGCTCATGTCCATGTTAGAAAGTGTGATACTTGCCAGAGGTGTGGGGGGAGAAAAGCCAAAGCAGCAAGACCATTGAAGCCTGTAATGATAATAGAACCATTTGAGCAGTGGGGAATTGATATCATTGGAGAAATAAAACCAAATTCTTCTTTGCAGCAAAAATATATTTTAACGACAACTGACTACTTCACTAGATGGGTTGAGGCCATTCTGTTATGTAAAGTCAATGAAGATGCGGTCATGGATTTCTTGTAGGATCATTATATAACCAGGTTTGGGGTTCCAATTTCCCTGGTTTTCTATAATGCTACTTCTTTTTCTTCCATTAGATTAACTGCATTTGCTCATGAAAAGGGAATTAAGTTGCATTATTATGCCACCTGCTACCCGCAAGGAAATGGTTTGGTAGAATCTACAAACAAG
The DNA here is from genome assembly GCA_001517045.1 of Pseudotsuga menziesii. Taxonomy (NCBI): domain Eukaryota; kingdom Viridiplantae; phylum Streptophyta; class Pinopsida; order Pinales; family Pinaceae; genus Pseudotsuga; species Pseudotsuga menziesii. Next base: position 311,498 of record LPNX010311387.1, on the reverse strand, counting down.
AATTTGACTAGGATCTTTAAAAAGACTGTCATAGAAAACTAGAGAAGTTGGCATTTAGCACTATCGAATGCTCTTTGGGCTAATAGGGTCACACCCAAGAATTCTTTAGTTGTGTTACCGTATACCCTTGTTTATGGAAAAGAGGCTATACTTCCTCCTAACATTATGCTACCATATTCCACATTAGCTCAAGAGTCTAGAGGCACTGATAACAAAATCCTGCAACTTAGAATCTATAATCTTTTGAAGGTGGAAGAGTCTAGATCCAGGGCCAAAGAACGTTTTAAGCAATAGCAGGAAGTAGTGAAAAGGTGGTTTGATAAGCACAAAGCTTGAACAAAGGAATTTGAAGTGGGAGACTTGGTTCTTAAGTGGGATCATCCACATTATGAAAAGGGGAAGCATACGAAGTTTCAACAGTTATGGGTGGCCCCTTTTCATATTGCAGCAAAACTTGGCCCCTCGACCTATAAACTGCAAGATTTACAGGGGTGGGAAGAGAACTTACCAGTTAATGGGTTAGTTCTCAAACCTAATTTTTCCTAATTTTTGTTTGTTTGTTGTTTGTACATAAATAAATTGATTTGTTGTTTTTTTCTTTGATTTATTTCATTCAAGTTTTGTTTTAGTTTACTTTTTTGTTTGGCTTCAACAAAAAGAAGCAAACTTTTGGTTGCGTGGAGGACATCAAAGTTCTGGATAAACTAAATCCTTGGTTGCATGTATTGTTGTTTATCTAATAGAATTTCTTCTATTTTAGCAGTTTTCTTAAATGGCTATGAACACATTGAATTCCTGCTTAATCCATAAAAATTAACTCAGTATCAAAAGGTCTGGAATACTATTTCGAGGCTCCATCCATTTCACATCTAAACTGTACTAGGGGGGTGAAAGCAAAAGACCCATGGAAAGAAAGCAAGGTAAACAATATATTATATATAAATGATCCCATGCCAAGAATTGAAAGACTAAAGGCTAATAAGAGTCAAAACTCCTAAAAGAAGCAACATCTATTAAAGCAATGTACCGAATCATATCAGCACAAAATTGCCAAAATTTCTTCTTCGTCCGTGAGCTGAAAATTAAATACATCTCTCACACAAAAGAAAACTATGGATAGAGGAGCCTGAACAGAAGTTCAGAATGAAAGGCATGAGGATGACTCAAAAGGACAAAAATTTCACAAGCATACAAAAGCACAAAATGGCATGGGAATGAGGAACAAATGAATATCTCTATTTACCATATGTGACATTCCTCTGGTGTCCAAGCTGGAAACTACCCAAAGACAAAGGTAAAATGAAACTCATCTACTTGGCCTCAAAAGAGTTATCTTGAATTTGAAGTGTTAGTTTTCATTTCCTAAATAGGACTATCATCATGTTGCTGACGCAACCGTTCTCCCCGAATTTATTTTTTACTTAAACTCTGGGCCCCTCCTCATCACTTTACTTGGTTTGATCGTTAAAGACTTGAGCCTCTCCGGCATATTTGTTTTTCATTTTACTTCGAAGATGAATGTCAGTCGGTTTATGTTTTTCCCGTTCAGTTTTGGTTTGAGTCATGGATGCCGGTGTACTGGTCGAAAAAGGGGGAAATCTTTGTTTTTCAGAGTTTCCTTTTCGTGGAAAGAACGAACCTATCTGTGCCTGATATTTAAAGCTGTTTGAATAATTGGTTTTCTCTGTAATCGGCCCCCTTTTAGTTCCAGGTCGGAAGCTGTGAGTTTCTCTCCCGCCACTGTTGCAGCTACCAGATCGTTTCACCGTCCGATTTCTTAAAGCCGTCCAACGCCCGATTTATGTTAACTACAAATCGCTTGTCCGTAGCTTCTGCTCGCCCGCCGTTGCGGCCGGGAAGAGATAGTCAGCTTCCGATTTGAGTCTCTTCCGACATCCGGCTAAGTTCTTCCCGTCCGTTCCGCGTATCCTCTAGCTCTCCTCCTCCGCTGTTGTGGCTCCCAGATTCTTCCGACTTCCGAAGCTAAAACCATTCGACGTCCGATTTATGGCCTATCCCACCCGTGTTTCACCTGGTCGTGACTCAAGCCTCATCCGACGTTGCGGCTGGCTGAACCCTCTATCCTGCGAGCTCACTTACATCTGACGGTCGACTTGAATTTTCCCGCCGGTGACCATACGATATTTTTCCAGACCCGTGTGTGTTTCGCTCAACCATTTCATTGTGGAATGATGGTTAATTAGTTATATTTGTTGATTGAACCATGCTCGTGAGTTGAATGCAGGCATTTTCCAGGCGACCGGTCAATCTGCCACAACAAGAAGAAAGACTAACCCGTTTGGAGAAGGTATGATTGAAATGAGGTGAATGGAGGACGAAATCCGGAGCTGTAAAGGTGTGATCCCAGAAACGGATCAGTTACGGAGTGTTTCATGATCACCTGCTGACAAAAGATCGGAATATGAAGCGTTGGAGAAACTGAAAAGTCACACGCTTGAAGGCAGCCCAAGGGGCAGTAGTTCTATTTTAAATATTTAGAAGTAGGACTGAGAAAGGGCTTTTTCCCCTGGAAAATTTTTGTAAATGTTTGCTTGTAAGAGGAACTACTTTGTTTTGCAAAGGAAACTACAAATTTGTCTATCGGAGAGAGTGAAAAGTGGAATGTATCAGTGCAACTCAATGAATAATGTTGGAGGAACTATTTCGTTTTCAGCTGTGTTTTCATTTACTGTAAGAGTATTTAATGTTCTGAACCTATGTTCTGGTTAAATGTTCTTCAGTAGTTTTTGGGATATTTTTCACTGTGAGCAATAAATGTGGTCATAAGATGATCGGCTATCCGGCTATTTAAATATCCGTAAGTGTTCATGTGCTTTAGAAGAAGTATCAGCTATCTGTGATTCCACTTAATGTATGTGAAAGTGTATTGCTAATCCAAAATAATAACCTTGCTCCTTAGGGATAGTTTAGATAGTTAGCTTATTTCTTTTTGTATCTGGTTTGGTTGCTTGCGAGCACAAGACGAGAGGTAAGAACCCGCGCATCACATTGTGACCGCTCCCTGCATCTTGAAACCCCTGCATTTAGTTAGGCACTTGCATATCATTTCTTTAAGTCAAAATACAAAAAACTCGGTGGGCTGGGCCACAACCGGTAAAGCTTCAGTTTTTGTTTCTTGACCTACGGTAGCCGGACTACAAACCGGACGGATTCCCTATTCCAAACAGTCAACGGGATAGTTGGGAATGTTGATTGGGGAGAATCCCTTACTGTTTCCGCCTGCAAATTTCCAGGCCTCAGCTGCTGCCGCAACCGTTCTCCCCGAATTTATTTTTTACTTAAACTCTGGGCCCCTCCTCATCACTTTACTTGGTTTGATCGTTAAAGACTTTAGCCTCTCCGGCATATCTGTTTTTCATTTTACTTCGAAGATGAATGTCAGTCGGTTTATGTTTTCCCCATTCAGTTTTGGTTTGAGTCATGGATGCCAGTGTACTGGTCGAAAAAGGGGGAAATCTTTGTTTTTCAGAGTTGCCTTTTCGTGGAAAGAACGAACCTATCTGTGCCTGATATTTAAAGCTCTTTGATTACTTGGTTTTTTTTGTAATCGGCCCCCTTTTAGTTCCAGGTTGGAAGCTGTGATTTTCTCTCCCACCGCCGTTGCGGCTCCCATATCATTTCAACGTCCGATTTCTTAAAGCCGTCCGACGCCCGATTTATGTTAACTACAAATCGCTTGTCCGTAGCTTCTGCTCACCCACCGTTGTGGTCGGGAAGAGATAGTCAGCTTCCGATTTGAGTCTCTTCCGACATCCGACTAAGTTCTTCCCGTCCGTTCTATGTATCCTCTAGCTCTCCTCTTCCGCCGTTGCGGCTCCTAGAGTCTTCCGACTTCTGAAGCTAAAATCGTCCGACGTCCGATTTATGGCCTATCCCACCTGCGTTTCTCCTGGCCGCGACTCAAGCCTCATCCGACGTTGCGGCTGGATGAACCCTCTAGCCTGCGAGCTCACTTACATCTGACGGCCGACTTGAATTTTCCCGCCGGTGACCATAGGATATTTTGCCAGACCCATGTGTGTTTCACTCGACCATTTCATTGCGGAATGATGGTTAATTAGTTATATTTGTTGATTGAACCATGCTCGTGAGTTGAATGCGGGAATTTTCCACGCGACCGATCAATATGCCACGACAAGAAGAAAGACTAACCCGTTTGGCGAAGGTATGATTGAAATGAGGCGAATGGAGAATGAAATCCAGAGCTGTAAAGGAGTGATCCCAGAAACGGATCAATTACCAAGTGTTTCATGATCACCTGCTGACAAAAGATTGGAATATGAAGCGTTGGCGAAACTGAAAAGTCACACGCTTGAAGGCAGCCCAAGGGGCAGCAGTTCTAGTTTAAATATTTAGAAGTAGGACTGAGAAAGGGATTTTTCCCCTGGAAGAATCTTGTAAATGTTTGCTTGTAAGACGAACTACTTCGTTTTGCAAAGAAAACTGCAAATTTGTCTATCAGAGAGAGTGAAAAGTGGAATGTATCAGTGCAACTCAATGAATAATGTTGAAGAGGAACTATTTCGTTTTCAGCTGTGTTTTAATTTACTGTAAGAGTATTTAATGTTCTGAACCTATGTTTTGGTTAAATGTTCTTCAGTAGTTTTTGGGATATTTTTCACTGTGAGCAATAAATGTGGTCATAAGATGATCAGCTATCCGGTTATTTAAATATCCATAAGCGTTCATGTGCTTTAGAAGAAGTATCAGCTATCTGTGATTCCTCTTAATGTATGTGAAAGTGTATTGCTCATCCAAAATAATAACCTTGCTCCTTAGGGATAGTTTAGATAGTTAGCTTATTTCTTTTTGTATCTGGTTTGGTTGCTTGCGAGCACAAGACAAGAGGTAAGAACCTGCGCATCACGTTGTGACCGCTCCCTGCATCTTGAAACCCCTGCATTTAGTTAGGCACTTGCATATCATTTATTTAAGTGAAAATACAAAAAAATCGGTGGGCCAGGCCGCAACCGGTAAAGCTTCAGTTTTTGTTTCTTGACCTACGGTAGCTAGACCGCAAACTGGACGGATTCCCTATTCCAAACACTCAACGGGCTAGTTGGGAACGTTGATTGGGGAGAATCCCTTACTGTTGGCGCCTGCGAATTTTCAGGCCTCAACACATCAATGATTAAAAGTACATATATTTGCCATTGTCGAAATCCAGACATCTAGAAGAATTCAACATGTTGGTTTGCTAAATAGTCTGTTACTTAAGGAAGAAATTATCCAGAGGTTTGGGTTCACCAGGTAGTCGCCATTTGTTGCAGCTGCAACGTTCTCCCAAATTTCTTAAAATTTTGGACCCTCCTTTAATTTTTGTATTGCTTAGATTTATTGAAATTGCTTGACTCTGCTGCGAGTTTGATCTTTTAAGGATGATTGCTGAATGAATATCTTTGTCTGCTGATGCTGCTATGTTTAACTTGGTTTTGACTTACGGGTGATTTCCTTTGGTCACTGTTGGAAGGTTTTTGAATTATGATTCGGGGCCGTAGTCACCTATGCAGCTGCCCTTGCGGAAGCTTTATAATGAATGACCCGATGTAAATTCTATTGTCCATCGATGCATTTTTTTCTCGGTCATTTTATTTTACTATCAGCATTTTGCTTTCTGCTATAGGAGGTCTTTTGTACAGTGTATCAAATCCACAGTTCTCTACAGAGCCACCGTTGTGGAAGCTAACCGATGAATGTTTCGATGCATAGCCCCTACCCTTGCCGATCTCGTGGGTTTATCACTTTTCCTCATTAATAATAGAAGTTCATAAATGTGGGTGGAAGCCATGTCTTTTTTATTTCTATCATTGTGGTTCCTTAATAGACTAACCGTCTAATTCTATAATAGTTCCCACATCCGATGTACCGAATCCCATTGTAATGCTTTGTTTCGTCGATGTTTGTTTTGCTTCGGATCACCTAGACCATGGGTTACCTATTGTTGCAGTGTTTTAGTAAACTAACAGACAGACGTTATGTGTTCCATTTCGCCGATGAATTTTTTATCTGTCGAAGGTTTAGTTTTCTGGTCGATGGGGTTTTTCTCTCCCTAGGAAATGGTTTTCTTGGTTTTTTATCAGGTTTGAGGTTTCCATGTTGAAAGCGAAGTACCAGGTTTTTACTGCTGATGCTCATTTTTATTGGTAGTATGATTTATGTTCATTGAAAATTGGTCTAGATAAATGATGCATTTTTGTGTTGATCGCAGACAGACATGGGATATTTTCTCAGATCCAGTTGATGATTACTGCTGCAAAGAAGTCATAGCTGGAGGACAACTTAGAAGTAAGTTGGTTGAAGAAAAAAGCAACTAAAGCATAAAGAAGCAGAGATGTTGCTCGAGGAAAAGAAGATAGAGGAAGTATGAGATCAAAAGGATCTCAAAAGGAGCAACGGATTACTTAGCGCAATCATTAAGAATATTGTCTTAGGATTGGGAAGTTAGTCAGTTACCAAGCCGGTCCCTTTTTACAAAGTTCTTGTAAATCTTAATCTTAATTTGGAATATAACATTTGTATGAATCATGAGCACTCATAAAAGACAATATTGTAAGATTAAAACATTTGGGGGAGCCCAAAGGTCACGAGGTGGGGGAAACCCAAAGGTTTTTCTATTTTTCTATAAATATAGAGAACGTGTTGTAAGAGGAACTAGTTTGTTTTGCAATAATATAATTACAATTTTTCCTGTTGGAAAGTTCAAATGCTCTGCAAATGGATGATGTTGAAGGGGAACTACTTTGTTTTTAGCTTTTATTCATTAACTGTGAGATTGTTCTAACTTGTTGAACCTATGTTCTTGTATGAATGTTCTCTGGTTGATTTTATGATAATATCCACTATGAGTAATGAATGTTTTCACAAACAATGAGCTATCTTATTTTCCATTTATCTATTCATGTTTATGTGTTTTGAATCAAAGAACAACTACCTGTGATTTTTCTTAATGCACGAACAATAATATGTTACTCATTAAATGATAATCTCGCTCCCGAGGGACAGTTTAGATAGTTAGTTTTAATTTCTTGCTGTGTGTGATTTAGATGCGAGATGGTTTAAGACAAGAGGTAAGAACCTAAACATCACATTGTGACCTCTCCTTGTATTCTTTATCAATCTGCATTTTAGATAAGGACTTGCATATCATACTTAAAGTTATAAACACAAAAATATATATGGTGGACCGGGCCGCAACCGGTAAAACCTTTTAATTTTTGTTACTTGACCTAGGGTTATCGGACCATAAACCAGATGGATTCCCCATACAAAAAAGTCACGAGCTAGTTGGGAATGTTGACTAGGGAGAATCCCTTGCTATTGTTGCCTGCGATTTTCCAGGACTCAACAGGAACAAATATAGATTTAATTTTATCAGGATCAAGTGATATACCGTCCTTAGACACAACATGTCCTAGATATTGAATCTTATCCTTGAAAAAGTCACACTTGATAAAGTTACCAAATAGTTGTTGTTCCCTTAACACTTGTAATATTATTTTTAATTCCTCTATGTGCTCTTAGTTATTTTTAGAATAGATTAATATGTCATTGATAAACATGACTACAAACTTATGTAAGTATTTACTAATTATACTATTCATTAAAGAAATAAAAGTTGTTCGGGCATTTGATAACCCAAAGGGCATTACGAAAAAATCATAATGATCGTATCTGGTTCTAGAAGCAGTTTTAAAGATTTCGTCATCCTTGATTTTTTGGATTATAATATTTGATTCTCACTTTAAATATAAGAGGTAAACTGATGAAACACTGAAATTTTTGTTTTTCATGAATAATTGAAGGTACATAATGCAATAAACTTAAAAATTATCATACATGAATAATTTGTAAACCTAAAATAATCTTACCAGAGACTGAGAACCATGTCTCCCCTTTTCCATAGATCAAGATAATGCCATAGGGTAACATGAGATATGTGAAAGTGTTAATTGTGATTAGATGATAAGTTTTGCAAAACACGCGTCTTTATAAAGTGATGAGTGAAACCATGCCATCTGATATGATAAGATTTGTTTCTCGTCCACACTAGAGTTTCACTTTGTTACATGAGTAAGTTTTGGTATTTTACTTAGGGTTGACGGTGGGACCTAATCATCGGGTTTTATAGTTTATTTGATGGAAATTTAGGTTCAGTTTTTTATGGTGTATTTCCAATCCCCTGCAATATTAAAATCTTTCGTCGTATACTAGTAATTGTCCTGACGAGGGAGGATGTTCTATGCTTGGATGAGAGCAGTAATACCAAGATCCTCAAGATACTCTCCCAGACCCAGAGGCAGCTTTGATAGGGAGTGTGTTCTAATAATCGGGTCAATACCCATGAGAATGTTCTTTCCATTACCAACATGGAAAGCCAAGCACTTTCCTAGCCACGAAAGAGTGTGCAAGAACCCAGTCCAGATCACAGAAGCTCCACAAACTGTGAATTTTTTCTCTCTCAGCCATGACACAACAGATTCGTTCTTCAAATATTTTCTGATTAAAACTTGATGCCACAGACTATTACCTTCTAGAACCATCCAAAATTTTTTTAATGTTAAGGTCGTGCTGAACCAATGGATATTTTTAATTACCTAGCGTCCTTTCTCTTTTGGCCATGAAAGGTGCATCCAATTCATTAGATGGTACTTGTGTTTTACCCCTGAGGAGCCCCATAAAAAAGAAAAAGTTAACCTTATGAGTTTACCCAATACTAAGGAAGGAATAGGATCAAGGGCCAACCAGTAGACCGAAAGGATAGATAACACAGCTTGAACAAGAATCAATCTACCACCGAGGGAGAGATATTTATGGGACCAGTGAAATATCCTTTTTTCATATTTCTAAATCAGCCATTTCCAGTCATTAGTATTGTACCCCAATGGTTTAAGTAAATAACCAAGATACTTAGAACCTATAGAAATAGAATCCATTTTGTAAGGAAGAACCCTAGTGATACAAAGAAGGGTATCTTCATCCACATTATTAAAGAGAAATCCTGACTTATCCAAACTGATGCTCATCCTAGACACTTTGTAGATGGTGCTTAAAATAACTTTGAAATCCATCCATTCATGCAAGGTTCCAGTTCCTAGAAGAATAACATCATCAACAAATAACAGGTGTGTAAGAGCGAGGGCTGAAGATATTTGTATACCTTTGATAAGACCATTCTCCCTGGCATCAGAAATCAAGAGACTGAGACCTTTGATGACAAGTATGAATAGCAGGGGAGACAAGGGACAGCCTTGTCTCATGCCTCTAGAAGCACTAAAGAACTTGGATGGAGTGCCATTAACTGACACAACAAAGTTTCCTCATGTTAAACATCCCATAATCCAGTTGACTCCCAAGAGAGGCACCCCAATCTGGATCAAAATGAGTCTAATATAAGACCAATTTACTATGTTAAAGGCTTTAAGCAAATCCAACTTAAGAATGAGAGCATAGGTATTTTTTGTTTTGACAGTATGTAGAATCTCTTATGTAATACCTATGGGCTTGACAATTTGACGATTTTTGAGAAACCAAAACTGTTCCTTGGATACGTGGGAATCTAGATGAGGTTTTCATCTAACAGCTATTATTTTGAATATGAGCTTATAGATCAAATTACACAGAGAGATTGGTCTAAAGTCAACTAAGGTAGTAGGCCTATCCTTCTTAGGAATCATGGCAAGGAAAGTGGAAATTTAGAGAGGGAGTAATCCTTCCAAATTTCCTAGCATATTCCACATCATTTAGTAAATCCTTACCCAGTAGGTCAAAAAAGTGAATAAAGAATTAGACAGGCCAGCCATGAGGACCTGGGCTCCTATCCTTTTTGAAGGATCTCAAAGCTCCCTCAATCTCAATCATAGAGACACTTTCAATGAAACCATTGGCCTCCTTAGAGGAGATCATAGAAGGGTACAACATGACTACTTTGAGCTGGGCTAGAATATAGGTCTGTTTATCATCACTGAAGATGTGAGAAAATGTCTCTGACCCAGTTCCTTAAGAGCTACCTCATCCTCCATGATGTGTCCATCTTCGTCCTTTAAAGCCCAAATAGCATTTTGATTCCTGCATCACGAGGCCAAAGCATGAAAGAACTTAGTATTTGAGTCTCCATGCATGTCCCAATTTGCTCTACTCTTGAGTTTCCAACTGAGCAAGTAGTGGTCCAACAACGCCTTTGTTTTTGTTATAAGCTAATTCAAATTCGGCTGATCCTCATGGGATAGTATACCCAAGGAAGAACAAGTAAGAAGGGCACCAATTTCATCATCCAATCTAAGAGACTCCATCTCCATAAAATATCCTTTTTATTTGATCCAAGACTTGAATTCCCTTTTAAGTAATCTGATCTTTTGGGAGAGTAAGTCCATGCCATCATCAGAAGTTGGAGGTATCAAGATAGGGTAGCTCCTAGTAACCAAATGGGTGAAATCTGCATCTGTATAATTTGAAAGGGTAGTTATGTGAACCCACCCTGTTGTTGCATTCAAGACAAATTGGAAAATGATCAGAGATGTCAGAAGGATGAGCCCACACACTGTGCATATTAAGTTCAGGGATCAAGGAAGATGATAACAGAAAATGGTCAAGTCTTTTACAAATCCCATCTTCCCCATCCCTCCCATTTCTCCATGTGGGTCCAACAAAAGAGGGAGCAATATCCACAAGATCAATCAAATCAAAAAGGTGTTTGAAATGTGAATTAAGAGGATCGATGACAGCCTTTTTACCCCAGATCTCTGAGGCACTCAGAGTCAAGTTTAAGTCACCTCCAAGGATCAAGTTGGGAGTGTTGAGAAGACCCCCTCTTAGGGCATTTTCCCAAAAGAGTTCCCTATTCCTGTAGGGACCGTAACAATTAAGGATAGCCAAAGGAGTTGACAGACCACAAAATCTTGTCAATAATATCAGTATGGATTCGGTGATACGTTCGAGTCCTTATATTTCATTGGTTAATGCTTCAATTACCAACTCAGTTTTATTTGAAAATTCATATATGTAAAAAATATATTAATAGTCAATCTTTAAGTAAATTGTTAAGCGGTTGAATTCAACTAACTCACAAGTTCATTAGTGATTTATTTAAAAATTTTAAATCAAGAGGTTGTTAAAGATGAGTCTATTGAAGGCATGTGATCCCATTTGATCTTGTACATTTGAAAGCAGAAGACATATTACACCATGCAAAAAAAGAGCTTTAAATAAAAGATGATGACATTAGAAGACTTAAATTAATTGAGCCCTCAAGTGCATAATTGTAGAGCAGCTCCTGAGTTGTGACTTAGGACGCAAAATGAAGAGATATGGAATGCAATGCAAATCAAAATACCTTGTTTTTGAGCCATTGAATATGAGTATGGATATATGATTAAAGTGCGAGGCTATGAGTGAATGTTCCCATTATAAGAAAGATGCTGACGATTCAGAAGTCAAGGTTGTTTTCTGCATACTTTATCTTTTAGAGATGAAGAATCATTTTTTTGGTGGGGGAGATGTTGGAGGGACCCTTTTGTTAGATATAATGCAGATTATGTATTTGTTATGTTTTCTATATCTAGATATTTCACTTGAAAAATCTCCTAAGCTGGTGGATCTGATCCACATTTATTGGATCTAGATTAGGTTTCACTTTTCTATATATGTAATCTCTATTACTAAATACAATTGAGTTGAGTATTTCTCCTCCTATTTGTGTGAGTGAGCCAATGTGCTATGCTGGTTTACTCCCTGGTTTCTCTGATTTGGTATCAGAGCTAATTTGAAGGCTGTGTGAGGAAACCAGAAATTGGTTGAAAAGTGTGCTGCGTGTGATCCACTATTTGTGGAGAAGCTGAAATTAAAATCCTGAGTGTTGGGAATGAGTGGGTGCTAGATACGATTTTTGAAATCACTGATAAGTCACGTGGAGAAATTGATGTGCATTATGTGGAGGGATAAACTGCTGGCGTGAAGAAATTGCTGTGTGGGAGCTTGGAGAGATTGCTCGACGTGGAGAAATCACTAATGGGAGAATTGTTGGTTGTCATTACAAACCTGATAAATTTTCTATGAGATGAGTGGAAAAGCCTGAGGAGAAAATCATTGGCTATAAGAAAAATATCTTTTCGCATGGCTTAGCCAAGAATTGACTAAGGATTCTAACAGAGTATGATAGTTCTGGTCTTGTAGTAGTGAGGTAGTTCAGACTACCCACTAGTTGACGATACAAAGTACCACCAGCTTCTTTAGATCCGTCACCACTGTATAATTTGACATTTTTATCCAAAGGATTGGATACAGATTCGCATTCACTCATTTAAAACTTGTCAAGTATTTCCCTTACATATTTTCTTTGAGTGATGAATGTTTTACCAGACTCTCTCCAGAAAGTAATGCCTAAACAATAATGTAAGTCACCAAGTATTTCATTTCAAATTCCTGTGACAAATTACTTTTAATATCTGCAACTAATTGATATGCTCCACCTGTAATGATAATATCGTCCACATATAGGTAAGCCATCCTTAGTCGTTGTTGTATTTCCCTTGTAAAAATGACTCAAGCTTATATTTCAAATCAGATAAACAGGGAAATGTTTGCTTGATATCATTATATGTGGACTATCTTATCATTACAGGTGGAGCATATCAACTAGTTGCAGATATTAAAAGTGATTTGTCACAGGAATTTGAAATGAAATACCTTGGTGACTTACATTATTGTTTAGGCATTGCTTTCTGGAGAGAATCTAGTAAACCATTCATCACTCAAAGAAAATATGCAAGGGAAATACTTGATAGGTTTCAAATGAGTGGATGAAAATCTGTATCCACTCCTTTGGATCAAAATGTCAAATTATACAGCACCGACGGATGTAAAGAAGATGATGGTGCTTTGTATCATCAACTAGTGGGTAGTCTGAACTACCTCACTACTACAAGACCAGACCTATCATATTATGTTAGCATCCTTAGTCAGTTCTTGGCTAAGCCATGCGAGACACATTGGAAAGTTGCAAATCAAGTCCTAATATATTTAAAAGAAACTGTTGATTATGGTATTTTATATATTGATGTATCTGATATTCAGTTGGGAGGTTACTCTAACATTGACTGGGAAGGAAATCCTGACGACGAAAAATCCACTTGTGGATATGCATTTAATATTGTTTCGGGAGTCATATCATGGAGCAGTAAGAAACATCCAACTCTTTCTTTGTCATCCATAGAATCTGAATACAAAGCATTAACCAAAGCTAATTGTGAAGCCATTTGGTTGAGGCTCATTCTTGAATATGTCAAAACACAACCAAAACAAGCTACCAGAATCCAATGTGACAATCAAAGCTCAATTAAGCTGACACATAGTCCATTCTATCATGCCAGATCCAAACATATTGAGCTATAGCATCATTTAGTCATAGAAATATCGAGTCTCTAGAAATTGAACTCATCTATTGTAACACAAGTGAAAATGTTGCTGATGTCTTTACTAAACATGTTGGTAGGATCCATTTTGAGGATCTTACGAAGAAATTAGGTGTTGTCAAGAATCCATTTCTGCATTAAGGGAGGTTGTTAGATATAATGCAGATTATGTATTTGTTATGTTTTCTATATCTAGATATTTCGTTTGAACAAGCTCCTAAGCTGGTGGATCTCATCCACATTTATTGGATCTAGATTAGGTTTCACTTTTCTATATATGTAATGTTTATTACTCAATACAATTGATTTGAGTGTTTCTTTTCCTATGTGTGTGAGCGAGCCTTTGTGCTCTACTGGTTTCCTCCCTGGTTTCTTTGATTCCTTTCGAGCCCTTAAGTGACATCAATAATTAGTGTTAATCTATTTAACAAGTAAGCAGTTGGAGTGGGTGTGTAACTACTCCAACCATCTCATCTTGTATAAATATACCTCTCAAGACAATGCAAATTGGTTGAGTACTTGGCCCAATATTTTTTCTTGACTTGTTGGATATCTGTGCTATTTTCTATCCTTTGCTTGAACTATCTAGATTACAATAGCTACACACTAATAAAGGGATTAAAATTGATGATGTAGATTTTACGTTAGTGAATATGAATAAATGCCTAAGTGAAAAACATTGATACAAGATGTCTTTATTTTACATCACAAAGAAATGAATTATTCCGTGTAAATATGTAGATGAGTCCAGTTCGTATGTAGTTATGGCATGTCCTTCAAAGTAATTAAGGATTAATATGACATAAAAGCCAAACCATGCAAAATTTTAAAGAGCTTCCTACATTGTTGGTATCAATTTCTAAAAATAGATATTTAACATAATTGATGATGACATATATGTAGATTGTGTATATAAAAATTATGAAGAATTGTTGTTCAATAATTAATGCATATTTTTTTAATTATTATTATTTATTAAAAAATATTATTTAACTTTTCAATACTTTCTACATGAATGATTCATACTATCTAGATAATTGTTTTACTTAATCAATAGATAGTGATAACAATACTTTTGTAATACAAATACTATTTATTTCCATACTCGGAAGAAAATAACATATTCATAAGGATAATGTGTGTTGTATCGTGCCTTTTTTTGTATCGTGCCTTTTTTGTATCGTGTATTCTATGAAACGATGTATTAAATATGTTAATATGAATATAGGCAATATTTTGTAGTAATCATGTCATGTCATAAATTTGACTCCATGTTGATTGAGTGTTTGTACTATTTCAATTGAAAGATCAAATAACTTCTTTTCATCGGTTTTCTTTGTTTCTGGTGTTTTTCTTTGTTGTCACATTAATTATATACTTATTAAGATAATTTACAAGACCCTTCGTTGTATACTGACTAATATATAGTCTACTCAACTCACATGTATGATGACTTTTATTTCACGTTCATAATGTCATTTCTTGAAGACGTTTAGGAGTTATTAATTACATTCTAAAAACTCATTACTAATAAAGATTTTAACATTTATTTTTTTATTAAAGATTTCAACATTTATTTTTTCAAATAATATTTAAGAGTTATTATTTTTTCAAATAAAATGCACTAAGTATGGATTTCAATCATCTTTAAAATCTAATATTAATGATAGGTTCATGCTTTCTATATTAATGATGTCCTTGAGTATTGGGGAAGAGTGGGTAGAGACTAAACTAGATGGGGTTGAAGAAACTAAATGTGTGTTATATATTCATATTAAATTATGGGTTTACTTTTATAAAGGTTTTTCCCATATTTCAAAGATAATGTATATATTTATAAATGCAATGTGTAGAGTTTGTATAATAAGAAAATACTAAATATTGGTAAGATATTCGTAAATTAAATTATATAATTTTTTTTTTTGCGTTTCTTTTTTTATTATTTCAAAGATGATGTATATCTTTATCAATACACATTTGTGAGATTTACTTCAAACTAATTTGATATTGTATTATATTATAATGTTTTTAAACATGATTTATGGTTACAAAATTGTATTTTAGTTATGAAGTAATAAAGTTTTGAATAGTATAACTTAAAGTTAAAAGTTTAATATATTTTTGTTGATGGTAATAGAAGTGAATTGCTTAATGTTTTTTATTTGAGTGTATTTTAATTACTCTTTATCATTAATGATAGTCAAGCTATATTTATTAGGCACCCTTTAAGAATTATAAAAAGGTGATAGTATTATATAACACTAATTTATAGTTATTAATATAGATTATTTTTTAGTGCTTTAGACTTTTATCTATAACAATGTTCTCTATTAGTGGTAATCTTTCCTTAAGATTAGATAAGTGATAATCACCTCCTATCATTATAAACTATTTTTTACTTCCTAGAACTTCGATTATTGATTTTCTCTTTATGTCATTGTTAATCACCAACACAAGGCCCATAGGAAATTCATTTGGAGACAATTGCTGAATGTTTTTGTAAGCAATGTATATATAACGATGATCACCAACAATTTCCCTTGTTTATTTTAACTCTGGGACATATTAGTCATGATTTATTAGTGTATTGTATATCTATTGCAAGTGGCAACCAGATGATTCCATTGGTAACGGATGCAAATCGTAAATTAAAATTTCTAATGTTTTGAAGTTATGGAAATGGTGGCTTTTGCTACCATTTTTGTTTTATCGTGATAACATGGGAGACTATCCTCGATATTGTTGTCAAGTATGAATGTTGACAAAGGGTGACATTTTTCCAACCCATTACAAAACCATCACATTTTTTACAATGACTTTGATCATAATCGATGTTTAATAACATAAACTATTTTGACTCTCTCTAATAAAACTAAACAAATTTCCTCAATCACCAATACTCCTTTTAATTCAACAATATATTTTAAAAATGAATGTTATCCATATCAAACCTTAACCGAGATCAAGAGCTTAGCTTGAATCGAAAATGTATAATGTGTCAATTGAAAGTAAGTCGTCTATCAGAAAAAGCCAAGGAAATGATAAAAAGCTTTTTGTAAGCATATAAGTTGAGAGAAGCTCATGAATAGTAGCCGTCAATTATAGCCGTCAATTCGATTGGATCCATCATGTTCTTATCTTCTTTATAAGGTATTGAGCATGTTTATTTTCATTTAAATGCTTTGGCCGTAAATTTATATAATCCAGCCATGAAAGGATCATTTTAATTGTTTTACACATTGGCGATGTCCACAAATTAAGATTTACATTGACAACGTAAGATGCTCGAGAATTGATTGAAATATTATATTTTTAAATTATTCATATAATTTAACTTTTTGTCTATCTACTTTATTTCTTTAATTTTTTAACAGAAATCTTCATTACTAGTGAAAACGATATTTATGAATGTGAAAGCCATGATCGTGACACTTGTGGCAGAAAATAATATCATGCCAAAGAGTCATATTCAATATTTCATTTCAAACTAGAAAATTACCTCACATGTTGCTAAGTCTTCGAAAATGTGATGGACACTATTCCTTTCACGGCAAATGGTTGAACAAATTCCCGTGTCTATTAGTTTTACAGCTTACCATCCGACCTTATCACAGAGAAACAGTACACAGTTGAACATATTCGTTTGTCTATTACTTTTAGACCTTACAATTCAACCTTATTACAGAGAAACAGTACGCCGTTCCCAGTAATGCCTTCACTTTACCTTTCCGCCTTGCAAGGGAGAGACCTAACTCGATTAGAGAGATTAAGGTTCTGATTTTCTATTTGGCAGTCAGTGCTCAGTCCTATTCACTTGCCCGGCAGCGGGGTGGGACTCAAAAATGGAAGATTTAGGGATGAAAAACTATCCATATAAATATCCATACAAGCCGAGTTCGACTTCCTATTGTCAGGAAGCAGCTTGCCTTCCTTATTACATTGGTAATATTGATACTGATGAATGTATTCAGATCCGAAGGCCGATCAAATCAATTAAGTTTGTCGAGCCTGGAACTTGTATTGTAGATGATGCCCCAGTAATATTTGATGCCCTAACGACCAAAAAGCCACATGATTACAGCCTGCTCGGAGCAGCTTCTTTAGGGCCGGATGTGCGGCTTGATCAGACTGCTAAGGATGGTTCTTCACTGGCGGTCACGCAGTCATGGCAGAAATTGGCAGCCAAGTTTGGCGACCCAGCTCAGACTCTAACCTATAACTCGCTGGCAAGTTCTTCGCTGAATTCCAGCCGCCCCTTTTTTCCACCGACTCAGATCCATCGAAGAAAAAAAACGACGGCAGTAGAAGGTCGTGATCATAAGGCCAGCAGGAAATGTATTGTGAATGGTCATATTCGCAAAGTGGTGGAAAAACAGAGGGGGAATAAGATGAAAGCGCTTTGTTCAACACTGGTATTGCTACTGCCGGAAGAATTTAACAAGGTGAGGTTTCCTTTTCTCTATCTCAGTCATATCAATAAAAGTGTTACACAAAAGAAAAGGGCCGTATTTGTTGAAGATTAACACTTACAATTAGAATCTAAGTAAACTGTTATGTTAAGGTTGTGATAAATTATAGTTATACAACTGTTATTCAATGCATTGTAATGAAATAAATAAGTGAAACAACTGTTATTCAATGCATTGTAATGAAATAAATAAGTGCTAGTTTCAGTATCAAAGTTATACCCTCCAATTAATAAAATTATTTTTTTAGTTTTTTCTTATTTCTTTATAATCTTGGTGCCCATGATTTCTTAACATAGTATAAGAGACAGCCCTGAATCTCTCATGAGAGTGGCTGGAAAATGAGTTTTCTTTTTATAATCATGGTACCTATATTGAAATAGCATCAATGTATAGATTTCTATCAATAATATTTGTGAAAATATCTTCTGCAAGGATTGAAGTTGTTGCCCATAATAATTAATATTTAAATCTGTATATCAAACAGTTTGAAATCTAAATATCAACGCAGCAATCAGTAAATGGCAACCAGTAGAGGAGAAAAGAAACAGAACTTCATTCAATGCTTGGTGTAACTACCAGTGAAAATAAAAAACGGAACTTCATCATTCAGAATGCGGTGTATCTAGAGCTGAAAATCTCTTGCCTGACTTGGCCGGAAATCTTATCAGAAATTTCAGACAATACTTCTTTGTCGTTGCTGAGATGGGAAAATCTTTGTTTTTACATTACTAAGGGAAATTGCTATCTATCATTATGTAGTATCTGTCAAATAGCTAGAACTGTCAAAATGAAAGCTGGAAATTTCATCCATATATCATTATGCATGCTGGAGTTGTTGCCTTGAAAAATTCTTTTGATAAGTCTGTAAAATTAATTTCAGACATTTGAGTTCTATTTACAAAATATAGTATGGGTATAATTTTGCTCATGCAATATATATGTAAAGAAAGATTGTTGTTTTAATTGATGATAACAACAAAGACAATACAACTTATTGTTCTAAACAGTCAAATTTCTTCTTTACTATATGAAGAAGTTTATCTCAATATGGATTGTTGTCCAAGTAATTCCGGAGTTGTGGTGTAGGGAATGATCCCTCACTAGTTGCTGAGGTTAGGCGACATGTGGATTGTCGAGTAAGTAATTTGACTTCGGGAGATCTATGATTCTCGAGTTATGGGAGGTGGAATCCAGGAACTCGGGAATCCAACTCTTCTACCTTTACTAACATGATGAGACAGCATGATGGAGTACCTGTAAAAATCTGAATATGTAGAAAAGAAAATAGAAATCTACTATTTGAAGAAGTTCTTTATTTTATGTTATTATGTCAATCAAATTTTTAAGTTTTTTAAATTGTAGTGTTAAGAGGGTGTGTTGAAGATTAACACTTACAATTAGATTGTAAGTAAAATGTTAGGTTGGGATAAATTATAGTTATACAACCCTTATTCAATGTATTGTAATGAAATAAATAAGTGCTAGCTTTAGTATGAAAGTTGCACCCTCCAATTAATAAAATTACTTCTTTAGTTTTTTGTATTTGTTTATAATCTTGGTGCCCATGATTTCTTAACAGTATTTTCACTTTTGTTAGCTATTTTTGCGGATAAAACATATCTATAAAAGCACTAAAAACAAAAAAACAAATAATGGTTTTACTTGTGTTTCTGAATTTTTTTTTGTAGACCAGACAGACATTACCGGACAAACTGCTGGAAGTCATTGAATACATTCGTCATTTAAAGGATAAGCTAATAAAGGTTGGAGATAAAAGAGATAAGCTAAACTTCTCGGCCACTGTTAAGCCAATTTCCAACGGCTCTTGTGTTTATAGAAGCTTGCAAACTTCCCATGCTCAACCATCCAATGTACCAGAAAAGTTTCAGACAATTAGGGTTAACAAATTTGGCCCAGGCATTCAAGTCACTGTCAATACTTTCAAGAACCAGATTGACTTCTCTAGTCTTCTCATGGTGTTAGAAGAAGCGGAAGTTGAGGTTGTGAGTACTACTGTTTCTGGTGTAAATGACAGGGTCTTTTATAGCATTCACTCAAAGGTATTCTCTTAGTTATTATATACAAACATTGAAGCTGCAGTGCGTATCTGGATTTTTTTCCCTGAAAGTACTTAATGTTTCTATTTTTTAAACCCTGCAGCTCTCAGATTTTCACCATTTTGATAGCGCTGTCCTACACCGGAGAATTGATCAGTTGATGAATGGAATCCTTCCATAAAATTCAATTACAAAGTATGATATAGTTTACTTTTCTTTTTATGTTGGAAATGGATCTCGACTTCTCGAGTAAAACCGTCTAGGGTTAGGTGTAAATGTCGACCAAAGCTGTCTAAGCCTAGGTGTAAATTTTAAACGTAATCCTTTTACGCTAAAAATAAGAAACATAAGACATGTCTATATAGGTATAAGCACTTTTTCCTCTACAAGTGCTGAAATATTTTGTCTCCTTAGTTCATGTTGTAAATTTATTTTCACTCTCTCTCCATATTATCACTCTTATCTGTTCATATTTTCTGCCTTATGAAGGGTATACACATGCAATTTTCTGTGTCGTTGCTCTGATCTCTCCATATTATCTTCCTTATGAATTATGCAGACATGCACTTTTCTGTGTTATGGCTATTGTCTGTTTATATTTTCTGCCTTGTGAAGTGTGTGTATGTTTTGAGAACTTTGTTCCGATGCTAAATCAGGGAGAGCAAGACAATTTTAAGAGAACCGTTTGTATATGTAATTCTTATTTTGTCATGAATTGTGCACAGTTGATACAAATGCTAATGATATTTTCATATTGATAGCATATATAAATATATATTTGATTGTAGACTGTAAAATTTAAATTGATAGCATATATAAATTAATTTTATTGTATTTTGTCCAATGTGGATAAGTTTCTGCTCTTGAATGTCGAATCTGCATTATAAATTTTTGAGTTTCGTCATGATATTTATAAATTTATTTTATTTTATTTTGTCAAATGTGGATAAGTTTCTACTCTTGAATGTCGAATCTGAATTTTATCCCTTGTGAATTGAGTTTGTCATGGTATTTTCATATTGATAGCATATATAAATATATATTTCATTGTAGACTGTAAATGTCGAATCTGAATTTTATTGTATTTTGTCAGATGTGGATAAGTTTCTGCTCTTGAATGTTGAATCTGCATTTTATCTTTTGTGAATTGAGTTTGTCATGTTCAAGTGAGAGTTATTTTAATTTTTTTAGTGGTTAGGGAATGGATTTCTAAATAAATATTGTAAAATTTATTTATATTTATTTAAAATTGAATTCTTAATAGTAGACCATATATTTGTTTTAGCAATTTGGAGCTTCAAGAATATGGTATTTGAGTCTGGCTATCATTAACATATTAAACAGTTTATAGCTTTATGCTTTTCATAATTGAATCTGCATTTTAGCTTTTGTGAATTGAGTTCCAGGTGGAGATCTATTTTAAAATATCTTTAAATGGTTTTGGAATAGTTGTATAAACATTTTTTTTAAGAAAAGCTGTGAAACTATTATTTATTTTGATTTATTGGAAATTTAATTTTAAAAAATAGAAAAAACAAATGTAAGTATACTTAATAGAATTTTTTTTTAATCTTCATTTTGTTTTATGTGAATTGAGTTTGTTACATAGAAGTGGAGAGCTGTTTTAATTTTTTTAAAGGCTTGTGAAGTTGTTGTAAGAGATTTTTTTTTTAATTGTAAAATTATTGTATTTTTTGTTTTTTAGATTTAAAATGTAGAAGACATAAATCTAATTATATTCAAGGTTATTTTCAATTTTGTTTTTAGAAATTTTTCAATTTCAAGATTTTCAAAAATGTGTTTTCTATTAGTGTTATAATTAGGATAGATTTATTTTAAACTTAGATTTATCAAGCATTTAGAGTAATCCAATTTTTTGAGGTGTATAATTTTTTTATTATTTCGATCCGTACTTGATAGATTTGGATTTAAAATGAATCTATGTTAGTTTTATTTTTTTTACATTTTGTATTTATGTAAGCTAACATAACACTACTTTGTTAAATTTCAAATGAAATATGAACTAAACCATCATAAATTAAATTAATAAATATACATGGATCTGTAATACTTATTAAAGTTTTGGGATAAGTAATTGTTAAAGTTTAATGAATATATGTATTTTTAATGCTGGGATAAGTAATTGTTAAAGTTTCATATAAATAGAAAATAATAAATATTTAAAAAAAAATTAAATTATATTTTGAAATAAAATTTTGTTATAATTTAAAAAAAACTCTAATATTAATTAAAAAATAGTTAAATATAAATTTGTTATTATATATTATTTATTTACAATGAATAATGTAATCATGTAAGTGTTTGTAATAATAATCACTTTCTCTTTTTTTCTAAGGTTGTTGTATGTTATTTGACATTGATTTAATTTTTTTTTATTTTTTTTTTATTATTTTGAATAAATTTTTTTATTGAAACTTTGTTAAATGGTATTTTTGTTTTGTTTTTTATATGCATATGTCTATGTTTTTATGTTGTATGATGGAAACAAGGTATTGTTATATGTGGTGTTTAAAATAATTGTTAAATTCTTTCAACCCTTCCCAAAGTTATGTAGATAACTTTCTTCATACTCTTGGTGTTAAGTGAGGGTAAGATTAATCCTTAAAAAAGAAGAAGGATATTAGTTCTATTTTTTTTTGTCTAATTTGAAATGGTATTTTTAATTATCTCCATCATATCACTCTTATCTTTAGTAAGATATTTTTCTATCTTCATGAAAAACATTGGTAGATTTCATTTCAAACTTTAATGCCGTGGGTTGAAACTCTTGGCAAGGGAAAAATAAATGAAAATGGGAGATAACCTTATATCCATTGGGTCACCACTCATAATTAATTATAACTTAAAAACATTCATTAATAAGCCATGAAGGGTTTTACATCTTCAACCATGAATACCTTATACGTGATGGATCAAGTGAGTGATTAATTATTATTTAAAAACATTTTGTAGTGACTCATCAATTGTGCATTAATACCACTTGGAGGGGGTTCACATCTCCAAGGGCGGGCAATGAAGTAGCCATTTCTCCACACATTGAAATTTCTACCTCTATTTTTCTAGAGGAGGAATTTGAAATGTGTAGGGTCTTTGATTTTTAGCTTCTAAGATGTTGTGTTTAAGGGTTTATAGTAGTAAATCCCTCTTAGTTCTATATGTAGTAGTCTTAATCCTTCCTATAGAACTTTGTATGATGAAACCAATTATATGGGATGCACATATGGATTGTTATTTGCAAATTTTTCACTTTCATGGATGTGGTCAAGTATCCTTTTTTTTATAAACTATACCCTCTTTTTTTATTAAAAAACCATAAATTTAAACGTAACTCTATACTACGACTAGAATTTATTTGTTAAAGTATTATTATTTTTTTGTAATTATCTACACATTCATTAACAATATATTTACATATTTTATAGGCTATAGTTCCAAATTCTAATGGTTCTTAGATTATGATATTGAAGACTACTAACAGATATATCCACACTACTCACACACTTGTTTATCCTCGAAAGCATTATATCAAACTATAGAAATCACAAAATATATCCATAACATATGATATATTTCAATTGTATTTTCCTTTATGATATTGGCATACATAATCACGCATTCATATATTAACATAAAATATAAACAAAACACATGAGACATGAAATTGAGGGTAGTAGTCATAACCTTCTATTGATGGATCTATGTAAATATGAAACACCTTAGTGGTTTGTTGATCCTCCCTTGATTGTGTATGGTCATCTAGATTTTTCTTCTCAACCACAATTTCAATCCTCTAGATTTATTTAATGAGGGATTCCTTTTTCTAATTCATGAAGACTAGTTTGTTTCTCTAGAATAGCTAGTTGTTGATTTCGTCATTCTTGCATTACCTACAAAATGAAAACTTTGTTGTTCCTATGATATAGTTCTACCAACTTGAAGTATTTAGTCTAACAATGATGGGGAAAATTCACATTGGGAATCTAATGTAGTAGCTGAGCATAAATAACTTTAATGTGTGTTTATAATTATTTTTCTTGACAAATTGATAAATTTCATCCACCTCCTCCTTAACTAAAATAGGAAACCTTCATGGTATCACTCTACTACCCCTCTAACCTCAACTTCATCTCTATCATTCTTCTGTGGAGGGAACCTTTTGTTAGATATTCTACAACCCCAAGGCATTCTTCTTCCATATTCCCTAGTCTTGTTGCCAACAACTCCATACTTCCTTTCAACCCAATGCTCATTAATGTTTCCCAAACTATTTCTGAAGAGTTGAAGACTAATAATTAGTAATCAAAAAAATTAAGTCCAAATAAATCCTCTATCTCTAAACAAAGCAACTATGAAATTTTAAATGAAAATGGTCTTTTCCTAAATAAAGCCTCCCATTTTCGACAAGGTAGCACTTCTCAACCACAAAAATATTACAAGTTTGTGACAAACAAACACTAAATTTGTTAATCCATTTAATATTTGATTCAAAGATTTTGCATTTTATTTATATTGATCTAGTTTATCTTTATATGTAGGTACATTGTCTCATACTTTATACTCTTTTCCAAGAGAAATCCAAGCTTGTCATCCAAGATACATTAGATGCCATATCATTATTACACTTGAGAATGCATGATTTTCTTCTGTAAATAATGGAGGTATCTTGGTACCTAACCCTTCGTGTTGATCTATAGTGGTTTCTAATAGGGTTTTCCTTCCACTAATTTAAGACATAGTGAGGGATTGTGCTCTGGTACTAATTGTTGGAAATATTAAGCAATACTAAGGGGAGGGGAATCAATATTAATATATTTTATTTAATTTTTGTCACTTAAAAGTAAAATGATGAAAACATGAAGTTGGGAAACACTTTTGCTTGTTTTTTGACAAAACAAACTACAAAATTTCATGTTTTTCAACTTCAACCCCTTCAAACCGATATCTCCCTTAGTAATTTCACCTTGAAGTAAACACACACATTTTAGAGAATTGAATTATCTACGTACTCATATTTTTTTATAAAAAAACTATCGACATATAGTGGGGAAAATTTGACGTACACCAACGACATATACTTTAAAATTTCAAGTTTGAATAATGAGTGACTTCTGTGTACCACATTTTTATTATATATAGTTATTCATTTTAGGGAAAAAAAATTTATACTCATAATCTACACAAACTGAACTTGTGCATGGACTATATTTTGAGTTTTTTTCGACTTGAGAACTATTTTTTATTATTTATCGAAACAACATAAGTTCAGAAAATGGTGCATTATTGCCACACGCTCGTGAGAATCAATTTTATTCTTAGTGTTAGTCTTATTGGAAAAAATAAAAGTACCCTTTTGAAGAGGACACGAAAATTACGATCTCTATGAAGATTTCAAATTTTTTGGTGTGCTATTTGTTATTCTATTGAATTTTCATTTCAAGTGATTTTTTAGAGTAATAAAATTCTTAAGGGATTGTTGGAATATATTAAACCCACTCATAACTTAAGATAAAATAATTAATTATTCACCCACTAGCTTAATTAGTTGGAATCCACTTGCACCTTGAAGTCAATACATGCCATCTATATCCTAGGAATGATTTATTTCCAATTTTGGGTTGATATTTACCACCTTTTGACCATCCAAAATTAGTATATAGTACTTTACAATAGATTCTGCTTTATTTTGCTTTTCCTACTTTTCTATGGATAAGGTAAACCTAGTCAAACTAGGAACTGGGTGATTTTGTTGCCAACCCATCCTTCATGAATTTTCCTCCATTTTCTAGGATTAGGATGTTTTTTCCATCTCCCTCACAACCCACTCAATATTTTTCCAATTGGTGAGGTCCTTAATAGATTTGGAAAGTGATTTAGCCACGTATGAGGGCTTGCTATATTTTGGTAAGTCATCATTTTTGAGCTTTATAATTTGTCTCCATACAACTATATTTTCCTATGAGGGATGTACTATTTATGTACATTATTATTCATCATTATTCAATGGAAGGATACACACCAATATTCATCTCTTGATTCATGTGATTCAGTATCTTTTCTTCTCTCTATTTTTTTTGTGTATGCTTGTGAGAATTCTTAGTAGCAAGATCTATTTCCTTTGCTTCTTTTTAGAATCATTGTTCATAGCATTGATATATTATTTCTACATGGTATCAGGGTAGTAAGGTTTCTGACGTTCTACAGAGTTAAGGAGCGCATCCAACCTCCTACCCCTCTCTGAAGAAGAGCTTGTATAGCTTACAAGATTTTCTCCTAGTCTGTTTTGTAGGTTGCAGAGAGTATGTCCTACAACATATCAACAACTTCGATATGGATTCAAAATTTCCTCTACTATATACTTTCAACTATGCTGATTGGAAGCGAAATATGAGTGCATACTTGAAGAGGCAATGTCTCTTTGATGTCTCCATTGGTGCATTGAGTCTTATGAAGAGAATATTGATTGGATTAATAATTGTGATAGAGCTTATGGAACTATGTGTTTGGGAATGTTTCAAAATATACATCATCTCATAGATTCTTCTCAATATCCATTTGAGCTTTGGAAGAATTTGGACAAAGCTTTTGGTTTGCAGGAAATAGAAGATGAAGCATGGAGTGAACACAACATCTCCTCTTGTTCTCTCTCTCAATATTTCTTGGCCTCTACATTCTCTGATGAATTTGATCATGATAAATAAACTTCACATAGAGTTCATGTTGATCCTTCCCTCTTTGATTCAAATGCTCGCTCCTTCAATCAAGAAGCAAATATTGAAGAGCCACCTTTTTCTGTGTCTCTTTAAGGTGATTTTTCTTCGTGTGATACTATTGATGAAAAAGAAGTAAGATATGGAGCTGCTATTGATATTGATGATGATACTATCACCCATTCATTGTTCCCTATATATTCTATCTTAGATTCTGAGATCTATGTGCCAGATTCTTCACACGTTGTGTATACCTCTCTCATTGATGGTGCATAACCTAGCAACTTCCAGGATGTTTTCTTAGCCACATCAAGCCTTATGTGTGTCATACCACTTAAATTACTTGATCTCATGTGCTTCATCATATTATCCTTTTTTTATTGGCATCGATACTCAGATCCTTCTTAAATATTATGAACATCTCATTTTTTCCTCCTTTCATATAGAGGATTCATTACCAGTGTATTCCCATGAGTCTACTGATATGCTTATATGTGATATTCCTCCTTGCATATTCCTCCTTATGAGTGTATTTCATTACCATTGTATCCCTCCTTGGATATTTGTAGCTTGATACATATATCATACAACCATCCATACCATATACGATACCTCTGAATAATCCTAAGACTATACAAATTGCAAGTTCACTAGTTGATTCATCATTGGTCTCTTATGCAATGATATTTATATTACATGGTTTGAAGTATTTCCTATCTTTCAGTGGATGGTTATACATGACCTTAGTCATATTTGGACTAATATTAAACATGTTTGGATCTGTTCTAAACACTTATGGTTCAGATCTTATGCCCATCCATCATTCATATTTTTACACCTATTAGTTTTCCCCAGTTGCTCATAATTTTCCTAGTCTAGACCTATATCCTCATGGAGCCACTAAAGCCTTTGTCTTTGTTGTTCCATATGGTAATTTTTTTGATATATCAGAGTTTTAAAAGCCTTATATCAGATATGGAAAGGTGCTACATCATATTGGAAGATTGACATGTGATTCACATCGCAATTTTGCAGCTATTCAAGGAATTCGGTGTGAAATAAATTGTCTTAATTTTTGTACCCTTTGGAAAGGAGTATGCACATATATATTTTCTATTTCAGATTAGGTTTGTAGACCATATTTTGAAAGTAGAAATAAATATTCAGATAATTCTCCTACTTCATCAGTTGATGGGATACAATGAGTCTCTCCTCTTCCTTCTTGCAGGTTCTACACTGTAGCGCATGATCATGGAGTTCATGATTTATTCAGCAAGTCCTTCATCTAGAAGTAGTTCATTCAGCTCATTAAAGTGAATATGAAGATATGTTGAAGACATCTTTCAAATTTTGGGCCTTTTCCTATCTTGAGGGAGGATTTTCCCCATGTGGTTTTGCCTCTTTCCTCACTTTTCTGGACATAATAATTGTTAAAGGGTGACCATAGACTTGTTTCTAGGAACTATATGCATCCATATTGTTTTCCATACCATCATAAAGTCAGACTTATAGGGGTGTTAGAATATATTAAACCCACTCATAACTTAGGATAAAATAATTAATCATTATTTGATTAATTATTCACTGACTAGCTTAATTAGTTGGCATCCACTTACACCATAAAGTCAATACATGCCTCCTATATCCTAGGAATGATTTATTTCTAATTCTCGGTTGATCTTTACCACCTTTTCACCATCCAGAATTAGTATACAACACTTTACAACAGATTCTACTTTATTATGCTTTTCCTACTTTTCTATGGATAAGGTAAAGCTAGTCAAACTAGGAAACTAGGTGCTTTTGTTGCCAACCCATCCTTCGTGACTTTTCCTCCATTTTCTAGGATTATCATATTTTTTTTATTTCTTGACAAATCACTCATTATTTTTCCTATTAGTGAGGTCCTTGATAAATTTGAGAGGTGCTTTAGGCACCTATGGTGGTTTGCTATATTTTGGTAAGTCATCATTTTTGAGATTTATGATTTGTCTCCATATAACTCGATTTTCTTATGAGGGATGGTGTATTATTTATGTACACTATTATTCATCATTATTGAGTGGAATGATATTTACCAATATTCATCTCTTCATTCATGTGATTCAGTCTCTTTTCTTCTCTTTATTTTTCCTGCGTATGCTTGTGAGAATTATTAGTAGCAAGATCTAATTCCTGTGCTTCTTCTTATCATCACTATTCATAGAATTGATCTATTATTTTTACATGGATAAGGTTTAGAAAAAAATTATTAATAAATAGAAATAGAAATTGAAATAAAACAATTATTATATCATTTGAAACTAAATTCAGAGATGAATCCATTTCTACCAAGTTCAAAAAATAATGTTTAAAATTTGCAGCGGTTTGGGCTTGCTGAAGTTGCAGGTTCCACAAAGATGCCATATTTTTTCACAGGTTTTGTTGGCCATAAAATTTTGGCCAAAAAAATATCTTCCAACCTCTCAGACGAGAGTTTAGTTCAACCCCCCATCTAAGAGTTTTCAAGCTCTCATCGGAGAGTTTTTTTTTTAAAATAGAGCACTGTGATTGGTTCAAACTCTCCTCCTATAGTTTAATTAAACTCTTGAATGAGATTTTGAACTCTCAAACTCTCATCCTATATTTTTTTAAACTCTCGACCTAGAGTTTTAACTTGACTTGTTTTCGTGTGTTCATCCGCGCACCCTCTTTTTTTTCACTATGTTTCCATAAATTTGTTTCCCAAATTTATGTTTTTACCAAAAATCAACAATAGAAATAGAACACACAATATTATCATGGAATACCAATTAGGAAAACCACCAACACTTTTTATTATTATATTTAAAAATAGTTTTCAAGCACCAACTTTCTATATGCAACAACAACCAATTTTTTCAGCTACAACTGAAGGATGTTTACAAGTAGCAATTGGAAGGAGGGTATGACCCCCTACAAGCTTGCAGCTTACCCTTGCACCTACAAACCACCCTTATATGATGAATTTAGTCTCTCACTTTTGTACACCTATGGATCTTTCAATAAAATCTATAGATACACATGTTTCAAGGTTTAAATATTTTCTTATATACCCTGAATCGTTCCTCTTTATCTAGCAATCACATATCTTCATTGTGACCTTTCACATATCAACCAATCATAAAATAACCTCTTCGTTACTAAAACAACAAACTAATGTAATGTCCCAAAAAAATCAATATTTTTTTTATTAGGCTAGTTAAACACAACCTATTTTTGAAATTATTAAACTTGCGGAATGTGTCCTACTCTATCATGATACTGATTTGTCGTAAGCTTTTCTTACATCCTACTTCCTTACTTCAGTTATGATTATTACTGTGTTTACTTATGGTGTCGTAATGTTGATTACTATGCTATTCTTATGGTTACACATTGTTGTGTATGTTAGATACCTTGATTATGTACTCCATTTTTATTTTGCATGTGCTTACCATTATATACATGGTTCTAACTTAACTTTTTTTTTGGAACCAAAGTGGGCAGAGTGGTGGTACTAGTTCTCCCATGTAACTTCCTGAGAGGTAAAAGTTTCTACTTGTCTAGTGGGATTACTTAGTTTTGTTAAACTAATTCAATCTTAACATGTTTTCATGCAGGTGTACTTAGTGATCAAAATCTTGTTACAGAGTGTTGAATATTTGATCACTAGTACTCATACTTGCAGCTAGTGACACCTACTAGTTGTATTATTGTACCTTACACGCTCATGTTAGTGACAAGGCCAATACCACGTTTATTATTTATAAGACATAAACTAGTTATCTAAGTGACAGTTATTATTCATGATGTAATTATTATCGACTATTCATGCCCTAGAATATTTGAATTACATGTTTATTTTATGAAAAGCAATTAACTTATACTTTCATTTTATGCTTTTACAGGTTCATACTCTTTTGTTAAAGACAAAACTTGGCTTTATGCTTGAAAACCTACCATCGCATATTGCATATGTCGTGGTCTTAGGATTAGAACCTAAAGGGTTCGATGAGCATAGTCCTAAGGTGTAAAACCCTATCGTATGCGATGTATGTGATAACTTATACCTTGTATTAAACTTGGGGTGGAGAATTTATAACATAGTTTATGGGGTTTATAGCTTTACATGACATGGAGGCATTTGATAATGTAACACTTATGAACTATAGAGAAATGGGTATAGAGGTCATTAATGGACATTGGGTTGGAACCTTTAATTCACGTTGGAAAATTTGGTAGCCCAACATAGGGCTTGGCTCCATGATGAGGTTTGGTCATTATGCAGTTTCGTTGCTTTCCCTTTTGCTTCTGTGCAGTATGGTGAATCTGAATTCATGAATAATGAAAGGTATGGTTTCGTTTGGATTTTGTAGCATTGTTGTTTGTTTGTGGCTTACTTGGGATTTCATACTTCTCATCCATTGTATCATTATGTGCTTGTAGGTAACAGGGCTGGAGAGGAGATGCAAGGTTCGTAGCACGACTGCAAGCCATGGGAAATCCTTACAATTACGGTAATCATGTTAACAAGTTGTTACTTGTCATTGTTGGATTTAAGATTGAGTTTAACTTCATTGTGGTTTTGGTTTAATGGAGTCTGGTTCCAATAGAACTCTACATTGTGTGCAACGATAGACCTTGGGGTTTGTTGTGAGGTTTCTATGGTATTTGCATTCGATTTTATAAATATTTGGGTTTTGTAACTAATGTGATGTTGTTAGAAGTGATGGGAGCCTTGTTACTTTTCACAGGCTCTGTGTGTATTGTGTAAATCATGTTTTTATTTATGATGAAAGCCAGGGCAGCACCATTGCTTGCAATGGTTCCATGGCCAATGGAAACAACTGTGCAAACTTGATCATGGATTTATAAGATTGTTTATAAATGTATTTATGCTGTGTTTATTTCAATGATTATTATACTTGGGTTTTACTTGGCATTCGCCTTCATGGTTGGATTATGTAGATTCACTTCCATTATTTATTTTAGTTGTAAGAATGTAAATGGTGACATCATATGGCTTGGGGCCATGCCATTGATGGCATGTGCACTCTCCATGGTAGTTGCGAAAACGAAGTAGATTTATATATTACAATTCATTTTATGATGTGTAAGTGGAAATGTAATACAGGCTATGGGTGTAAACCACGGGGACTTCACTTAGTGAACCTCTCACATAGCACGTACGATCGTGGGATATTAAAGAATACCCTTAATTTCCAGAGATATTGACCTAAAATATTTTTGTTGAAACCCCCTCCCAATACTTAAAGCCTCCATAGCACCCCTTTTTATACCTCAACCCTTATAAACCACGCTACCCACCCCCAGCTTAAACCCCTCATCCCTCAATACCTGCAATATATTGGTTCAATTTTTGATAATTTTAAAACCCACAATATGAACTAACGTGATAGGATATTGGTCAACAAGTGAAGACTCCGTGGTGTAAACCCTGCATTGGAAATCCTTGATGTAGATTTTTTTGTTGACAGGGTTTCCATGCCTTCGAAACGGTTTTATTTAGTTTGTTGTTGATTAATTATGGTCTGAGGCCAAGGATTACAATGTATGTAATTTTTTTCGGGTCTTACGACCCACTATGTAGAGAGGTTATGTAACACCCCGTTTTGACATTTCTACCAGAACTACTATTATATGTTGTATTTGTTTGATTGTGAGACCTCGTCGGTTTGATGAAACTATGGACATATGGTTCTATTATTTTGCCGATATATATATGTGTGTGTGTGATGATAGTATTATGGTCAGTATTCATGTTTAGATATGTATCATGTGTTAATTATGTCAAATATATGGAAATTACTGAATGATGGGTACGTGGATACCGTAACAGATATATGTTGAAATAATGAATGTTATGCCATGTAAGATCCCCCTCCCACCTTGAAGACCTAAAGAGCGACTACGACTCGTAAAGATGGAAATGAATCATAATTGCGTCCATAAGAAATAGAAAACCCTTGCCGCAAGGAGATTTCTCCCACTGGAGGTTGATCAAGGGTACTTGCATGATCTTGGAGAACATTATATAACATATAATGTTAAGACCTATTTAGGTAATAATGAAAAAAATATATTGAGGACATATGTACATATAAGTACCATACGTGGAACCATATATATTCACGGAGAATAGCATATATATGATTTGGAGACATATATATAATAGATATTTATTGGAGACACATAAATATATATATATATATCTGTGATATATATATATATATATTATATGCATGTATCATATGTGGAAAAATGTATTTATAACATTAGAGGGTAATGTATATTTATATTGGAGACACGTACATATATATCTGTGATATATATGTATTATTTATATAAATACATAAGGACAAACCTTATACATGCATGTGTCGTATGTGGAACAATGTATTTTATTAGAGGATAATATATATACTTATATTGGAGACACATAAATATATATATATATCTGTGATATATATATATATATATATATATTATATGCATGTATCATATGTGGAAAAATGTATTTATAACATTAGAGGGTAATGTATATTTATATTGGAGACACGTACATATATATATATGTGAT
>LPNX010311387.1:257514-269607 GCA_001517045.1 Pseudotsuga menziesii | reverse complement strand
TTGTACTTTACATTAAACGAAACTCTTAAATGATTGTTTTTGTTTCATGCACATGATTCTGACATAATAGACATGAAGTCTTTTGTAAAGTTGCCTAAGAGGTTGCACCCCTATATAGTAATAAAGAAATGAAGTCCTTTTTTTTTACCCTGTTTCCGCACTCATTGGCATCAAGGTCCTACAGGGACACTACATGGCAGGTGCATGGCGAACGAATGAGTTTATTGTTGTCATGTTATGATGAGATATATGTGTACATATCGAGGATAATGCATGATATCTTATATTGTATGTTGAGGGCTGACTTACAGGTTGAAACGACTAAGTGATAGCTGGATCCTACGAGGTGGGAGGGCCTCGGGGACATGGACTTCGAAAGAAAAAATGGTATGTGAGTGATGCATTATTTACTTTCGTATGGTTATTATACTGTTTATTATGATGTATGTTATGACATGGGTGGGGTAGAGTTCCAGGAAACTCAACCGTCCAAATCGGTTATACGATGACAGACAAAGTACAAGTGCAACGCTATTGTTATGTCCAGTAGACATAGTCCCCTGTTCCATTAAGGGGGGTGGAGGCTTTACCCACCGTTTATCCCCGAAACCGAGAGTCATGGGAGGGCTGTGCTACGACGCTCTCCCTGGTGGTTTCCTGCTGGGGAAGCTTGGTCGATGTGGTCGACACTTCCGCTTACGGGTTCTAGCTGGAACCGGTCATGACTTGACATTCCAGGGTAGTCCAGCAACGGATAGGATAGGATGTGGAAGTTAGTAATTATGTAGGTAGATAGATGTAGCGTGAAGTAGGGGTGAAAACAAGATCTAACTGTAGGTGTGTAAAACCCTTGGTTAGTATGTTTCGTAAATCAGTGATGTATGAATTGTCGTAACATGGATTTCAGTAAGCTAACGGATCATACCTTGTAAACTATGCTAAAAGATGTGTCGTTAAATAATAAGTTCCTTGATTATGATTGATGTATGTGAATTATTACTTTTAGTGTACTTATGTGAGGAATGTAAGCAGTAGCTACACTTACATAACTCGCCTACATATTATGAATTACATGAAATATTGTTGAGTAATAATGTCAAATAGTGTCGCTTAATATTAATTACTGTCGTTTAGTAATTAACTATTGTTGATCAATGTTAATAATGTCGATTAAAGTTAATAATGATAATTAGGGTTAATAATGTTGATTAATGATTAATTGTTGTCCATTAATAATTAATTATGGTTGAATACTAAACAAAGAAACGGTTAACCTAGGTAGTGACTAATGCAATTGATTAGAATGCTTGATTGATTGTTAATGAGTTTAATTAGCGAGGACTAAGGGTTGAAATGTAACTACAAGGTTAAATAAGTTGATAGTAACTTGATCCCTTAAATTAATTATGTGTTAATG
Organism: Pseudotsuga menziesii; assembly: GCA_001517045.1. Classification (NCBI taxonomy): domain Eukaryota; kingdom Viridiplantae; phylum Streptophyta; class Pinopsida; order Pinales; family Pinaceae; genus Pseudotsuga; species Pseudotsuga menziesii. Next base: position 268,190 of record LPNX010311387.1, on the reverse strand, counting down.
ATGTTAATTAATTTTAACAAGACTATGCTTATCTTTAGTAATGATTGTTAATTAGCTAATTACAAACTAAGGTGTAATTAAAATGGAAATAGGTATATGAGTCGATTAAATCATAGTGAATTTTATTTAATTAATATGATTACACATTGATAATGTTATGATTTACATTGATAGGATTATTGTTCATAATTGATAAATTGAATTAGTGAATTTATAATTAAAGGGAATTTACATATTATAAATATTAGAAACCATTAATTAAATAGGTAAGTGTAATTAATCAATTGACAATTACTGTTAATTAAATTAAATTGGTGAAGCGTGCAAGTTTAAACTATATAATATATATAACATTTATTATTTATTAATTAAATGGTCAAATATTGAAATATGAGTAAGGATATGTTTAAAATTATTCTATTAATTAAAAGGATTAAATTTAATTGAATTAGAAGTTACGGTTGAGAAGTAACCCCAACCAACACCTTTTAATATTGATTTAAATATTTAAATGAGTCCAAGTCCAAGTTGAGGGCTCGAGGACTTACATGGTAGATGGAAGGGGGTGGGTAAATTTATGAGGAACATAGGGGTAGTAATGGGGAGGAAAGGTCGGCAAACAGGGGGATAAGAGGGAGAAAGGAGGGAGGAGAAGAGGATCCTTTTTACCTTAGGATTTTAGAGAAGTTTTGGGAGAGCATAGGTTGGGAGAGCAGAGCCGCAAAGAAGGGGTTTTGTTGGAGATTGTTTTTGGAGGGGATACAACAGCTTAGGGCCTGTACTCGGTTTGGGCTTGGGGGGTCCAAAGGGGTACCTTTGGAGCTGGGTGGTCGGCAAGACCTCCCCAGTTGGCATGGTGGCAAGATTGGTTTGGACTGGTTGAGGTTCAGAGCTTTGGGAAGGACTTTTGGCTGTAGGGAAAAGCAAGGAAAAATGAAAAACAAGGACAGCAACGAAGGTGGACCTACTAGATACCTACAGGTATTTTCCAACAGGTATGTTATCGTTTCTACCTTGGAAAATTCCATTTAATTAAATATCAAAAGTTTACATGCTGTGATTATCTTTGTTACCTGCACAGTCAACAATAAATTGTTAGAAGTAGATAAAATGGATTTATAAATTTTCAAATCTGAAAAGAATGAAAACGCAGATTTTATATCGTTTTCAGGCATGTAAATGAGAAAAAGTTAGAAATTAAAACATGAAATTAAAACAGAATTTTAATTGTTCAATTTTGTAAAATGTAAACACTTTATTTTCTTTACATCCAAAACTAGTAAAGGAGAATAGAAACACAATAAAAGCAGGAACAAAACACAAACAGAACAGAACAGAAATTTTGACAAGAAGTGAATTTTCTGACTGTATATAAAAGTTAAAGGAGACCCAGTTGGGGCTTTACATATGGTATCAAAGCCAAAGGCTCAAACACTGAGACCTTCAGGCCTATTCACACTTAGAAAAAAAAAAAAACCTTTACGTGTAATATTTAAATAAATAAAGTAGTTACGCTGGTGGAGGCTTTGTTATGAATGCAACATTTGAAAAGTTGGCTAGTTACAAGGGCATTATCACAACATCTTAACGCTGTAGAAAATTTTATCAACACATCCAAAGAGAAACCATATCAGATCATATTAGATTGAAATGGGCCTGGTCGATTCTACCACTACAGGATCCCACATTTTTATAGGGCGAGATAGATTGATGTATTCAAATATCCTTAATTTGTTATGAGCTACATACCCCCCATCAAATGCAATAAAAAGAACATATTGACTCATTAAAATATGCAATCTGAGTTGAAGGACAAAGCAATATTCTTTTACTTTCACCCTCGCAGTTTAATATATATATATAAATATAATGTTGTTTTTATGAAATACCAGGTCCTGGAAGAAAGCGATCTGGATATCAAAGTATTCTACCAAGGCCGCTCAAGCTGCTAAAAGGTGTATATATTCACAACATATATCGTATACATCCTTAGTTTCAGAGAGAATCTGATTCATATGCCGCTAAATCTCGGGAACTAAGTAGAATTATTGAGACAAATATATTATGGATCTATAATCAATCTATAGTAAGGCATACCCCCTTCCGAGGCATGTGACTCCTGCACATATACACTGGACCACAGATAAAGGAGAAATCGACCTGGATTCTAGAAATATAATTGGAAGTTCGAGAGCCACCATCGTATATTTTCACCGAAGCTCCCAGCATCACACGTTGCCCGATAAGTGATTTTTCTGGTAGTTCCATTTTTGGTCCCAGATAGAGATTGAAACCCAGCACCTATTAATGTGCCAGTCTTAGCATAGTATGGTCAAAAAGTGAGAAAAAAAAAGCACAATGCCCACCATATCATGTGTGAAAGAATTAGATATTATTATACAATTCAGAGATCTAATTTCTAAACTAGGTTACTAAGGCTTAATTTATAGCCTATTTACTTTCACCTATTTACTTTAACCTGCCTAACAGCACATAAAATAAAAGATGCCAGAGCTTACAAAGGTAAGGAAAGAATTCGATATAATAAAAAGGTAAGAATTGTATTATTACCAAAGATGCGCCAGATGTTCTCTGCATGGATACGAAATTCTTTTGAGTGCGCGTGGGAATCCTTGCTCAGTGCCTGATGGTTTTATTTCAACAACTTCTCTTCATAGCAAGGGCTATCATCCATGGACAAAACAAATATGGCAGAATTATTGCACAGACACAGGCTGCAAATAAGAACTCGGTGAAAAGGTAGAACTCCTCCATCTTGCCATGACAAAAAAAAAAGAGAGAGAGATAGGCATGCGCGCGGAAGGAGTATGGTCTTTTTAATGAGGTCATTCATCCTTTTCAGCTTACGGCTACTGGACTATGCAACGTGAGCTTCATGTAGCGTGAGATTCATGCATGTGTACGTGCGTCTTAAAATTATTGAGCAAGAATAAATATTTATACGAATAAAATAGGTGGAGTTCTCTTAATATTTATACAAATAAAATTGGTGGAGTTCTCTTCGGTAGGGTTATTCATGCCATCTCTGCGGCATGCAAATCTATGGTGCATGCAGGTGCACATACGCCAAGTGTGTGTGGGAGGAGGCATGTAAAGGCATACAGCTCGCGTAGCGTTTAGGTCCTTTTCAGAAAACATAAAAGTGGAAGACAGTATGTGTTAGCAAGCAGCTAAATAATTTTTTTTTATATTACTTATTTATTGAAAATAAAAACAACCCTTCTTTCGACAGATTAATAATTTTTTTATAAAAGCTGCTATTATAGATTGCCTCATCTGCCAAGGCTTGGACCCGTGTCTACCTACTTACTATATGATGTTACATCGAATGGAAAGTATCGATTGATGGAGGTCTACCGGATTGGTTTTCCTCTGTTCCCTGTGCGCCACACATGCATTATCTAAGAACCGTGTATCCGTGATGACCTCACTGATGCAAGCATAAGCCATTAGCGATTGTCTTGGCACTATGTTCTCTCTCCATCTACCTGCTAAACAGAAGAAATACGACTGGAGGAGCGTCCAAAGTGGATTGGATTTACAACAGATATTTTCCCGCTTGCTAGTCCAACTTTATCTTATAGGTGTCCACTATTACACAATTGTATATGTGCATTATAAGTCGTGTTCTTAACTCTAGTGTAGAGCAGATGTTCTCTTCTTCAACCGTATTGCTTATATGTTGAAAATAAATTTTGATAATAAAGGATTGGTTCCTACAAACTTCTGGTTTTTACATGCCTACCTGCAGCCTGCTGTACATGGTTTTAATTAATTAAGTTAATAGTTGTTAACTATTAAAATTTTGGGTTAATTAATAGTTGGTTAATAGTTTATTTTTATATATAAAAAAATAATATAAATAAACAATATATATATATATATATATATATACTATAAATAATTTTTGAAATTAATGTTATTAACTATTAACTATTTTAATTGATTAATTTAATTAATGTAGCATATGGATCTATTACTTGTATTACATTAATTACATTAAGCTTAGTAGCATATGGATTTATTATATGTATTAATTAATCATTACTGTAGTTAAGACTTAATATAGTTAATGATTATCTTTTCTTCTTGAAAATGCTCCTTACCGAAACTTTGACGTATAGTCGAAGGTGCAAGACCGACACGGAATCTTGAAAATGAGATACCACGGAGACCAACATGACGAGCTGATCGCTAGGACATGGATTCTATTTCATGACAAAATGTTGGGTAAACACGATGCTAGACTTAAAACTTAGGTTATTCTATTAGTAAATTATTAAATTATTAATTGTTAATGAGAGCGGGGCAATAAACATTAATTGAATATCTTGAAGATTTGATGGCGACTCGATGAGGGTTGTGTGCAATCCAATACCTACACCTACGTAGAATTACTGCAGTATATCTAGTATCGGGTGGCCTCAAGATGGCCTGATCGAAATGTCCTGAACTATAGCTCTTAGAGTAAACGCTCATAAATTAGTCATGATCCATTTTGAATTAATTGTTGAGTTTGATGGTAAATTATTCATGATATCATCATATGCTAATTATTTTATTATTCCATGTAGAAGGGATAAACATGGTAAGAACGTGAGCAGGTCGGGGGCGAGGTCAAGCTACGGCGTTACGTGAGCCGAATGTGCCTGCATCATCACCAGAGACCATCCTTATACTGTGCTCATTGGAAGTAATAAATGAAACACTCACGGGACTAGCACAGAGAGGAAGTGCTACCTCAGAGGTAGAAGTGGATGCCCCTCCACTAAGGGAGGAAGTTCTTGTGGTAGAAGTGAATACAGTACCAAGAAATCCACACCAGGATATCAAGAGGGAACTTCAGAAGATAAGGCTTGCAGAATTTTCAGGGGGTCTATCAGGGATACGAGCAGAGTCATGGTTGGAAGAGATGACCAGGTGCTTGACCCTGCAGGAGTACACCTCCACGTCCAAGTCCAAACTGGCCATATTTCAACTAAAGGGGGCCACTTTGAACAGGTAGGGAAACCAAGAAAGGTAGCTACACCTTACACCAGACACGGTTCCATGGGAACTGTTTGTGGAAAAATTCAAAGGGAAGTACCTACCCGCATCCTACCAGGAAGAACAAGAAGGGGCTCTTCATGCCTTGGTACAAAGGCATCTATCAGTCGAGGAGTATGAAGAGAGGTTCATGGAGTTAGTGAAGTATGTCCCTTACTTGGACAGTGATGAACGCCAGGTTGAGCGCTTCATGTATGGGCTCAATGCCAAGATCAGGGCTCAGGTACGGATGTGGAAACTGACTTTGGTCATCGAAGCAGTAGATTGTGCTCATTAAACCGAGGATTTGTTGGGTGCAAAGCCCATCAGGTCATTCAACTCTCAGCAGTCAAGTTTTGCGGGGAAGGCCCCTCGAAGCTACCCTCAGGGGGGATATGCGAGGACACCTCCCTATGGGAACAAGAGCACACCAAGAGTCACAGCGGTAGACAGATCAGTGGCAACTAAGGTGGTGCCCTAGTCAGCCATAGGAACTCACCAGGGTGTGAGGAATTTCAGAGGATCAGCCGATAGAGGAAGGGGTCCTAGGGGGAGGAGCCCCTCTCAAAGGTCTGAACAGGTTATTTCACCCACTCCATTACAGGTTGCTTGTTGGGGATGTGGAGGTCCACATTACCAGTGTGATTGTCCCAAATTACGATTCGGTACAGTGCAGCGAGAAGGAAAAGCCCTAATGGGGAGTGGGGGTAGTAGGCATCAGATCTCGACTACAGTAAACAACAATCAAGCACAGCACCAATCCACTATGGTGGAATCATCAGGTACGGTCAATAATGTCAAGCTTAGAATATTGTTTGATCCTGGCGCTAATTATAGTTTCATTTCGCCATATGCATTAGACAAATGTGGGTTGGCAGCCTACGAACATGACGATTTCAGCTTAGTTAAAATGGCTTCAGGGGTAAAGCAAGCAGTAGGACCTAGTGTCGATAAGTGTGTGGTGGATCTTGGGGTGTGTGTTACACATTTCAAAGTGTACATCACCACTCTCGAAACTTATGATCTCATCATAGATATGAATTGGCTTGAGGAACATCGAGCTTTCTTGGACTGTTATGGAAAGAAGGTTCTTTGCATTAATGACAACAGAGAGGCCATCAAGATCCAGGGTATCAAACGGAAGGTGTCCCTACGTTTCATATCAATGATGAACGTAAAGCGATGTATACAACAGGGATGCCAGTTGTACATTGTAGAAGCAGTAAAAAGTGAGAAGGGACCCTCCTTTGATGACTATCCAGTGTTAGCCGAGTTCAGTGATGTATTTCCAAAGGAATTACCTGGGTTACCTCCTAAGAGGGAACTTGATTTTACCATTGAGGTAAAAACTGGTGCAGAGCCAACATCGAAGACACCTTACAGGATGACGGCCCCAGAACTTTGTGAGTTGCAAATGTAGTTGAAGGAATTACTAGATCTAGGGCTCATCAGACCAAGTATTTCACCGTGGGGTGCGCCAGTAATCTTTGTGAAGAAGAAGGATGGATCCTTGCGTCTTTGTATAGATTACCTATATTTGAATAGAGCCACCATAAAGAATAGGTACCCAATACCTCGAATTGATGACCTCTTTGATCAAATGAAAGGGGCGATAGTCTTCTCAAAGATCAACTTATGATCAGGTTACCACCAGCTACAGATTAAGGAAAGTGATATACCTAAGACTTCTTTTCGAACAAGGTTTGGGAACTATGAAATGGTGGTGTTACCCTTCGGTTTAACCAATGCCCCAACCATATTCATGAGTCTCATGAATAGCGTGTTCCAAAAATACTTAAGATCAGTTTGTGCAAGTCTTCTTGGACGACATCCTCATCTACTCCAAGAATGAACAGGAGCATGAGGAACACTTGCAAATAGTGTTGTCATGCTTAAGGGAGCATCAGTTGTATGGTAAGTTGTCCAAATGTTCGTTCTATTAGAAGGAGATCCATTACCTAGGGCATATAATTTCCGGTGAGGGAATTTCTGTTGACCCTGAAAAGGTGAAGGCCATAATGGATTGGCCCATGCCAAAGAATGTGCATGAATTAAGGAGCTTCATGGGGTTATCCGGGTATTATAGAAGGTTTGTTGAGGGTTTCTCAAAAATTGCGAAACCCATAACTACCCTACAACGTAAGGGCACTAGGTACGAATGGACAGATGAATGCGATACCGCATTCGCCGAGCTGAAAAAACTATTGACAAGTGCACCAATTCTACAAGTTCCAGATGTGGAGAAGGAATTCACAGTTTGCACCGATGCTTCAAGGTAGGGTTTGGGTGTTGTATTGATGCAGGAAGGTGGGGTAATAGCTTATGCATCTAGAAAGCTAAAACCACATGAAGAGAATTACCCTACTCATGACCTAGAGTTGGCTGTAGTGATGTTAGCTTTGAATATTTGGAGACATTACCTTGTTGGACGAAGCTTTGAGCTCAAGTATGATCACCAAAGCTTAAGGTATATCTTCACTCAGAGAGACCTAAATGCTAGGCAAAGGCGATGGAGTGAATTCATGAGTGAGTATGATTTTGGGATTTCCTACATCAAAAGGGAAGGAGAATGTGGTAGCAGATGCCTTAAGCAGAAAACCAAGACTTTTCTCTCATATACCTTTGAAGGTGTATTTGAGGGAAAGAATTTTAGGGCAGCTACTCGGAGATAGTTGATACCTAAAGGTCACAGCGGCACTCCAGAATGGGAAACCGGTGGGACCAAAGTTTGAAGGGTATGAGTTGGAAGCCGATGGTTTGCTACGGTATCAAGGGAGGATGTACATTCCTGAGGAGGGAGATATTAGAGAGACTATCCTTAAGGAGGCCCACAGAGTAGTGTATTGTGCGCACCCGGGTGTAAAGAAGATGTATGCAGACATGAAGAAACTCTTCTTTTGGGCAGGGATGAAAAGCGACGTGGTCAAATTTGTCGCTAGGTGCCTTGAGTGTCAGTAGGTAAAAGATTATCATCACCACCCGACAGGACTGTTACAGCCGCATGACATTCCTATGTCGAAGTGGGTGGTTATCTCCATGGACTTCGTGGTGGGATTGCCTCTTACCTCTCATAGGAATGATTCCATTATGGTCATCGTTGAAAAACTGACCAAAACTGCTCACTCCATTCTAGTTAAGGAGACCTATGATGTCACGGATGTAACATGTGTGTTCATAAATGAAGTTGTCCGTCTCCATGGGTTTCCCAAGAATATTATATCGGATAGAGATTCCAGGTTTACATCCAGGTTTTGGACGAGTTTGCAGTCGGCGTTGGGTACTCAGTTGAACCTAAGCACTACTTACCATCCAGAGACAGATGGGAAAACAGAAAGAGTGAATCAAGTGATGGAGGACATGCTTAGAATGTATGTCATGGATCAACAAACTCATCGAGAAAAGCACTTACCTTTGGTGGAGTTTGCTTACAACAACAGTTACCATAGCTCAATTGGGATGCCTCCATATGAAGATTTATATGGAAGGCCATGCAGGACACCATTGAGTTGGGAAAGGGTAGAGGATTGAGTAATTATAGGACCTGAGTTGATTCAGGAGATGGAAGAACAGGTTGTTCATATTAGATAGTGATTAAAGGAAGCACATGATAGGCAGAAGAGTTATGACGATGCACATAGGGTTGACCGAAGCTACAAGGTTGGTGATGCAGTGTTCGTCCGCATCAGGCCTAGCAAAATTACCATCAGGTTTGGGAAGGGGACAAAGTTGTCACCACGATTTATAGGACCCTTTGAAATTTTAGAAAAGTTTGGACCTGTCGCGTATCGTCTTGTGCTGCCACCCCATTTGCACAAAACTCATAATGTTTTTCATGTATCTGTTTTACGACATTATGTAGCTGATGAGTCACATAAAATAAATTGGAAGGAACTGCAGGTTTCAGATGAGGGAACCATCAGGGTCGAACCATTACTTATATTGGATCGTAGGGTTAAACAGTTCAGGCACCGTTTGGTGGACCAAGTTAAGGTCCAGTGGGACCGATATAGCCCGGGGTCTGCTACCTGGGAGGACGCAGAGACTATGCATCGTGATTATCCCACATTATTTTGATCATAACTTTGGGACGAAGTTTCCTGAAGGGTGGGTGTATGTAACATCCCATTTTGACATTTCTACCTAAACTACTATTATATGTTGTATTTTTTTGATTGTGAGACCTCGTCGGTTTGACGACACTGTGGACATATGGTTCTATTATTTTGCCGATATATATATGTGTGTGTGTGATGATAGTATTATGGTCGATAGTCATGTTTAAATATGTATCATGTGTTAATTATGTCAAATATATGGAAATTACTGAATGATGGGTACGTGGATACCGTTACAGATATATGTTGAAATAATGAATGTTATGACGGGTGCATGGCGAATGAATGAGTTTATTGTTGTCATGTTATGATGAGATATATGTGTACATATTGAGGATTATGCATGATATCCTATATTGTATGTCGAGGGATGACTTACAGGTTGAAACGGCTAAGTGTTAACTGGATCCTACGAGGTGGGAGGGCCTCGGGGACATGGACTTCGAAAGATAAAATGGTATGCGAGTGATGCATTATTTACTTTTGTATGGTTATTATGCTATTTATTATGATGTATGTTATGACATGGGTGGGGTAGAGTTCTAGGAAACTCAAACGCCCAGATCGGTTATACGATGACAGACCGAGTACAAGTGCAACGCTGTTGTTATGTCGAGTAGACATAGTCCCTTGTTCCATTAAGGGGGGTGGAGGCTTTACCCACCATTTATCCCCGAAACCCACAGTCATGGGAGGGTTGTGCTATGGCGCGCTCCCCAAGGTGTGTGATGATGACTGGTGGTTGCCTACTGGGGAAGCTTGGTCGATGTGGTCGACACTTCCGCTTATGGGTTCTAGCTAGAACCAGTCATGACTTGACATTCCAGGGTATTCCAGCAGAGGATAGGATAGGATGTGGAAGTTAGTAATGATGTAGGTAGATAGATGTAGTGTGAAGTAGGGGTGAAAACAAGATCTAACTGTAGGTGTGTAAAACTCTTGGTTAGTATGTGTCGTAAATCAATGATATATGAATTGTTGTAACATGGATTTCAGTAAGCTAATGGATCATACCTTGTAAACTATCCTAAAACATGTGTCGGTAAATAATAAGTTCCTTGATTATGATTGATGTATGTGAATTATTACTTTTAGTGTACTTACGTGAGGAATGTAATCAGTAGCTATGCTTACATAACTCGCCTACATATTATGAATGACATGAAATATTGTTGAGTAATAATTTCAATTAGTGTCACTTAATATTAATTACTGTCGTTTAGTAATTAACTATTGTTTATCAATGTTAATAATGTCGACTAAAGTTAATAATGATAATTAGGGTTAATAATGTTGATTAATGGTTAATTATTGTCCATTAAATGGTTGAATAATAAACAAAGCAATGGTTAACCTAGGTAGTGACTAATGCAATTGATTAGAATGCTTGATTGATTGTTAATGAGTTTAATTAGCCAGGACTAAGGCTTGAAATGTAACTACAAGGTTAAATAAGTTGATAGTAACTTGATCCCCTAAATTAATTATGTGTTAATGATGTTAATTAATTTTAAT
>LPNX010311387.1:85331-257149 GCA_001517045.1 Pseudotsuga menziesii | reverse complement strand
TAAATTTAATTGAATTAGAAGTTACGGTTGAGAAGTGACCCCAACCAACACCTTTTAATATTGATTTAAATATTTAAATGAGTCCAAGTCCAAGTTGAGGGCTTGAGGACTTACATCGTAGATGGAAGGGGGTGGATAAATTTATGAGGAAGATAGGGGTAGTAATGGGGAGGAAAGGTCGGCAAACAGGGGGATAAGAGAGAGAAAGGAGGGAGGAGAAGGGGATCCTCTTTACCTTAGGATTTTGGAGAAGTTTTGGGAGAGTAGAGCCGCAAAGAAGGGGTTTTGTTGGAGATTGTTTTTTTGAGGGGATACAACAGCTTAGGGCTTGTACTTGGTTTGGGCTCGGGGGGTCCAAAGGGGTACCTTTGGAGCTGGGTGGTCGGTGAGACCTCGCCAGTTGGTAGGGTGGCAAGACTGGTTTGGACTGGATGAGGTTCACAGATTTGGGAAGGGCTTTTGGCTGCAGGGAAAAGCAAGGAAAAATGACAAATAAGGACAGCAACAAAGGTGGACCTACTAGCTACCTACATGTATTTTTCAACAGGTATGTTATCGTTTCTACCTTGGCAAATTCTGTTTAATTAAATTTCAAAAGTTTATATACTGTGATTATATTTGCTACCTACACAGTCAACAATAAATTGTTAGAAGTAGATAAAACGGATTTATAAATTTTCAAATCTTAAAAGAACAAAAACGCATATTTTATATCGTTTTCAGGCATGTAAATGAGAAAAAGTTAGAAATGAAAACATGAAATAAAAACAGAATTTTAATTGTTCAATTTTGTAAAATGTAAACACTTTATTTTCTTTACAGCCAAAACTAGTAAAGGAGAATAGAAACACAATAAAAGCGGGAACAAAACACAAACAGAAAATAATAGAAATTTTGACAAGAAGTGAATTTTCTGATTGTATATAAAAGTTAAAGGAGACCCAGTTGGGGGCTTTACAGGTTATGATTTCTAAAGGCATTGTGTGTAAAGAACGTATATCTTGGCTCTTGTAAATTATTACGGACCCTGCAGGATTTGATCTTATGTCCTCTATAATTACTTTGGATTATTTAAATGATTACAATGTATTTTAGTAATTATGGTTTTGTTATATGTACATGCGATTTGGGCTTGGACACCCACAAGAGTCGATACTGTGACCTCTGTGTATCTAAAGGGATTTAAGTTATTAACCACAACCTATATACAAGACTGTTTAAAGTGTGGCTTTATAAAATGTAGAAAAAATCTAGAGGATCAGATCCTCGGTCGCTATTTATTATAAAGAGATTTTATAAATTGATTATTGTGTATTACATGCTCATGCAGTTTTTAATATAATGGGTGTTGTGTTTTATGGTATACAAATTGGCATTGAAAAATCCATAGGATTCGATCCTGGGATCTCATGCTAAGTATATAGTTTGTAATTTTACATGGTAATGATATTGTGGTTATTTATTACATGTTTTTCGTAGGTAATATTATGACATGCGATTTTTGTTTATGTGGATTTTAATAGTATTGACCTGGAATTGTTATTTAAGACATGACTTTGTAATGTTAATAAGGTTATTATTGTTGATGCTTCATAGAAGTAACTAGTATAGATAGTATAAATTGTGGACCATTTGTAGGGTCTCGATTACTTGGTATGTTAATTGGTTTATGATAATTTTTATTTATACAGACCTGGAGAGATCTTCGCTGGTTATTATCTTAGTTCTAGTATTTGATGTTTATAATTTATTTTTGGATGGAAAAATAATGTTGATAGATTAGAATTATACTTCTAATTTATACATGATAATATATATATCTATATCTATATCTATATATTGATTAGTTTCTTGTTATTATACTTAGTTAATGGTAATCTAAATCTAGGATTTACTTTGAACTCAGATCTAAACTAGTATTTTATTTAAACATGACTATGCTGACAATATGGAATCTGTCAGTAGAGTAAATAGGTAAATAAACAGCTAGGGATGTAATCTAATATAATTCTTAGTTTGTAGGAAAAAAATATTAAAGAAGTAGAAGAAAATAAAAAAATAAAATCTAAAAATACCAAACCCTCGATAATCATGAAAACAAGAATTAAATTACAGAGGTAAGATAAAGGAACAAAACCTTGGATAAATCTAGCATAGGAAATGAATTACAACCTAGGGTTTATAACTTAGAATGTAAATCCTTAAAAGAATTTTCACAGGGAACACAAAGACATATAGGGTTAGAACATATAATATAAACCCAAGCATAATACAATCAACGCTTTAATCTAGGAAATGAAATAGGAAGTCTAGAACCTCATACCAGGAAATTGAAGCTCTATTAATGGCTAAAACCTGCACACTCAAATAAACAACATTAACAATTCATATGTAGATCTGACCTATGTATTAGATGACTGAATCACTTGGGAGCTACCACTTTCCACCCAACCATGACCCGAGACCGTTCTTGGTTTTAAATCCGGATCCCCCTAAGCTGGTTCCAACATGCAAGTAGCTTAAAGCTCGTAAGGTGAGGCTGTCCTAGTTTTCTATATCTGGTCTGGATCAATTATCCTTCTTCCTCTTAGGGAAATGTTCTCCAAGAACTCTCTCTTAATAAATTAGTAGGCGGAATAATGACTCTAGAAAGATAGATTACGTCCCCAAGCCTCTCTTTGGATTGGGACTTTATAGACAGACTTTTCAATCAAAGGGGTAGTTAAATCAAGAAATCCTTGATTTCTTGATTTAACCCTTTTTATTTAATTTGGGTATTTTTTAATACTTTAACTTAGGAAATTTTAACTAGTTCCTATTTAGACTCTTGTAGGTATTGTAATATTTAATTTTTCTCTTAGTAATAATAATAATAAATGGAGCTTCTCCTTCTTTATTTCATTATTAATATTATTACTATGTTTATTATTTATACATATCGTGTATAAAATATAATAATATAAAATTTGTTAACATTTGTCTTTGGGCATCATATACTATGATCCCTAAACTTATGACACTTCTTCATTAAGGTCATTAGGTTGATGGTAGGTTTACTAGGCTAGGAAACTCTAAACATCCTTGCATGTTGGATTCCCTCGTATAACATGGTAGTTCTTTAGTACTTGATGAGAATACATAAATTCAAAATTTCATTTAATCACTTATAAATAAGTCTGATGAGATCAATATTTTTCTTGAGTCGTTTTCACTCGAGAATCATTAGTTCTTTTCATTAAATCGTAGTGCTTACCGAAGCCCATACTCAACGCTAAAAACAGGGAGTTCGAAACTTAGTGCAATTCCAAATCTCTTCTCTCAACAATAATGCTAGGATGTACTTGTACAATATAACTAGGGATACAATGGCCAAGGATCTGATGCACCAGAGCTTATGATCATCATTGACATGGAAGGATCCACAGCTTATTCCCACCACTTTCAACTTATCTTTTCATGTGTTCTAGAGCTTTACACTCAACATAATTATAAATACTCATGTGCTACAGAGATCCTTTCTCAACACAAAACATCTCATCAATCATGTGCTTCAGGTTCCACGCAAAACACAAACAAGCATATATATATCATCAACTATTGGATTATGCCCAGTATATAAAACAAATCATCATGTTAAAATGAAGTGGGGTCTCCAACCCAATATATCAAAATAAACCATCAAGATAACATCATAATAAATAGGCTCATGCCTATAAGTGTTAGGTCCAAAATTCGGTATATTACATCCCTCCCAACATACAACAGCACCATCCCTGGTGTTCTCGGGACTCATAATGACATCATAAAACAAGGTGAGGTGAGCCTTTCTCCTAGTGGCTTCATTCTCCCAAGTAGCCTCACCGACTTCGAAGTGCTTCCATTGCACTTTAAACTGGACTACGGTGCACTTCCTGAGATGCACCTCTCTCTTCTCCAATATATGAATAGCTTCAGGAGAAAAAACCCCTTTAGGTTCCACCTGTAATAAGGACCAATCAACTACATATTTAGTATCATAAACATATTTATTTACTAACGATGCATTGAAAACATTATGGAATCTTATGTGTGTGGGTAATGCTAGTTCATATTGCACTGACCCTCTCTTGGCTAGTATTTCAAAAGGTCCACAAATCCTAGGTGCTAACTTACCTCACCTCCCCAAGCTCAATGAGGTCTATTTTCCTTTTACTTTCAAGTAGACATGGTCACCTATTTGATAATCTTTATATTTTCTTTTCTGATCTACCTAAATTTTCTGGTGGTCTTGTGCTTTTTTGAGGTTCGCCCAGACCTTGGTAACCAACTATTTCATTTCCATTAATAAATCAGGACCTAACATGAGCCGATCCATTGGGATATCCCAAGTAACCGGTGTTCTACACTTTCTTCCATGGAGTACCTCAAAGGGACTCATATTGGAGGAATTCTGATAACCATTGTTATACGCAAAATCTACAAGATGCAGGCAGTCTTCCCACTTAGTGGCATTGTTCAAGACATACATCCTAAGCATGTCCTCAACAATCTGGTTTACCCTTTCTGTCTGCCCGTCTATCTACGAGTGATAAACAACACTAAAGTTTAAGTGCGTCTCTAATTCGAAGAATAAAGATCTCCAAAAGTTTCCAGTAAACTTTGTATCTTTATTCAATATTATTTCCTTTGGAATCCCATGCAATAAAAATATCTCCTTCAAGAAGATATCGAGAATGTCTACTGCCTTGTACGTCAACTTCACTGGAATGAAGTGTGCTGATTTTTACAATTTGTCAACTACTACAAAGATAGAATCATTTTGTTTCTTATGTTTTGGTAGACCAATGACAAACTCCATACTAATGACCTCCCACTTCCATTCTAGAATGGGTAACGGCTGCAGCAATCTCAAAGGATGATGATGCTCAGCTTTGACCAGCTAACATTCCTAACATTTCACGATAAACATCGCAATGTCAGCCCTTAACTTAAGCCAAAAAAGGTGTCTCTTGATGGCAGATATCGTCTGTTGATATCCTGGATGCCCGAGTAGGGTTTTCGATGAAATTCTATAAGGATGTTGGATCGAATGTCCCCTTGTTCTAGAATGTACAATCTCTCCTTGGACCATAGTAGTCTTGATTCATCTACCTTGTACTCTTTTTGTTGTTGAAACAACCTGTCCTCTTCGAATTTCTTAAGGATTTCTACATAGAAAGGGTCAACTTTGTTGGTCGTTCTAATCCTCTGGTGCAAATATGCATCAGTTGACTTAAAGTCACCTCATATATCATATAAGTTCATCAGCTCAAAGCATCAACAGCCTTTTTTTCTTTTCCCTTAATATGATTTATCTCTAAATTGTACTTGATAAGGAAATCCAACCATGTGGCTTTCCTATTGTTCAAATCTGGTTGTTTGAATAAATACTTAAGACTCATATTATCTGTCTCAGAAGGAATATCCTTCCCATGAGGTAGTGCCTCCACATATTCAAAGCGTGGATGATTTATTATAACTCAAGATAATGCGTGGGGTAGTTATGTTCACACACCTTTAAATTTTGTGATTCATAACAGATTGCATGGTCGTTCTGCAAGAGGAATCCTCCAAGTCCTTCCTTTCTTGCATCTGTGCAAAAAATGAAATCCCCATCGAGATCCGCAATTCATACTATCAGTGCAGTCATCAAAAGCTACTTAAGCTTTTGAAAACTTTCCTTGTACTTGGTCGTCCATAAAAAATTATTTGCTTTATTTCGCAAAGTGGTCATGGGACAAGCTATTCTCGGGAGGTTCTGAATGAACTTTCGATAATATCCAACTAATCCCAAAAATGACCTAATGTCAGTGACACTAGTAGCGGTAGGCCAGTCTTCTATGGCTCTAATATTTTCCAGGTCCATATCTATCCCTATCTCTAAGATAATGTGACCCAAGTACTATATCTGTGGTTTCTAAAAATCACATTTACTAAACTTAGCATAAATCTAGTGTTCTCGTAACACTCGTAGTACTATGAGAAGGTGTTCTTCATGTTCCTCTTTACTCTTTAGAGTAATCTAGGATGTATCCTATAAAGACCAAAAAAACATTATCCAGATACTTACTAAATATGTTGTTCATCATACACATGAAGTTTGCGGGTGAATATACTGTTCATCAACCCGAACAAAATCACTACAAACTTGTAGTGCCCATACCTTGTACAAAAGGAAGTTTTGTGAATATCCTCATTGTGAATATGTACCTAATGATATTCGTATCGCAGGTCAATCTTTGAAAATGTTTTGGCTCCTCCTACCTGATCGAATAAGTCATCAATCCTAAGGAGTGGGTATCGATTCTTGATATTCATTTTGTTAAGCTGACGGTAAATGATACACATCCACATCATACGATCCTTTTTCTTTATGAATAGTATCAGTGCTCCCTAAGGGGACACACTTGGTCAGATATAACCTTTTTCTATCAACTCCTACAATTGCAGTTTAAGTTCCACCAACTCTGGTGAACTGATGTGGTAAGGAGATTTGGAAGCCGGAACTGATCCTTGTGTCAGTTCGATGGAAAAGTCTAAGTCTTGTTTGGAGGTAATCTCGGGATTTCCTAGGGAAATGTGTCCTTGAATTCTACAAGAACGGGAAAGTCCTCTATGCATTGTTCTCTCCCATACTGTATGTCTTAGATGTTTACTGCAAACAATTTGTAGCCTTTCCTAATGCAAATATTTTCTGTACATAAACTTTCTTTGGGATGCCATGAATCTTCACTTGATTCCCTTGGTTATCTTTACCCAATATTGACTTTTGTATGCAATCGAACATGACATGGCCTTGTTCCAACCAGTCCATGCCAATAAATATGTTATATGATCCTAAGTGTAGGATTTTCAAGTTTACTTTCGTTGGAAAACCATTAAGGTTTACCTCTCAGTCTTTAACTATTTCTGAAACTTTTCATTTTGTACTTGTGGCTAACTGAATCACCCAAGGTTTATCATATTTTACTTTTCCCATTTTGCATACATAAAAAAATTTAGGTGAAAAGTAGCTCTGGAAAGCATCGGGGTCAATAAGTATTGAAATATAAGTGTTCAAGATCTTACCTTCTATCTCAACCATAGTGGCTTGATGGTATCCCTGTCGGCCATCCAAAGCGACATAAATCTGTGGGGTTCTAGTTATGTCCTCTACGGTTGGTTCTTCTTGTAAGTTGTGTAAGACCCCATTGATCTTGTTCTTACAATACCAGGCATAATGAGGCCCACTTCACTTCCAGCATTTGTTCTGTATCATTGTAGCAATGGCTCCCCCAGTTGTTATTAGCTTGTTAGCATTTGGAGCTGGTACGTATGGTTTCGTACCTGATTTGTTGAAGTTATTGCTTGCTAGAAAACTGTTGTTTTGTTTCCTATACCACTACAACAAAATCTTGTGATTAGCATCTCTTTTAGCTTCCTTTTTAGCATCCACCATCACTTTTAGTGTATTTTTCATCATTTTTTGGACAAAGTGGATGCTTTTTCATGGGATGGCGCTTTTAATGGTGTTATTTGCATCCCTTTTTAAAAGTTGGCACTATTTTGGACAATGCATACCAATTAACATCATAATTAGTGTCCCAATTAGCATCACAATTATCATCCCAATTAGCATCCCAATTAACGTCCCAATTAATGTCCAAAAAAGATATCTTAGTTGTATACTAAATGTCTCTTATTTAGGGCTCTTATGGAGTAATTTGGCATCACGTATGACCCATAATTCCCATAGAAAAAATTTATGTTTTAAGATCCCAATTTTTGGCCCTATATAAAGGAATGGATCTCAAGAATCATGTACATCCCATGATTCCATTAGGTCATTGGTATCACCTCACAATCTAAGTTTTGGCCATAAACCTTGGAAAATATTATGCATACAATCCATAGCATACTGAACAATATTTAAATGAGAATAATATCCTACATGCAAGACAAACATCGCATAGATCCTAGCTTGACGAAATACGTATAGACCATAATAACTATAGGAAAATGTTATGGACTAAAACTATGATCTTTTTACCTTGGACTAATCTATAAGAACATTATTATGTACCAAACTTGAAATTCCCAACATATCCCATTTACATGACAAAGATATCAAATTTAGGGCCAATGCAAATGTTAGTGCATAAGACCATCCATTTTTAGCATAAAAATTTCCCTATTCATGGTTAAGTCATTGAGACCCATCAATGCATAATTTACACATGTGGATGCAATGGATCATTTATGTGTGTGGGTTAAGTATGTCATTTATGTATGTTGGTTATGTATGTCACATGGGTTCAAAAATGCATCACAACAAAGAATTGGAGTTAAGTGTGCACAATACATTGTGGCATTAGTAAGGGTGTGTATTCATCATTCAACACCTTATCCCATTAGAGCTCTACAGTTGAGGCACTTGAGCTAGGGAAACAATTACCTCTAGATCGCAAGCTCATAGGAGGCAAGGATCACCTTTTCTTGGAAACTCCATAAGCAACAAGGATACATTACCTTGTGGAAGTCACTATGTAGCATATGGTAGGTTCTTAGGGCATTGTACTACATCATTTAAAAGGAGGAGGGTTTATCATTCACAACTAAATATGGCTCAATTTTCCCATGAAATTTTGCCACGAAAAAAGTTAAAAACATTGTTTTCGTGGAAAAATAGTTTAATTTTTTGGAAAAAAATTGAAAATGGCCCCGATGTTCATCACTATAGTGATGTTCTTGACCTTTTGTCACTATTGCGAAGACAGTTCCTTGCTATTGTGATGATATCTCAACAACGTTGTTATAGCGACGAAAGGTCAAGAACGCCGTTATAATGACGAAGGTCCAATGTTAAGGACGAAGTATCAATGTTAAGGGTGGTGAGAGGAGGATTAATTTAAAGAGTTACAATAGAGAATCCAATTGCTAAATAAGGACACTTCAACTAATTAATAGCACCTAAATAAGGACACTTCAACTAATTAATAGCATTTGACAAACTTATACATAGTTTTTAGTGCTTTGTTGGAGACTCCAATTATCAATATCGGTTTGCTTGCACAATGTTCAAATTTTAACATAACATTTCAAATCCAATTCTTATTTTTAAGTAAATAAAACAAGATCTAATTACAAAATTATTTACAAACATTGATATTATTTTTACAAACAACCAAACTATAAAAAAAATATGAAATATAAATGACCATTATCAAAACAATTAAAAACAAAAATCTTTTTACAAAGGTTTACAAAGTTACAATAAAAAAATTCAACTCATAAATAAATTTATTAATATTTAACAAACTTATACATCGTGCTTTGTTGGAGACTCCAAATATTTCTGTGACATATCAATACCCATGTGTTTGTACATCATTAAAATTTTGGCATAGTAGTAAAATAAAAATTATTAAAATAAATTTATTTAATTATAAATTTTTTTAATTATCAAAGTAGTTGTTGTACTTGTTATGACAATTTATGTTTTACTATGTGTAATGTTTTCAAGTTAACGCATTTTAAGTATATTATTCATCATTAAAATTAAAATAAAAAAGACAAAATGTAATGCTGGTTAAAATATTGCATGGTAAGAAAATCAAAATGGTTTAAATATATTTTTTTATTTATGAAAGTTTTTAATATATTATATATTAATAATTATATTGTTGATAATATGGTGTTTTGAGAAATATTATGAAACCAAATATGAAAAATATTACTACATCTTGAAAGCACTTTGAATGCGAATGAGTCTATTATTAATCAAAGTTAAATTACTAAAAAAAATTAACTAATTATGTTTGGTTTGTTAAATTTCCTATATTACTAAAATTTAGAAAAGACATATCACATATTCTATTTGTTATTGAGAAATGTAACACACTCTAAATTTAAAGTGAAATTAGTAAATCTTAAAATCAATAAAAAACATTGGCTCATTTTCACCATTTTGCACTAACTTATTTTGATTAATGACACTTACCATTAACGTGATTGAGTGCCTACCTCAAATCTTACAATTTTTTTTCATACCATATAATACCTCTGGGGGCCTAAGTTTGTCAAGTACATTGTGTAAACTATTTATATAGTGTTAATGACAATATTTATTCTAAAATTGGTTAAAGGTATTTATCACAAATTCTTGTAGGTCCTTTTCACAAAATCCACACTTATTGCATGAAATGTATATAGTGGACATATATATTTCTATTTTGTTTTTATAGTATGGTTTTTTGTGAAAATAATATCAATGTTTGTAATTTTTTTTGTAATTAGGTCTTGTTTTATTTACTTAAAAATAAGAATTGGATTTGAAATGTTATGTTAAAATTTGAACACTGTGCAAGCAAAATGATATTGATAATTGGTGGAGTCTCCAACAAAGCACTAAGGACTATGTATAAGTTTGTCAAATGCTATTAATTAGTTGAAGTGTCCTTATTTAGGTGCTATTAATTAGTTGAAGTTTCCTTATTTAGGAGTTGGATTCTCTATTGTAAGTATGTAAACTATTCCTCCTTGCACCTATTGAATGCTCTTGCGAAGAAAGTGTAACTATTGAATGCATTTATGAGAACGTCACTATTAAGACAAGGTACCGTATTGAATACATCTATGAAGAGGTATAGTAGTGAAATTTCTTTAGGTTCATACTTGAATGGGTATTTTAGGAGGGAGGGAACCTAAGGAAAATACTATGTATATGATTAAACTTTCTCCTAATGTCCTTCACAATAACTATCCCACTCATACATTAACTAACTCAGATCTCATCTCCCATCAATTTCAGTGTTTGGAGAGCTCTTGCATTAGAGGAATTTTGGGGTCTAAAATGGGCCTCCTAAGGAAAATAATAAAATAATAGTTGAAATAATAAAATAATAGTTAAAATAATAAAATAATATTGATTAATTTTGGAGGAAGAAAGAAAAAAACTACTTTTTGTGTTCGTATTTTCGGCATATCTCCCTGTGTTTTTACTCAAATTTCAATTGGGAGAGCTCGTTGGATGTGGAATTTGATTTTGCATCCAACAAGTACCCACACTACATACTTTTGACAAACCCTGCTACCCCAAAAACAAGAAATACCTGAAAAAATGTGATGATGACATCATCATCACATTTTTTCAGGTATTTCTTATTTTTGGGGTAGTGGGGTTTGTCAAAAGTATGCAGTGTGGGTACTCGTTGGATGCGGAATCAAATTCCGCATCCAACGAGCTCTCCCAATCAAAATTTGAGTAAAAAAACAATGAGATATGTTGAAAATACGAACAAAAAAAGTAGTTTTTTTTAATGACAAATATGTCAATTCAACCATTATGGTTGACTTATTTTATTGAAATTCTATTGGTTCTTGAATTCCAACTCACAAAAACTTATTTTGGCACGTTTTCTTATAAGGCCCATTTTAGACCCCAAATTTCCTCTAATGGTTTAGCTATTTACTCTTTCCCTAAGGTAGACCTTCTCTATCACTTATTGAGGAGAACTTGGAATATGTTTTGCTTTATGCTTACATCACTTAAGAAACATAAAATCTAGGTTAGTGAGTCAAGTTTCCTTTTGGGTGATTTTGTTACATTATTTATGTACTTTATTGGAGCACATGGCACCCACTTTTAGTTTACAATACCTACTCAAGATTATGGGCCCCCCTTAGTGAGTCTAGTTATCCTTCAAGTTCATATGATTCAATCACTTTGGAGTTAAGTTCACCCTCATCCATAAGTAGAGCACATATGTATAGAATATCTCCACCTAACAAAATGTTATGAACCAATGTGAATCCCAATTCCAATCCCAAGTCCAAGTCCAATCCTAATCCTAATCCAAATAGCAATGCCAATATGAATGCCAATCCCAATGTGACTAGCACATCAATTCTTCCATTCATGACCATTTTAAGTATTTATTATTTAAAAAGGCTTATCAATTATCCTCCAAGTTAGAATTAATGTTGATGTTATTATCGTATTTCTCCATAATTAAGAGAAGCGAGTTGATAGAATTGTACATATAACTAAAAAGCGGTTAATGAGGAATAACTCAACTCCTATATTTGATTGCAATTATTTCATTACCTCTATCAATAAACTTTATTATTTCCTATTACTCAAGACCATACCCCAAGCTCAAGGACACCATCATTATTTCACGGAGAGTCCAGTAAGCAACCAAGAAAGACAAGAAAATTGCACCCAAGATGCAAGGATAGGTCATATCCCCTACTGCAAAACCTCAAAAGGGTTTAAACTCTCACCAATAAGAGGTTAGACAAGGCCCCAATGACTGAGATCGAAGGAAGAATGACATCATCAGTCAGGCATGCATGGACGAGATCGAATGGGATAAGCACTATAAGAGATTTTACCCCTGGGAACTTACAAGAAGGAAGTGGAGGCAAGAAACAAAAACCCTGCAGAAGGTCAGTATAATAAATTATATGAGTGCCCCTCAGGTCGCGCATTTTGATGGTTGGAAGGAATAAAAAACGAATGTGATAATCAGTGGGTACCATTATGGTAAGATTTGGCTCGACCATCCAATTTCTATCACTACTCAGTTCATCCATTGAATCACAGAACTACCACTCATAGGGGATCCCATCTCATTCCCATCCCATAATTCCTTTTAATAGTATGTCATACAACATTTCCTGTTACCATCAGGGTTTTAAGACATGGCACCAGCTAAAAGATGAGGAGGAAAAACAAATTCATGCAGAAAATGGAGTCTCGGAGATCTTGTGCTCACCAAGGTCAAGGGATTTCTTTCATTTCTCGCTATGGTACGCCGTATATTTCTCATGCCCATTTGTTTGCCCTTATTTGATGTATGCGATGTATGTTTATTCTGTTATTTTCATTTTCCACATCAAATTATATAATTATTGTGCCCTGTTTTAATACCCGATTGCCATCAAATGGTTTCTGTGAATGTTTATTGATTTTATAGGGTTTCATTTCCATTGCACTGATTGCAATGGTTGTCAGCATATTTTTCGATTGCCCAATATGTGTCGATATTTTCTTTTTAATCCTAGAACTGCAAAACCCACATCAATTGTGTTGTAAATGGTTTCAACATAGGATTGAAACACACATACCAATTTTGTAGGGTTAAAACCATTGCTCCTCATTGACATTGCCTTCATTTGATTGACCTTGATTTGACACAATGTGATCCGATAAGCCCAGGGGTTGTGTTCGTTTGTTTGCTCATGCTGGGAGTTCTAATTTTGGGTATTTTGGTGGTTCCCATTTCTTTGAATAGGTTTTATCATCATGCGTGAATAGCTCATTCAAGAGCGAGACAATGTGACAATGTGCACAAGCCACTGCAATCATTTCTCCTCTATTTTCATCAAATATATAAAACAACGTCTTCCTTTGAGCTAATAGTTCTTCCTTCTATTGTTTCTTTCATATTTTACTGTTTTCTAGAAGATTCATTTGGAGGTCCAACAACATAGGAAGAAACTGGACTTGTTTCTCTTGGATAATGCCAATTCTTCACTTTTGTGGTTCAATTGTAATAATATATTTGTTCTCTCTGCAAAAGGTAATTCCTGCTAATTCAAGCCACCCCACAATAGCTTTAGGAAGCTTTCGATATACTCTGAAATATGTACAATAGACCATAAGTACACAAGCATCCGGATTTCTCAAATATGACAATACAATGAAGATACTAATAAACTCTAACTGCCCTTTGGCATAGTTTTCAGATGAACAGTAAAGGAGTTCATCAATCCATGTCATGGCTTTATACTTGTAGTCTAATAGATATAAAATTAAGCATCTAAAAAACAATGTCCAGGACAAATGGAACAATTTTATCAGCGCATGCATTCTGGCATAATGCTATGATTGCAGACTTGTAAGCTTCCAATCTCTGATCCATTTGAAGCCGGCTATTTATAAATAGAAGCCATAGTTCATATGAACATTTAGTTTTCTGCACCACATGATGAGGCATATCATTCATTCCTATCACCTTCTCCTTTTTGTAAAATATATGAAGGTACGCCACCCACACAACTATAGAGTTCGAATTAGTTTCAATTGCTCATGATAAAACATACAAATTTTTTTCCCTACCATTTGATTGACCAATATTGCTATCAATTTTCATTGAATCGATCGCTAAATCCATCCAGCATTCTATGTCACCAAGTCCTCCAAAAATGTGTTTCTATGTATCATCTAGTTTTCCAATTTCACTAGAAGTATATAAACAATTAGGAAGTCGACTATTATTGCCAAGCATCCACTTCCTAATAACTACAATGTGTAAACACGGCATGTCTAAAGGTAGAAGTCTCTGAATCAAAAATGCAATAGAGAAGGATTGGCAAAAACCCAATTTCTAGAAACGTCAAGTGTCGCCAGCTATCAGGTTACCCACCATAGGACTATCTGCTTTTAAAAGATGTGGCCCAATTCAATACACTGGCACTTTCAGTCCATAGATTCTAGCGCTATGATGCAAGAATCTTCGTGACACTACAAATTTCTCTACAATAGTTATACATGGAAAATTTGAAGACCCAATTGCCCCACTACATACTTGCAATTCTTTATTTCCATGATTTTTTAACTCGTGCTGTCAAAAAGAACCACCAATAGGATCGTTACTGTACTTATTTAGTTGCTCAGAAACTTCACAAGGAGTTAGGTGGTAGTCTTTAGCATGATTCCATGGACAGTCCTCATTATTACATTTCCCACGATGCTCAAAATTACGAAGTGGCCAGAAGGGATTAATAAACATGACTGCGCATAATTAATTTGTGAGGCACTCCATTTGCAGTAGTGAGATCAGAGTAAATCCTATGTGACTTAAGCATATCTAAAGGACTCTCATAAAGGATAAACTTTGGGGCATGTTCTGGTGAAATCTGTAAAATGGGTTGTGCCTTTTTCCCAGAAGCATTTGCTAACATATCATGTGCAGTTGAGAGAACATCCTTTTGATAGTGGGATACAACCTTTAGTTCTGATGAGGAGTTCCAAAAATCAGCCTTCAGTGATTGACTAGTAGCTTATTCAAAATAGTTTGTAATCACTGCCTTGATCTTTGTCTCAGAGTTCTTCGAGGGTATTTAGAGCAACAGCTTGCCTTAAGGTAACACTATGTACACAATGTTGTGTGTATTCTTGATCTTCCATATTACCCATACAAGAAGATACAGATCCACCTGGAACAATTAAATCTGCAATAAATACAAAATCAAACATCTCAATATGTTCACATTTTGTGTTTCCACCAAAGTGACCTGATGTTGCATGTTCTTCATCAGAATTTTTCCATATAGTATTTTATTTTTTGATAGCACAACCTTCATCCACACTGCTCCAAGAATGAGATTTCTCTTCATTCATTTCTTGAAACTTATCCTTATTATACATCATGCTGGATGAAGGCATCGTAAATCTATTAACATTGATCTTTTGACACTCTAAATTGCTAGCAAGGGAGTTATCACTATGGAAAGTACTAGCACTGTCTTCCTGCATGCCATTTTCAATTGTGTTACCCAAGTGTCAAGCAGTTGCTGTCTCCAGAGCCTGTCCAGGAATTGCATAAGGCCTTTTAGGTGATTGAGAAGGATGACAAGCAAATGTTTGTTGTTTTCATGTTAATTGAATGAAATATTCCTCATGATGATCATTCTGACTATGAAATGACTCTGTACTTGTTTATGCACCTTGACTTGCAGTGATTTCTTCTTTGGTTTTTTCTGTTGGAGATAAATAATTTGAAACTAGATCCTCCTTTGAAGAAAATGCATGATTAGCACCATGCTCAGAATGTGGAAATTATTTAACGAGTTCTCTCCTCCGAGGAAAATGGTTAGGTAGGTAGAAATATATTCATGGTATCATTACAATAAAAACGAACGAGAGTTGGCATTTTCTCATCTAAAAGAATTCACAAGATTCACTCGATAGCACACTATTGTCCTGTAAAAACAAACAATGGGTTTATTGGACTTACAAAGGATGGAGTCCCAATCATAGAAACAAGATTCACCCAATAGCACACTATCGTCCTATAAATAAAAACAATGAAGTATAATGAGATGAATGTGATTTTATTTCATTTAATTTTTTGACTTTTCCTAAATTTGTGGATAACTCAACCCAAGATAATTGAGAATCTAGGTTAGGTTAGGGTTCTTTTAAGTTTTATATTTGACTCTGAATTGCCCAACTATCTTTAAATAGAGGTTCAAGGAGTTGATAAAATGACCTAAATGAGCTAGCAAGGGGTATGCTCAAAGTTTTGAATATTATTATTCTAATTTAGATTTTTATCATCCTTGTAATTGTTTGTTATAGGGTTTGACAAAAAAAATTGTTGACAACAAGGGATTCTTTAAAGTGATAGAAGAGTTAGGAGGTTGATATCCTAAGATTGGTTTATTTTTTCCATGTAGATTATTTTTCATATTTCCATTAATGTATTTGATATCCACTCATATTCGTACTAAAAAGTGATTGCATATGCATGGATAGATCTAGCACTTCATAATCCAATCCTAAGCTCATTTCTCTTTTTCATATTCTATGATATACTTGGCTAAGTTTGTACATTCTTATAAACATTGTGGAAGTTTGGAGTCATTTCTATTCTAAGTATTCATAGTGGCTTGAAAAATAAATGTCATCCCAAAGTGACTTATGATCCATAACCATAAATGTACATCACAAGGAACTCTCTTAAGTTTTTTCAAATATTTAAAAGCTAGTGACTTAGTATCTCCAGCCCCACTTATACAAAAAAGGAAATAAGCAATAGCGGTGACTCTCTCTTCAAACATAAAGTAGACATGGAAATACTTCAGTGGAGCAACTTGAAGCAAATGTAGTAAGAGTAGGGAAGAAGGATGGATAGTTTTCCTAAGAAAATTCAAAATTATCTTCAAATTGAGTTTGGATAATAATTCAAGCAACTAATAAAATGTAATGGTGTTGATCACTTTACTCTCGATAACCCTAGAAAAAAGAATGGCTATTACATAAGTTTACAAAATATCCAAACTCATCAGATTATGGATGACAGGTACCATGCAGATTAAGACAACCCATTTACCAATGAAACCAAGCAAGGGAAATTGTAACCAAGTTTGATAAAATCTCCATTAAACTCATACAGGGGGATTTGACTAAAGCATGGGCACTTCCCACCATTTAGCCTTTTTTGGTATGATGGAGAGAAGATGAAATTGCATATCTTAGAAACTCGTGCGTCTTGGGTGACCCATAGATCTTGAAAATAAGAATGTAGAGTGTGAAGGATGGATTCCATGTATGTTCAAAATAGGATAAATATGATTATGAACATATATATCCCATTAGATATGATGGCATATAGAACGGGGCACCACAGTGCGTGGGTGATTTAGCCTCGTAGATACATCGTACAAGGTTATTAGATGTGGGGTCTACCCAGCAATTAAATATTGTCCCATTCTTATGCACTTCATTAATGATCAGAATCGAACTTAATCATATGTGCTTGGTGCCTGGTCTCCCATACAAGTGGTTTATTAGCACCCCCAGGTCTCTGAATTCTACTTGCATCTTTTGGACCAAGTACACCTTACTCAAGGTAGTCTGGAATGGTTGAACCCTTAATGATGTCATGTAAATTATGCACCTTTTATATTATTGTAACCATTTGGGGATCGCTGACATTGTGCGAGGTGGTAACTTATAGATTGTCTGAAGAGTGGTGGCAATGAATCGCGTAATTTT
This sequence comes from Pseudotsuga menziesii, assembly GCA_001517045.1. Lineage (NCBI taxonomy): Eukaryota > Viridiplantae > Streptophyta > Pinopsida > Pinales > Pinaceae > Pseudotsuga > Pseudotsuga menziesii. Next base: position 239,364 of record LPNX010311387.1, on the reverse strand, counting down.
TTTCTTTCTCTGTGACTTAAAGGTTCTGCTGTCTGCATTACCGTTCTCAATCATAGATTTTATTATGTCTCTTCATGGAAACAAATCCTCGTTGGCTACTACTTTGTGCAACTGGTAGATCTTGACATTCTAGTCTCTATGGTTTTATCCTTGGTTTATCTGTCTACCAGTGCTAGTTTGTGATGATACAATGTCATCGTACATGTTGTAGAGAGAATAAGAAGTTGTTTTATAGGTGGTTTATAGTAATAACACCATGTCCTTGAACAAGTAATATGGGTCCAATCAAGTCACATTTATTCAATCATTCAAACACTTTAAACTTACCTATTAGATCATCCTTAAGTTCAATGCCCAAAATTGATCTCACAACCCTTTTTAGAAGGAAGGTGCAAACAAGTTGGTCTATATCGTGACACATATATCAACTGTCACAACTAGTCCATGTGAAAATGGTAAATGCTCATTCCAACTGGTAAATGTCTAAAACTGACATTGCTCTTGAGTCTTTAATCCCACTACTGTAAGAAGTTATCGCGAACATCCTTTTTCTACTAGAAGTATGGAATTCAAGATTACCGTCCAGTTACTATTGGCCTTGAAAAAGGGAAAAAATGATAAATGTGGAGCCCAATCGTTTATGGTATAATATAGTAAATATTTAGTCCCACAGTTGATGGATATGGATAATGAAGTGCTCCTATTGCATTGATTTTTCTTACAAATGTTGTCTATGTGATATTTGTTAATACATCCTATTTTCAACAATAAACTTTTGTTATTCCTTGTTAAGAAAAACTAAGTTAGAGGTACTGTCTATTTCATAATTTCAAATTCAGTTATTTTGTGATTGGTTTTCACTTTTCAGTATGGAGTAGCAAAGGATGAGGGTCTCTCTTGTCTTTCCGTGAGAAAAAGAAAGCCTTAAATTATAAAGTGAGTTTTGATTTTTTAAAATTCTGATTATTTTAGATGTTTATAATCTGCACACAGTGCAATTATAGATAACACAGGAAAAGACAAAGGGATGTTTCTTGCAAGTGGTTTGAACATAAATTTTCTGGAAATGTAACTTACATATTTTTTGTTATCAATTTTTTGATCTACCTGTAACCCCTTGTATCAACAAAGTACTCTTACATTTGACTTTTCTAGGTATGATGAGTGTATATGTGTGTGAGAAAGTCCTTATAGGGGCTTCTTAACTCGATGGAAATCCAAATACTCCAAACCAATAGCATGTTTCTTGCTAATTTTGCATAGACATATATCAGATTCTAAAAGATGAAATCCAAATCCAACAAATATCCCTTTAACTGTTCCACTGAGCATGAATTCATAAAAGTTGATGCATTCAAAGCAGAGTATAAAATATCTTAAAACATTTATGATGCTTGTTTTCTTATGTTCCAACTTCCAAGTTGGACAACTACAACAAATTGACATCTTTACAATATGCACCAAGTGGATATCACAAGTTTATGTTAACATAATAGGATGTCCAATTCCTTTTTATCTAGTCTAAAGATCACCTCTTTGCATTCAGTACACTTTACAAGAATTTAATTTAAGGGTCGATATCTTCATACCATCGAAGTATTTTTTATTAACAATTGTAATTGTCACATTTGGTTAAGATGGAATGAGCTTACGACCATTATTTCACTCTCTTTGGAATGTTTCAGTTTGTAATAGTAGTATTCTAGGTGTATAAGAAAATCTGGTATTCATAGAGTGTCAATGTAAATTGGGATGTCCACTTATTTTGGGAGTTACTGTGTGATATTATTCATTTTTTTCCAGGAATCAAGTGGCACCACAGGATGGAAGATAGGAATGTAAATGAAATCATAATTGTTGAAAGAGATCAAGGTGAATGTTCAGATGCAACAGTTGAGATAAAGGTTAAAATGCTAGATTCACAGACTTACACTTTAAGAGTCAAAAAATGTGTAAGTATTTTTATTTCCTGGTCATTAATCCTTTTAATTTTATTTGGAGTTAAAAATGGATGAGGTCACAATAATTCTGAATTTGTTAGTCTCCAAATGCTTATAATGTTACAACTTTTATGATAGCATTCAAAAAAGAAAAGCGCAAAGTGGAGGGAACATTAGAATATTATATTTTTGTACTTATTTATTTCTATATCTTACTTCAAGGTATTCGCCGCATGATATCATTACATTTTCTCTATTTCTGGAAAGACATTATCTTTTTATTTTTTAAATATTGTTCCTTCAAATGTGACTTGGCTTGTATAATGCGTTTTTATAACTTTTGTAATCATCATCAATTGATTTTCAAGGTTTAATACCTCTAAAATTATGTTGCACCTATGATCTATCTATCCTGAATCCCAATGTAAAATTTTCATCCTTCTCATGGCGAGATTCAAGTTTTCTATCAGATGTTCAACATGTGGGTTAGGGTTATTCTAAAAATAACAGATTTTTCTTCCCTAGGTTGGATTTCATTGTAAAACTAGTTCACAATATTTTATAGCTGGACACTAGAAGAAGAGAACCAAATGTTATTCTCTTTCAATTTATTATTTTTGGACCATAGTCACTAGACTCGGAATCATCAATAAATTGACATGGAAAAAGAATCACAGTTTTGAATTGGATCAGGAAAGAATAAGCAAATATAAAATAAATATATACAAATATTTTGAATTAAACACACTTTTCATTGATATTAGAAAGAGCCATGTCCATGTATTAAAATATTTCAATAGATCTTCAAAATTTCACAATGAATAGGTATCATCTATAATATGATGATAATCTTGATTCTCATCCGTAAGGTGAATCCAGAATCTAGATAAAAAAAATTATGAGTTAACCCTAACTAGGTAGTCTCTTTGTGGATGATTTGGTAACTATCCCTTCACACCAACAAGTAGAAAACACCTCCATCAAGCAAAAGAATGAGAAAAAACAGTGAAAATTGGGTTTAAAACCTTTTCCTGGGTGCAGAATTCCATAAATTGCCAGTTAAGGGTTAATTCATGAGTTTGACTTGTGATGACTGAGTCAATTTGGTCAAGCTAAGTCAAACTTATAAAGTTTTGAATTGGATCTTTTGACTGCACAGTCCAATTTAAATCAGAAAATCACAATTTGACTCACCATTCCTATGACTTCGGTCTTGACTCTTTGAAGCTACATTGCAGGGGAGCCATGGCCTCTCATGCTTTGTCCTAAAAGCATGCCCCGAGAGGGAGTGTTCAGGAAGTGCCCTTAGGAGTATGCTCTCAGGGTCTTTGAGGTGCTTCTCGGGTGCTCCCTGAATTATAACATAAAATTCTTAATATATTAGGGTAGAAAGAGAAAATCCTTAAATTTTTAATATTATTATTAATTGTTTCAAGATGTTTGAGATGGGTTCCAACCTCATCAGACCTCATTTGAAGAAAATAACATCCCATCCAAAAATTTAAATTCAACAAAATAGTATTTTTCAGCACTCCAGCAAACAAAACTGCACCGAACCAAAGAGACGTCGACTAAACCATCAAAATACACTAAATGCCACTATGCCCTTTTTCCACATGTCATCTTATCTAAGGAGCACTAACCTCCACAAATATAGGAACTGAGGAATCTCTATCTTTTCCTTTGAAGGACTTTCCGCTAACATCATGCACTCAAAGCGATGGTCAAGCAAGAGTCAAAGTTATATGGTTTCTTGTAGAACAACTGAAATATTGTAATTGGGATCTTGGAAAGGATAATAGCATGTTTTCCCCACCATATCATGTTTTGGATGTAATTTTACATGAATGCAATACAACTTGTGAAATTTTTGCTCACAATGGTCTTGTTAGTATTTTGCTAGACATCATGTCTAGTTTTTACCTAGATCCATAAAAAAGTGACAACTTTCCATATTTTAAGTATGCCCTCTCCATGCTACTAGTTGTTGATAATTTTATATAGTTGAAGCAAAAATTCGATATTAATATTATGATATTTAGACAGTCCAAGAAAAAAAATGGTGATGTTGAGAATACTGTGAATTTGGAATCTAATCATCTAAATTGTACAATGCACATGTTGGTTGTTCCTGAAGGGTACATAACTACTAAAGAGTAGAAAAAAACTATTAACATAGTCGGCAAATTCATTCAGATGAATCTTACCTCAACTATTGTACAAACGCTTCTCCAAATATGTGCAAGGCTAAAAACGGTGCATGCCATAGCATTGTGTTTCCTTGAAAGAGGTGGATTGTTTTCTTTGCTCATCTTTCCTACTAGTTGCTTATTTTAAGGGTTTAATAGTGTTGCATCAACTATTATTTGTCATATTATTGAGGATCCTATTATGCTTCAAGCAACTATGGAGTCAGAAATTTGACAAGATATTGTAGCTTATTTAAATCAAAATATAAGTGGAAGGTTGAATCCTTAGAATTTTATCTCAAACTTAGCTTGGTTGAGCTGAAGGTGATTTTGTGTTTGATCCATTTCATGTGATTCCTATTGAAATTTTTTTGGGGGAAAATTGATGATAGGGAAGTACTACCTGAATCTATAATCTTATAGGAAATACTGATGATTGTGGAATGACATTTCAACATCCAATTCTCATTAGACCATATACCCCATTTAGATCAGTTTTTCGTTGAGCAATATGTAATTTTTAAAATTTCTAGTCGTGGAACATCTGCTAGATTACAAATTGTTTTTCTTAGATTCGAACATTAGAATTCATGGTTTAAGGACATATATAATGTAATGTGTTTATGATTGCAGAGAATGAGAGGGTTGTAGAAAGGAGTACTATTGAAAGTACTTCAGATCCATCCCATTTGGGTTATATTTATTGAACACTTCGAAATGGGCGACCAATAAATCATTTGAGTAGTTGGGTTGATGATATTTAGCAACTTAGAGGAATGAGTGGCACTACAATAGAATTAGGAATTGAGGATAATTTTGTTTTTAAGTTATATAGGGCTCAACTAGTTGATGACATTTGATCAGATTAGGCCCATGATACCACAATATCACAGGAAAAAGGTGATGCTACTACCTCACAAGCTACAGATGTTGGTATTGTAATGATAGAAACTTTACAATCATAGGAACATGATATACAAAGAACCAAGGAACGTAATCAATCCCATGTTGAAGATAATGCAATATTTCATCCTTTTGTCGACCATTAGATACTCAAATTTGTGTATTGATCCTCTTTACCATTATAGAGGAATCTGTAAGTTAGGTTCCCAAATTCTTAAAGGGTTCTAGCTCAATGGAAGAGCACCTGCCTTACAAGAAGGAGGTTGGTGGTTCGAATCCTCCATGCCCTAATGAAATTATAATATCACTTAGAAACAATTAAATTAGTAAGAAAAAAATAAGAGATAGGTGACCAAACAAAATGACCAAAACTCATATATAAAATTACTAAAAATGACTAAATTCGTGACCAAAACATGAGACATGTGAAACTAGGCATTAAAAAGGATGCAACACGTGGTGCTAATGATAAAGCCAAACATGACGTTGATATGGTAGCAAAATAAGAAATTACTTTGGATGTAAAACATGGTGCTAAATAGGAATCAAAATATGGTGCAACAATAAAAGAAATATTTGGCATCATTTTGGTAGCAAAACATGATGCAAAAAAGGAAGAAAAAATTGGTGCAAATTTGGAAGTGAAAATTGACCAATATTTTGAAGTAAAACATGGTTCAAAATGGGATGCAATATTGGATGCAATATTGGATGCTAACATGGTGCTATTAAGGATGCAAATATGGCACTAATGGGGGTGTCATTTAAGAAGCAAAAGAAGACACTTGCTAGGAAGAAAAATATGACGTTATTTAGGAATCAAGCCTTGACGTTGTTTAGGAAGAAAATTTGGATGCTATTCTGGAAGCAAACCTCGAAATTGTTTAGGAAGCAAAGTTGGATGTTATTCTAGAAGCAGAAAAAGAGACGCTATTTTGGATGCCATAAAGGATGCTATTTAGGAAGCAAAAAAAGAAGTTTTTTGAGACGATTTAAGTTTTGTCAATGACGCATCCCATTTAGCATCTAGTTTGAGCACTCAATGTAAAAAAAACACTAAAAAGGGATGCTAAATGGAACACTAATTCCAATATTTGTTGTAGTGTACGGGGGTGGGTTAAACCCTCATTTGCGGTGATCATAGATGTTCTTAGGCTTTCTCTGTTTTTGTTCATTTTCTCTGGCCTTAGATGTCCATGCTCATAACAAAGCCTAGCTTTGTGCAATGTGGTGTCCAACAATTTAGGCATGTCGAATTCACTCCTTTCCTGAAATTTGGGAGGAAGACATCCCCAAAAATCCTGTATTTTTAACTTTTCATCCTTGATGTATGGTGCATGATGTAATAGATCTAGGAATCTGCGAATAAAAGGATCCATAGTCATTGATCCCATATGTAGTTCTTGAAACTCTTTCACTTTTCTGTCGAAGAACATTTCCAACATATATTTTTCTTGAAATATTTTTCGGAAGTTACTTCAGCGTATTTCTCTTACCTCATATTTCTTGGGTGTTTCGAATCTCTCCACCATCTCGCTGCTTTTCCATTTAAATTATAGATGGAAAGCCAAGCCTTGATCTCGCTTGAGTAGTTATGAACTCGAATTTTTTTTCTGATGCCCAACAACCATTCTTCAACTTTCTCCCTCATGTTTACTTCACCTTCATAGGTTCGGGCTCTTATTTTTATAAACTCCCCCTGAAGGTTGTCATCGCTCCTTTGTTTTTTTCTGCATGGAGAAAGAGAGTCATCAGTTGAAGGACTGTGATGATCTCCTTTTCAAGATTTAGGGGTATGTTCCTCTCTTTTTTTTTCCCTTGGGATGATGGACTTTTTATGGTAAGGTTCCCTTTTGAACTTGTTTGTAGAATGAGTGGGTTTCCCTTGCGGGTTTCCTCCTGTCATATTTCACAGCAATGCTTCATTAATGGCTTGATGTTATTTTCTCTCATTCAGACTATCTTCTCTGAAACCTTGCAATTATGCTTGAATACTGTGTATGGTCTTCAAAATGTTAGAATTTAGTTCCACCACCAATTCTACTTCCTAGATGGGGGTTTTCATATTTGCTTGTCGGCTACTGTCTTCTTCAGTGTTCATGATTTGAACTATTCTGCAAAAATTCTTGTATTTTCAAAATTTTTAATAATAGGAAACATTATGTTAGTTAACAATATTTAAAAACATACATTATTTTATTTCCAATGAATGTTTGGTGTGCCCATTGGTCTCTTAGTGATGAAATTGGGCTCTGATACCACTTGTAATTTCCCAAAAAAATAAAAATATTTTTTTTTATTAGGCTAGTGAAACACCACCTATTCTGGTCATTATTGAACTTACGAAATGTATCGTACTCTATCATACTATTGATTTGTCGTAAGCTACTCTTACGTCCTACTTCCTTACTTCAGTTATGATTATTACTATGTTTACTTATGGTGTCATAATGTTGATTACTATGCTATTGTTATGGTTACGCATTGTTGTGTATGTTATATACTTTTATTTTGTACTCCATTGTTATTTCACATGTGCTTACCATTATATACATGGTTCTAACTTGACTTTGTTTTTGGAACCAAAGTGGGTGGAGTGGCAACACTAGTTCTCCCATGAAACTGCCTGAGAGGTAAAAATATCTACTTGTCTAGTGGGAATACTTAGTTCTATTGAGCTAATGCACTCTTAACCTTTTTACATGCAGGTGTACTTAGCGACAGAAAATGTATTACGGAGTGCTGAACGTTTGATCACTAGTACTCATACTTGTAGCTAGTGACACCTACCAGTTGTTATTATTGTTCCTTACAGACTCGTGTTAGTGACAAGGTCACTTCAAGGTTTATTACTTATTTTACATAAACTAGTTATTTGAGTGACACTTACTATTCATGGTGTAATTATTATCAATTGTTCATACCCTATCATATTTTTATTACACGTTCATTTTACAAAAAACAATTAACTTATACTTTCATTTTATGGTTTTACAGGTTCATACTCATTTGTTAAAGACAAAACTTGGCTTTATGCTTAACAACCTACCATGGAATTTTGCATATGCCATGATCTTAGGCTTAGAGCATAAAGAGTTCAATGAGCATATTACTAAGGTGTAAAACCCTATCATATGCGATGTATATAATAACTTATACCTTGTATTAAACTTGGGGGTGGAGAATTTATAACATAGTTCACGGGGTTTACAACTTTGCATGAAATGGAGAAATTTCATAATGTAACGCTTATGAACTATAGAGAAGTGGTTTTATAGTTTGTTAATGGACACCAGGTTGGAACCTTTAATGCATGCTGGAAAATGTGGTAGTCCAACATAGAGCTTGTCTCCACGATGAGGTTTGGTCATTATCCAGTTTTGTTGCTTACCCTTTTGCCTCTACACAGTATAGTGAAGGCGACTTCCAGGATAACGAAAGGTATGGTTTCATTTGGATTTCGTAGTGTTGTTGTATTTTTTTTGGATTACTCAGTATTCCATACTTCTCATCCATTGTATCGTTCTGTGGTTTCAGGTGACAGGGTTGGCGAGGAGTTGCAAGGTTCGTAGCGCGACTACAAGCCGTGGGAAAGCCTTACCATTATGGAAAGCTTGTTAACAAGTCGTTACTTGTCACCTTTTCTATTTAAGACTGAGTTTAACTTCATTTTGGTTGGGGTTTAATGGAGTCTGGTTCCAATAGAACTCGACATTGTGTGTAGCGACAGACTTTGGGGTTTGTTGTGGGGTTTTGATAGCCTTCGAGTCTAAGTTTATAAAGATTTGGGTTTTGTAATTAATGTGATGCTGTTAGCAGTAATGGGAGCATTGGTACTTTTGACAGGATCTGTGTGTATTGTGTAAATCATTTTTTGATTTATGATAAATGCCACAGCAACACCATTGCTTGCAATGGTGCCATGGCCAATAGAAACGCCTGTGAAAACTTGATTATGGATTTATAATACTATTTATAAATGTATTTTTGTTGTGTTTATTTCAATGGATATTATACTTGGGTTTTATGGGGTATTCTCCTTCATGGTTGGACTGTGTAGATTCGCTTCCATTATTTGCTTTAGTTGTAAGAATGTAAATGGTGACAGCGTATGGCTTGGGGCCATGCCATGGATGGAATGAGAACTATCGATGGTAGCTGTGAAAACCAACTAGATTTAGATTTTAAAATTCGTTTTTATAATGTGTAAGTGGAAAATTAATATAGGTTGTGGATGTAAAACCTGCGTTGGAAATCCTTGTTGTAGGTTGTTTTGCTGACAGGGTTTCCATGCTTTTGAAAAGGTTTTATTTATTTTGTTTTGATTAATTATGGGTCGAGACCAAGGATTACAATGTATGTAATTTTTTTGGGGTCTTACTACTGACTGTGTAGAGAGGTTATGAACTCTAAAGGAAGCCTATGTATAGAACATATATCTTGGCTCCTGTAAATTATTACGGACCCTAGAGTATTTGATCCCGCGACCTTTGTAATTACTTTGGATTATTTAAATGATTGCTTTGTATTTTAGTAATTATGGTTTTGTTATATGTACATGTGATTTGGGATTGCACGCCTACAAGGGTCGATACTGCGACCCCTATGTATCTAAAGGGATTTAAGTTACTAACTACATCCTGTGTACAAGACTCTGTAAAGTGTGGATCTAAAAAATGTATAAAGACTCTACAGGATTTGATCATGGGTTGATTTTTATTATAAAGAGATTCTGTAAATCGATTACTCTGTATTACATGCTCTTGGGGTTTTTAATATAATGGGTGTTGTGTTTTATGGTATGTGAATCGACATTGAAATGTCCACAGGATTCGATCTTGGGATATCTTGTTAAGTATATAGCTTTTAATTTAACATGGTAATGATACTGAGGTTATTTATTACATTGTTTCTATAGGTAATATTATGACATGCAATTTCTGCTTATGTGGACTTTAATAGTATAGATTTGGAAATGTTATTTAAGCCATGGCTTTGTAATGTCAATACGGTTATTATTGTTTATGCTTCGTAGAAGTAACTAGTATAGATAGTATAAATCCTGGACCATTTGTAAGGTCTCGATTTCTTGGTGTGTTAATTGGTTTATGATAATGTTTATTTATACAAACCTGGAAAGGTCTTCGCTGGTTCTTATCTTAGTTCTAGTATTTGATGTTTATAATTTATTTTTGGATGGAAAAACAATGTTGATAGATTATAATTATCTTTCTTATTTATACCCCATAATATATATAGTATACTCATTAGTTTCTTGTTATTATACTTAGATAATGGTAATCTAAGTCTAAGTTTTACTTTAAAATTAAATCTAAACTAGTATTTTATTTAAACATGATTGTGCTCACAATATGGAATTTGTGAGTAGAGTAAATAGGTAAGTAAACAGCTAGGGATGTAATATGATATAATTATTAGTTAGTAGGAAAAACAATATAAAGGAAGTAGAAGACAATACAAAAGTAAAACCTAAAAATACCAAACCCTTCATAATATTGAAAATAGGAATTAAATTGTAGAGGTAAGATAAAATAACAAAACCTTGGATAAATCTAGCATAGGAAATAAATTACAGCCTAGGGTTTATAACTAAGAATGTAAATCCTTAAAAGAATTTTGACATGGAACAAAAAGACACCTATGGTTAGAACATATAATATAAACCTTGGTATAATGTAACCAACACTTTAATCTAGGAAATGAAATAGGCAGTCCAGAACCTCATAGAAATTGAAGCTCATTTAATGGCTAAAACCTGCACACTCAAATAAACAACTTTAACAATTCATAGGAAGAGCTAACCCCTATATTAAATGACTGAATCACTTGGGAACTTACCACTTTCCACCCAACCATGACCCGAAACCATTCTTGGTTCTAAATCTGGATCCCCCTGAGCTGGTTCCAACATGCAAGTAGCTTAGAGCTCCTAAGGTGAGGCTGTCCTAGTTTTGTATATCAGGTTTGGATCAGTTCTCCTTATTCCTCTTAGGTAAATATTCCCCAAGAACTCTCTCTTGAGAAATTAGCAGGAAAAATAATGACTCCAAGAAAGATAGATCAGGTCCCCAAGCCTCTCTTTGGTTTGAGACTTTATAGGACTTTTCAGTCAAAGGGGTAGTTAAATCAAGAAATCCTTGATTTCTTGATTTAACTCTTTTTATTTAATTTGGGTATTTTTTAATGCTTTAACTTAGGAACTTTTAACTAGTTCATATTTAGACTCTTGTAGGTATTGTACTATTTAATTTTTCTCTTAGTAATAATAATAAGAGATGGATCTTCTCCTTCTTTCTTTCATTATTAATATTATTACTATGTTTATTCTTTATACATAGCATGTATAGAATATAATAATATAACATTTGTTAACATTTGTCTTTGGGCATCATATACTATGATCCCTAGACTTATGAAACTTCTTCATTAAGGTCATTAGGTAGATGGTTAGGTTTACTAGGCTAGGCAACTCTAAACATCCTTTCATGTTGGATTACCTCGTATAACATGTCAGTTCTTCAGTACATGATGAGAATACAGAAATTCAAATTTCATTTAATCACTTATAAATAAGTCTGATCAGATCAATATATTTATCGAGTTGTTTTCACACGGGAATCATTAGTTCTGTTTAGTAACTCCTAGCGCTTACTAGAGCCCATACTCAACACTAAAAATAGGGAGCTACAAACATAGTGCAAGTACACAACTCTTCACTCAACACTAATGCTAGGATGTACTCATACGATGCACCTAGAGATACAATTACCAAGGGTCCGATGTTCCAGAGCTTATGCTCAACACCAATGTGGAAGGCTCTAGGGCTTATTCCCAACACTTCAAACTTATCTTTTCATGTGTTCCAGAGCTTTACGCTCAACACAATTATAAATACTCATGTGCTCTAGAGCTTCTCACTCAACACAACATTAATTACTTATGTGTTCTAGAGCTCCTCACTCAGCACAAAATATCTCATCAATCATGTGTTTCAGGGTCCATGCCCAATAGAAACAAGCATATATATATCATCAACCATTGGATTACACCTATTATATAAAAAAAATAATCATGTTCATATGCAATGGGGTCTTCGACCCAATATATCAAAATAAATCATCAAGATAACATCATAATCAATAGGCTCGTTCCTATAAGTGTTAGGTCCAAAATTCAGGATATTACAACTAACAACGTGATAATGCATCGCTCTGACTCTACAATCCTGACTCGGAAATACCGATTCCAACTAACAACTACACTTAATATTTTAATATTTTCAATGATCTTGACTCCAACTTGCCGACTCTATTGTTCCGAATCCAACTTTCCCAAGTCCGATGTCGCTAGTTACAACCCCCCTTTTTTTGCTTCTAACTATCGCTCTTTGACTTTTCAGATTTTCGATAGGCCAACTATGAATTTTCAACTTTCAGAAAGAAAAAAAATACAAAATCTTAGTGTTGGAAACTACGCTTCCAACTCCTTCATTCAAAGTCTGACCAACCGACTCCAACATTCCAAATTTCAGGCTTTCCGACTTGCCAATTCCTACATTCCAACTGTCAAAATTAGAAATTGCAAAAAATTAGCATTGGAAACTAATGTGTCTAACTCCATCGTTCCGTGTCTGACTAGTCGAGTCCAAAAAAATGACTTTCTACTTTCGGTGTGAGAACCTCCCAAATATTAAATTTGGAAACTAACACTTTCGACTCGGACTCCAACATTCCCAACTTTGTTATTTTGTTTAAGTATTTTTAACACTTTGGCTCAATATTTTTGGATTTTCCATATGTTCCTATTTCATTATTATTTCCTTATGATCTTATGTTGATAACAATGCCAATTTAATCAACATATATCTCTCTCCCCCTTAGCAATAACCATCCACACTCCCCTTATTATCTCGCTCTCTTTCTCTAAGCCCCCATTGACCCCAATAGTTCTTTCTCTCTCTCTAAACACCTGACCCCAATTATTTGTCTCTNTCTCTCTCTCTCTCTCTCTCTCTCTCTCTCTCACAAAACCCTTAAACCCTAATATATACCTTTATATCTCTCTTTCTCTAAAACCCAGACCCCCAATCTATGTCAATCTAAATCCCCAACCCTCAATCTATCTTTATCTCTATATAAAACACTAGCCTCCAATATCTAGGCGCTCTATCTATATAAATTCCTAAACCCTAATTCTCAATATCTCTCTCTCTAAATCCATGATCTCTAATCTCTCTCTCTTTAAACCTCTCACAATTGACGTTGAGCATTGTCAAATCAGGAAATGACAGTGTCAAAGGATGTGGCTAATGAAATTCTTGATGGTTTCATAGTGGTTCTAAGGGCTTGAACTAAAATTTGTAATTGTTTCAAATTTTCATTAATTTGGCCTTCTATGTAACACCCCGGTTTTGACCCCAAGGGGGAGGCGAATGTGCACCCCAATTTCGACCCCATTGTATGGAATTATACATGATGTAAACACTGTTGATAAATCATGGTGTGGAGCTTAAGGAAAAGGCCCCACCATGGATTTAGTGTTTTATGTTTCGAAAATTAAAATCGATGACGACGGTTTATGTGCTAGCTAGGAGCAATATGTTTTGAGCGATCATGTAAAAATGCAAATTAATAAAAAAATACCACAACTAGATATGTGCTGCAATGTTATAGAGATGGGGGCATGATTTCAAGAAGAATAGGGGGAGATGTTCAAACCATTGATTCAATGGGGAAAAGGCAAATGTATAAGGGAAAATGCCTAAAGTTGTCAACCATGCATTTTTTTTTTGTGCCAGTCATTTAGGAATTGGTTGAGGAAGTTAATTCATGAGGATGGGAAGAGTATGGGAGTCAACTCGAATTTGGGAGGCCACCATTTTTGGAAAGTGTGTTTTTGACTTCTTGGGAAATTAAATACTTGGGAATGCATGCCCAAGCCATTATTCACCCACGTCTTTCATTCCTCACCCATTCTCGTTGATGTTAGGCTCTCTTACGAAGATGAAGGTCGATGAGCTCTCTCCCTCATGATTTTTTGTTGTTTCTTCATTTCTCCATGACTAGAATTCATTTTTTTTATTGTTGGGAGAATGGGAAGAAAGGGGCCACTATTTTGGGGTTTGAGGAGGCCGTTTTTCCCCCTGTGAGCAAGTTGGGACCTTCCCTCACATTTTTCTGCATTTTCCCTAATTTCTCCAAGCTAGGAAACTCATTTTTATGTTGTTGAGTGAATGGGAAAAGGATACCCATGATTTGGGTGTGTATGGAGGTCTTTTCAGCTCCTATAATGCCCAAAAATATTTGGTGAAAATGTATTTATGTCACAGACTGTTTTTCCCCATTTTACTAGGTCGTTTTTTGTTGCAAATCTGGTTTTGGTAACGTCCAGCAGATGGAAGAATAGATCCATGATTTGAGGGTTTGTAGAGGTCATTTTTCCTTAGTAAATCCATTGAATGTTCCCTCGAATCGTATTTCTCAGTCAGGGTGTTTTCCCCAATTACCATTTCCATTTTTGGCTCCCAAGATATTTTTTCCATACCCAACAATTGTATTTTTTTGTGAGGTGCATCGTGGAGTTGCGTTGAATGGGTAAGCCCAAGGAACCCATATATTAGATGGCTGACTGTGTTGAATGTGATTGTGGGATTGGTTTAGTAATTTCAAGGACCCCATGTTGTTGGTTGTTGCCTTAGGAATATGAGAAAACCCATCGGCTAGATGGTTGACTTTATTTGATTAGAAGTTTTCCTTGGATGGGTAAGTCCAATGAACCGTTTGTTAATTGGATGACGGTGTTTTGATGTGAGGATTGGCTTGGCTAGGTAATTCCAAGGGACCCATATGCTATTGACTTGTTTCCTTAGTATCCTATGAAACCTAGTTGTATATTATCTTAGTTGGACAATCTATGAAACCCAACTATGTGTTGGCTTGACTATGGGTCTATGGGTGTAATGTTCTACTTTTTATAAAAGGGAATAACCAAGGAATAATAGCACTAGGAGCAGAAAGGTACATAAATTCAGTATTATGAAGTCATCGGTGTAGAATGAAGGCCATCATATTTCATATCCTAAAGCATGCAGCCCTTGTTTACTCAGTATTAAAGTCAACATCAAATTAGAATTGCATGCATGTAAAAGTGAATCATAAACCCTAAAAGTGACATGCAAACCCTAAAATCATATGAAGATCTATTTAAGAAGGGTTGTGGGATTAAAGGACATATCTATTGTTACTGTTTATTGATTTTGAAGTTTCGAGCAGCAGCATAAAGTGCAGCCGCAACAGTTGGGGTTGGCGACCGTGTCTTCAGTTAGTGAGGGTTTGGTAGTGAGATATCTGCCCTATTCTCTTATTGGGATAGATCATCTAGGTTTATCCATTTCATCAACCATATACTACAGTATTCAGAGATCCAACACATTCTGAAGGGCTATTAGTAGATCCATGTTTGCAGCTGGAAGTAGTAGGGAAAACACAGAAGGACTCACTAGGACCAAAAAATCTAGTATTTCCTATGCATGTTGGCTTTCTCTTTCTTAGTATGCCTATCCTAGTTTATGCAGTGATTATCAGCCATCAGTTTTCTCACCTAGAGTAGCTATCAGCCAAACAGACCATTTGGGGGCGTGAACAACAGAACTGCTATTCAATTCGCTAGGGAACTTAGAGGAAGACAAACCTTCACATGTGCCAAGACATCTCTCTGGCATCAGCACACAGAAAATATCAAAAATTTTCAGCCCGAACGGACCTCTCTTCCTACAAAAATGTCACGTTCATTCTGGAGGATTTTTACGGTACTGCAAAGTGGTAACACCGAAGGAAAAGAGCATTATTAGACAACCCATCTGGATCCTTATGCATGCAACTATCTCTGGAGTCATTATCAGCTAGAATATCAGTGGAAGTGTTAATTTCTCTCTCCAAAAGCCTAATCCTAATTTAGCTATATTTTAGGACATTTTTGCATGGCGAGTTTGCATGCACAGTTATTTTGGAAATTTGTATGAGATTTCGTGTGCGAGTCAGCACTATCATAGGACATTAGAGAATATCAGTATTTGGGATATTACAGTGGTATTAGAGCATGTTCATGGCCAGCTATGGGCATGAAAAAGTGTAAATGAATTCAGAAGACCAATACAACATTACTTACTACAGACAAAGTTTTATTAATAGTGATAGAGGAGAAGAGGAGTTAGAGGACATAGAGTTTGGGGACAGAGAGTATTAGTTTGGAAAGGTCCAAGAAACAATGACTGATGATGATAAAACAACTTTCAATAGTCTCATATCATCCATAAAAGAACTCACTACTTGGCAAAAAGAAATGATGAGTACCTTCATGCAAATGACAGAAAAAAATGGTCCCACCCCACATAGTCCATTGTTTCCCAATAGTGATAGGGTATCCACCAGTAGTAGTGGGGAGCACTTACATACCAACATGTATAGCCATCCTCATATTTACAACAATCCTTCCCGACCTACCATGCCTCAGTTCTTATATAGTCCAGCTGCAGTGCCCCTAGCACAAGTAGAACGAGAAGAATCCATGACTACCTATCTGAGAGAGTATAGAGCTTTAAGAGATGACTTCCATTCATCCATGACCTTCACTAACTTATGCCACTTTAAAAGTAATAACAAACCTAGAGCTTACAATAGGCCATTCACCCATAACTATGAGTTACAACGCACCATAGAGAAACTGACTATCCCTATCTTTGAGGGTACCCGGGGTGGCCCAACCCAGAATTGGGTGCAGAAGTTGGATACATACATATAGGTCAACCCCATGATTGAGACAGATCCCATTAAATTGGATAATTTTCATTTGGATGAGGATCTCCTTAAAGATGAGCATGAAGTACACGTTGTTGGTGAGCTTCATTTGGAGTTAACAGTACATAATGAGGATGTGCATGAGGAGATAGCATTAGATCTATCCTATGAGTCTAGCGATACTAGCACATCTGATAGTTAGATTGTGGACTAGTCCTGTGATGAGTTGGAGTTGGTACACTCTTCATCACCTACAACATGAGTCCAAAGAGTTATGACATGCGAAATACATGAGGTGCAAGGAAATGGGCACAACAATCGAGATAGAGGCCAATCACACATGGCAGTTAGGGAGATTTTATACATGCATGAGATAGAGCTTCTAGATGGTAGTCACAGAAAGAAGATTGAACTTGCTAAAGAAATCATTCTAGCAATGAAAGAGAGGACCAAGATACTTCACGACACCATATTACAATGATATGTTGAGATTACAGCTCTTCGAGTTGTATGCATCGAGTCAGCGGTCAAGCTTTCTAGTATCGAAGAGAACTTAGATTCCTTGATGGGGCAGCAAAAGAAACATACTATTACATTTTAAAGCAGTCCTCTTCAAGACTACAAAGATAAGGCTTGCAATAGCTTGAGTCCACATTTGCATAATGGAGAATGGTTTTTATAGGTTGGGTAGGATCGAGAAATGAGGAAACAGTATATGAGCATTCCAGTTGAAATCAAAAAGGTAGAATGTCATCTTAGTAGGATTATTCCTTGTGATGGTGCTTATGGACAAGGTCCTTATCGGGGGTTGGACTAGAGAGAGATTAGGAGTTGGTGTCCTATTGAGTGGGCAATTCTTGGGAAGACATTCCTAGCCAAGGGTAAAGTCCCACAAGAGCCTTCAGATATTTTGGATGAAAGATATACAACTTTGCATTCAGATCTAGGTGGGAGACCTTATGAGGGACGAATACACTATTTACTGATGGCGTTACTTGGGAGTCAACAGGATGCTCATGGTGTCGAAACTACGCAGGGTAGCGGTGGATGCATTTTGACCTCTGGAATTCTGAGGTTGATTTGGGAACCTATTATTATAATGACTAGCGGCTTAGTGATTGCTAGAGGATGCTTTCAGGAGGTCTCTTGTGATGGTACCTCGTTTTCACCATGGTTAGTCACTCTACTTATAAGAGGCTTCCATGGGACATTTTGTGATGGTACCGTGAAGTGCAGTGCTTTGAGCAAAGGGTGCTATAGATCTCCTACGATAATTTGGGATCCTGAGATCATCCCTGGATTCGGTTCATTGAGTTTGATTGATTGTGGAGTTGCGTTGGCATTGGTTGAGGACAAGCAATCTTTGGCGGGGGAGGAATGTAATGTTCTATTTTTTATAAAAGGGAATAATTGAGGACTAATAGCACTAGAAGAACAAAGGTACATCAATTCAATATTATTAAGTCATCAATGTAGAAAGAAGGCCATCATAGTTCATATCCCAAATCATGCAGAGTATGCAAGCCTTGTTTAGTCACTATTAAAGTCAACATCAAATTAGAATTGCATGCATGTAAAAGTGAAGCATAAACGGTAAACATGACATGAAAACCCTAAAATCATATGAAGATCTATTTAAGAAGGGTTATGGGACTAAAGGACATATCTAATGTTATTGTTTACTGACTTTGGAGTTTGTAGCAGCACAATGTACAGCCACGACAGTTGGGGTTGAAAACGATGTCTTCAGCTAGCGAGGGCTTGACAGTGAGATATCTACCCTAGTCTCTTATTGGGATAGATCATCTAGGTTTATCCATTGCATCCACCATATACTATAGTATTTGGAGATCTAGCACATTCTAAAGAGTTATTAGCAGATCCACGTTTGCAGCTGGAAGTAGCAGGGAGAACACATAAGGATTCGCTAGGACCACAAAAACCAGTCTTTCCTCCACATGTTAGCTTTCTCTTTCTCAACAGTCCTATCCTATGGTATGCAGTGATTATTAGCCATCAGTTTGCTCACCTCGAGTATCTATGAGCCAAATAGACAAGTTGGGGGCATGAGCAACAGAACTGCTAATCAATTCACTAGGGTACTTAGAGGCAGCCAAACCTCTGCATGTGCCATGCCATCTGTCCAGCATCAATAGATGGACAAGCTTAGAAACTTTCATCGAGAATGGACCTTTCCTCCCACAAAAATGTCACCTTCATTCTGAAGGATTTTTACGGTACTACGAGGCGGTAACACCAGAGGAAAAGAGCATTATTAGACCACCCATCTAGATCCTCATGCATGCAGCTATCTCTCGAGTCATTATAAGCTAGAATATTTGTGGCAAGTGTTAATTTCTCTCTGCAAAACCCTAACCCTAATTTAGCTATAGCATTTTTGCATGCATAGTTATTTTGCAAATTTGTATGAGATTGAGTGTGCGAGTGAGCACTCTCATAGAACATTAGAGAATATCAGTATTTGGGATATTATAATGGGCTGAGCTCGGGGGTGGTAGTATTGCTTTGAGATTGATGAGCACACTAGCCTATGGTTGGGTGGAACGTTGCAATGACATAGCTAGTTGTGGGCGAGCTTCTCTTCACGATAAGTATTGTTGTATATTTACCTCTTGCAACTATATTTGTTTTAGGAATTACGTTGAACACGTTGAATGCTTGAATGGCTGAATTGCTTCGGTTGTATAAATACATTTGTTATGCCTTTGTGTATGTTTTATGTTCAATGCATTTTTATTATCATTTATGTTCATGGGGCTGAGATCCTCATCTAAATGATAGCAGCAATTCCGTAGTCGCCGTCCCTTGGACGGCAGGGGACGTGATATTCTATAAATGGGCTCTCCTTAGGAAAAATGTTTACTTCTAGACTAGGTTCGGGGTTTTGTGTGGTTGATTTATCCATAATCTTTTTCCTAGGATTTAAATGAAACACTAAATCTTTCCTCAACCTTTTCAATATTCTTTTAGGAACTAATAAAAATCACTTCAAATTATTTTATAAGATGTATTGTAATGTTAAGTGTGAAATATACTTAAAATAAAATCTTAGTAACCCTCTACCCATAGATTCTATGATCTTAATAACTTTGTTTTTGGCAAGTAATTAGAAATAACTCATTCACACTTTATATATAGTAAATATCTTCCCTTTGGTAACAAATGTTGTCATAGTGAGTGTAAATGGCACATAAACTAATTTAAAAAAATACGTTAGCAAACATTAATCTTGAGATAAAGAAGAAAAATCATATATAAATAGAGAATGGTAGTGGGTGTTAATCTCTCCCATTCTCGGGGACCTTAGGATCTCAAATCCAAAAGGCATGCAAGTATCCACCCCCTTGCCCAGAACTCAAATTTAATCTTTTGATCTTTCCTCTTTGAGTGACACCAAAATGTGCAAGAAGGATTAGTTCAAAGAGCCTGAAAGCTCTAAGTAAATAGAGCCTAGAAGCTCAAATATTGCAGAACAGAGAAGCTATAATTTTTTCAAGCTCTCCTCCTACCCAGTGAATCTGCCATTTTCGAGTCTCTGCTCTGCCGTGTGATAAATGAAGAAGAGTGAGGACGAATAACCAAATGGAAAATCAAATGAACCTTCAACTCTCTAATCCAGAATCCAGCCACGTTACCACCTTGGAAAAGGCGGAGGGGGCTGTTGTTTGAGGAAAGGTAAAAGTGAAGGCCCCATTCTACTGTTTTTCTTTGACACGACCAGATGGTAGCCGCAAAAAGAGACCAACGATTGTCTTCACCGATTAGTCGCAAGAGAAGACAAAGGAATCGCATACATGCACTTGTTCTAACCTTTTTTAAATAGTAGACTAGATTGCGTCTACCAATTAATTATATATATATAATTTTAAAACATTAAATAAATATGACAAAATTATAACGTCTAGAAGTGATAAAATTAAATTAAATGTGCAAAAAAATATATTATATTAATATTCTTATAAGATAAGATTCTTAGAATATAGAATGAGCATCTTACATCGTCGATGTCGACATACATCGTCGATGTCGACATGTGAACATCCTCAAAACGCTTAAAACGACCCATTGGTATATATGCATTATTTAAGTTCACAGCTAAAACATTTAAAAAAAAACACGTGCACAACGTTTAGATGGATTGGTTATTGTTCAACTGAATTTTGATAAGGGATTCAATTTTCATGACGGCTGGTAAGCTTTCAACTACAAAAAACTTATGTGATAGATTGATTATTTTTTCAACGAGGGAATCCAATCTTGATGTCAACTGGTAGTCGTTGCCTCCTCTTGAGTTGCAAAGATTGCTGAGTTTTGAATTCACAGATTATTCATTTCTTTTTATTTTTATTGAAACTAAGCTCTCAAAGTTTAAAGGTTGATATGGAGAGCTCTCATTTTTTATAGATTGTTGAGTTATACACAGCAAGCGATGTGGGCGGGCATGGACAATGGTGACCTTTGAAATTTATTTCTATAGTTTTATTGGCTATAGTCAAAATGGAGTTTGTTTTATATCATCGATCGGCATCAAAGCATTGCCATACTAGCGTGAGGCAACGGTCATTAGTTGTAGCCTAAGACAGATTTAAAAGTTGCAATGCCTGTTGCTGTTATCAATTTTTCTTCTCGATATTAGGGTGACAATTCATAACCGTCACCAACACTTTGATTTGAAATTTCAAAATTTCAAAGTTTCCATAACGGTGGTGATCATTGATGCTAAAACAAACTGCGCTCAGATATTGAATCTCAAGCAATTCGCTTTTATTACACCCAATATGAATATATGAACTTTTAACATCAAATTGTCCTACTCAAAGCTTTAAATTTTGGTAAGTACATACAAATGTTTGCACGATATGCTATGAGTAAGAACATTATGGATATAGATAAATATAAAATCAATGTCAAGCGAATCTCCTCAATTTTGTATTCATAAAGATTTAGAATGTTTTTGAAGCAATGGAAAGGGATTGAGCCATCATTAAAATAGTCATATAATCTAGTAGTATACAAGGCACTATTAATTGCTTGTAACAAAACAATGGCATATCTAATATCTCAAAAAGTGAAGTACAAAGCGCTATACCCCATAATCAAGTATATCAACTATATGCAAAGCATAAACATATGGTTATTATGATATTTTTTTAGATGATGAAAATCCATAAAAAATGAGGTTCAAGTAATAAGCAGGCCAAGTAATAAGCTTGATGGGAATCTTTAAGGGTCTTTAATGCTAATCAAATGAGTATATATAAAACTTTTAATAAGTGTTTAAAAGTACTTAGGAAACAACATTGTTGTCATAATACAAGAGTCTGCTTGTAGTGGGTTATATTAGCAAGTGTAACTGACCTGATTTCCTCAATGAGGTATAAAGTTTTTTTGTTTTTAAGTCAATCAAAAACCAAAATTATTAATTTTGTTCTTAGTCATTGCAAAGAAACAACAAGTTAGCCTCGACATTACTTGAATCAATATGAACAATGTACATTTTCATTAAAGCATTCTTTATGGAAAACAAGTTATTCCATCCACTAATTACAAACGTATAATTCTTTTCATTCTAGCCAATACATACTTGTACAAACATTCACAATATTCTCATTATATTGTAGGTCATGAATAGAACATGTAACCCTACATAATACTAAAACCTTAATAAAATATTGTAACATCACCCAATACCTTTATTAGACTTTTAAGGGTAGGGGTCTGAAAATTTTCCCTTAACATCATTCTTACAACCAATAAGTTAACTTCCACTATTAAGAATCATTCATTTTAATGCTACATTTCCATCAACACATTCTTATACATAAAAAACATGTAAGTCCTTTACAGTGCTTTAGTTGAAGACTTGTAACTAACTTAAGTCATAAGGATCACATGGGTAAGCTATTTTGTTACAATTATTAAATATTTTATTTCTCTATAATAACATAATATTATAAGTTATTTATAATTTATTCTTCAGTATAAACTACAAAACATTATCAATAAAATCATCTTTCTTATGATTATTAAAGAATATTATCCATATTTTCTTATGATCATTAAAGAATATTATCCATATTTTCTTATATAAATATTTATTTATTTATTTTGATGCTAAATTAGAACTTTGTTCCATGAGTGAGCCTTATTATCAGCGTAGATCCAAATCCTAGGCTCTATCAAGCCCAGAGAAGGATAAGTCTCTCTAGTTACTAACATCTCTAGAAATGCAAACCTATGGAAGTATTAATACACCATTAGATCCAATCAATGTAACTACTAATTTATGAATTAATATTAATAGACCACAAAGAAAAAACTCATTATACATGTTAATAAAATGCTGATAAAATTCTGTTACTGAAATTCAAGACATTTTAAAAAATGACATTTTTCAATTTAACTATCTTTACAATTATAATTAAAAAAAAACTTATTTAAAATATTATTCATGTGAAACATTATGGATTCATATGGAACTTAAGAATCTTACAATTCGAACTATTAAACAATCACAGCTTGTTTAACCTAGCAAAAGAACAGACCGTAATAATATTTTATTCTGGAGTAAACAATCACATGATGCTATTTTTTTGCTATATACTTTGTATTCTAAATCTTTTATCTTTTGTATAAATACATATTTACTTAATTAAAAGTTATATATATATGTACAGCTGCATATAAATCCATAAATCCATATTTTGGTAGAAAAAAAATTAATATAATTTGTTAAAAGTCTCCCAGGAAGAGCATCGAGGGCGAGTATCAGGGTTGGGAAGGATATATGTGCAATGCTAGGCTTTGAAATTGTTAAGTCAATGCGAGTGGGAAAGAACTTCCTCTTTCCAGACTTGTTCCCTCCAGCTGCTATGCAGCAAGGTTAGCTTTTCAGAAGGAGCTCTCATATTTAGGAGCAAGGATTTTGTCATCTTTGGAGGCCGTGAGGCCGTGGGCCGTGAGTATGGTAAATGTAGATTTGATTTGGATTTTAATGTTAATGATATATTTGTTTTATTTATACAAAAGCAAAAGATTAAGAAATTTAAAATGGAAAATTTTTTATTTTAATTTTAAAAGGTATAAAATTTATTATTATTTTAGTAGAAAGTCTCAAACTTCACAACATCTCCCTATACTGAGTTCGAGCTTTAGAAACAATTACCTTTAGAAACAATTACCAAAATAATTAAATAATTAATAATGAATAATTTTCACCTGTTGTTCGAGTTCTTGGCTTCGAGCTTCAAAATGTTTTCCTGAGGGTGTTTATCATGTTTGAGCAATTTATCTTTTAACACAACTAACAATGAATTGTATTTGTTTTCCTTCATTTTACTTATTGTAATCTGATTATTAACATTGATAACTCATTTTCTGTTCATGCAATTTTATTTTCAAACCACTGCAAGCTTTTAAACCTTTTAGATTTGATTCATATTCTAAATGATTGATCTTACGTTCCATAAATCTTATCATATTCATATTCTAAAGCCTCTTGTAAGGAATGTTTATCATCGGTCGATGATTTACGATGGATTTCTTACTACGATCACTAATCGATAATCCTTTAGGAGATGCACATGAGAAGTATAATGATTACTATTCTATTCGTTATTATAATCATTCTATGGAATTTTATACAGAGAAAGTTCATCTCAATAATGATGCCCATTGACCCTAGTGTTCCAAGCCTTCTTATCAGGCTCCGGATAATACAAAATATTATTCACGGCAGGTATCACATCTATTGCTGAGTCATCGAAAGGTCTCAAAGAAGTGAGAGATGTCATGCTAAGCCTGCATGTGCTTATTCATAGCCGTCGGATTCTTCAGGTCATTATTAATCTCAACTAAAATAGGTTCTCCGATTCACTGTTTTAGTTTTACAACAACCAATTCAGAAAATCTAACATTTTCTTCATTTTACCATCATATGCGTTGCGTTCGGATTGACGGATGAGTTATTTTGTAAGGAAAACTGTTCTGGATAAATTTCTATCTATGATGTGAGACAATGAATGCTATGGACAATTTGAAAGTTCGCGAAAACTATGTTTTGGATTTTTTTTCAAAACTAGGTAAAGTTTCAAATTCAAGTTGTTTGGAATTGTAAAATCAGGATGTCTTTATTAATAGGAATATAATATTTTTTATTTCTTATTTTTCTTTTGTTACTTCACAAATTATGATTAGACAAAAGTTACAAGATCTCCATCATATAAGATTAGACAAAGATTATAACATCTTCCTCATATTAATAGCCCACATAATATAGACAAATATTACAAGATCTCCACAAACTTTACAACATCTCCTTCATACTTGGCAATATTATTTTTGGCCTACATAATATGGACAAATGTAAATCCACAAAGGTTACAAGATCTCCCTCATAATGGACTATAGAGCGTCTCTCGGCACAACAAACATTACAAGATCATCGCAAACATTAGAACATCTCCTTCATACTAGACAATATTATTTTTGGCGGACATAATATAGAGAAAAGTTACAAACGTTACAAGATCTCCCTCAATAGAGGGCCTCTAGGCTCAATAAATAAAATAACAACTTATACCATACATTCATCTTAATTATACAAATACTAATATATTCAATAAAAATTTTAAACATTACCACTAACATATTACCATGATTTAACCACCTCAAGAAATCTTACAATTAAGTATTTTACCTATCAAACTTATCAAATTTATGTATATGTAAAATAACAAAATGTGAGCTACACATAGCAATAACATATTTATCACAAGAAATTTATATTAGATCAAGCTTTTCACCAATAATAAAACACATCTTTTGAAGATCTCCTATATGAATCTTGGAAAATTAAGCGACTAAAGCCTTGATTTCAAGGTTACTTCCAACCATCTTGTTCTTTGTCCAGCATATATTTTCTTGTCAAAAAGCCACTCCAAGTTAGTTGGTCAATAGGTCTACAAGAAAGAAAGACTGTACAAATATCTTGCACGAACTTCCCAATAAGTCTTAAAATCAAAACCTTTGAAATGGAAGTTTTGGCTGTATTTATTATCTATGACTTTTTGGAAGAGCACTTATTACCTTATTTTAATTTTGACGTCCACATGCAGTCTTTTAATACAGAACTAATTTAACCAATTGTATGCGGTGGTCACAATTTTCATTAATATATGATATGTAGAACTTAGCATGACACACATTTATGGTAAAAATTAGATCCTCTACCTTCACACACATTACGATAATTAAAGTATGTACAAATTTCGATTCTTAAAGATGCTTTCTTCGAAGTCTAGAAATACTAAGGGTACTTTCATAAAAAAAAACCCATAATGGAATTGGATAATTTTTTAATAAACTATTTGTAAACATAAAGAAATAAGTTTTGCAAAGAATGAAATGCTATACCTTTAACTACCATGTAGCATCAGAAATGCTCAGAGTATTCAGAGTTATTGCGAAATTCAATATATATTTATTATATATAAAGAAATCGTGTTCAACCCTAGAAAATTACTCAACTCATTATTCTTTGTCGAAACTAAGTTTTGATGGCTTGGGTATCTTACCCATATATCGAGATTGTTTCTATAAATACGCGCACATGTATTAAGCAATATTTACTAATTCTACTAATTCGTATTCAAGCTATTATTATTGTTTGTTGGAATTACAAAATCCTTTTTAAATTAAGAGGAGGTTGACTTTTCACAATGTACTCCTATAATATTTCCACTATTACCTACTTTGTATCTAAGCTTATAAATTTGTATTATGTAGGAATTAAAAATGATTCAACTTATTTTGGAGGCTCCATCTATTATCAAGTTGAAGCTATGACATAATATAAAGGAAGAGGACAATAGAGCATATATAGAAAATTAAAAACTAAAGGTTAATCATAAAAACTAACCTTTAAATTATAAGAATTATACATAAAATTGTTGGGATAATGTTGAGAAAAACAAGTTTGACAAATTGAATAATATAACAAAATAAATAAATTATTTTATTAAAAAAGAAGATTTTTTATTTATTTATTTGTTTATTTATTTTTATTTTTATTTTTATTTAAACACAGGTGGAGAAAAGTCAAAGGTTAAAATATTAAAATAAATAAAAAGGAATGGAAAAAATTATTTAATTGTGTATTAATTTAAATATAGTAGTTGAAAATATTCAAATGAATAAAAAGGGGGTTAATGGATAATTAATAAGTAATTGTTTTAGTTTAAGATATAGTTCGAACTAAAAATTAAAAAAGTTAAAAAATATAAGGAAAAATTGAAAGTGCAGTAAGAAAAGGAAATTAAGGGTTTGACTTTATGAAAGAAATCTTAGAAACCTAAAAAGTGTGGTTAATTTAGAAAAGATAGAAAGGTAAGCATTCATAACATATAAATTAATAAATTAAAATAAGAATAAATAAACTGAAATAAAAATAATAAAAACCTAGGGTGAAAAAGTAAGAAACAAAGAGTATTGAATAAACGAGTAAGCTGTCAATGGTGAGTAATTTGATGGATTAGAGGTCTCCAAGAGTGACTTAGTTTATATCCATATTCTTGATTAAAGTTGTTTGGGTGTTTTTCAGTTTCGATGGCTCGTCTAATGAGTCTTGATGAATAATGAAAAAGTGGAGGAAAGGATTTTTTTTGATCGAAGAAAATGTGATGTTTAGACTTGAGAGATTGTTTAACGATTGCAAATTTGTTAACTCGATTATGATTGGTATCAGTTACGTGTTCTTTGAGATAGGTTTGAATGGATCTACCTATTTGTCCAAAGTAGGTTCTCCCACATGAACACAGAATTCTGTAGACACCCTCGGATAGGAAGGGGTTGGATTTATCTTTAGTGCTTCTAAATAATTGTTCAAGGGTATTATGGGGTTTAAATATGGTTTTGATGTCCTTTTTAATTAAAGGTTTAGAAATGAGATCTATGATGCCATGAGTATACTGCAAAGAGAGAATTTAAAGGGGTGTTGGGAAGTGTTTGTGGGGTTTGGGCTTGGGATGAAGGACTTATTGAATTTTTTTGGTAATGAGCTATCTAGAGAATTCATTGGTCATGAAGGATTTAGCAAGGTTCCCTCTTTACTAGTTAAAAAAATGGAGGTGATGTCACATGCCCCAATTTTGCAAAAATAATATTATCATATTTGATTTTATTTCAAGACAATATCTTAAATTTTATGCTAAGTTGTAATTGATGACTCACCAGAGTCAAGCATGTTGAATGTAATTATGAATATCTGAATTATAAATAAATAAAAGTGGAGACAATAGCTTGGGAGAGCTTTTAAAAGAGTGTTTACTGGTCAAGTTGGTGGAGGAGAGTGGGTGGAGAGCAAATAGACAAGTGGCAGCATCCTCAAACACTTCCAATGTTGCAGGTGGAAACTTTCGTACATTTTGGGTCATGGTCCCCCAAGAAAATGGGATGAGAGCAGGTGGCTCAATTAATGATAACTGGCCCAAAAAGACTTAGGCAATCTTAATAAAAATTCCCATTGAAGAGAGATGAGGCTACTCATTCGAGGGAAGTGTTCATTCACGTGAATGTACTTCAGAGGATTTCATGGGGAAGGGAATTTTGTGGAAGGTGTTTGAGGGGTTAACTGCAAAAGTGATCTAGTGTAGCTTTTTAGCTGAAGGATATTACTGATGACTGTAGAGTGAATACTGCGTCATTGGACTAGTATATTGTTGCGTGCTTCACCAGTTCTGAGCTAAGGAGACCAAGAACAGGCTCGGGGGTCCTGAGGAGACGTTGTTTGAGCGCTCTCCATGAGTTGGTAGGGAGAAATGGCCTCCCAATGCTAGCTTAAATAGGTTCTACATTCTTTTATTTTACTGTGCTAAAGGTTTATATGTGAGACTCACTCATTAATGAATGGTTAAATGTTTAGTAGTAATGTGATAGAGATTGTAATATTTTAGTTATTTAAAATATTGAATCTGTAATTAATGAAAAAAAATCCTAACCTGTGTATTTCCACATCTGGAGTGGACCAGACCATACTCCAACACAAGTAGTGTATTTAAATAGATTATAGATAGGTTAGAAACTTGAAATGAACTCATGTGTTATGCAACAATTTATTCTGTATGTAGTTGTTATCAGAGAAGAACATTATCATGTTAGTAAGTTTATTGTTAGCTAGATTGTTGTTGTAAAAGTGCTAAAAAAGGAATAGCCAAATACTTTACAGATAGAGGGTTATTATATTATCAAGTTGTTCAAATAAATAAGTTATTACTTTTACGCAGTACTTTATTCTGTAAATTATACTATTAACCTCGCAAAAGAAATAACTTAGATAATGCACTCATTTTATTTCGCGAAGAAAGAATAAAGTTGTTTTACATAGTTTAATTTAGTGTTCATATTATTTAACTATATCTACAAATTTTCATACTTCAAGTAGGGTAATAGTAGCATAAATAACTTCTATAAACAAATTAAATACATCAATGAAGAACATTGTAACAAAGAACAATAATAAACCTATTTATATTTTTATTTAATAAAAACAACTACTACGATGGTAAATAACATTTAATAAATGTTATTTATAAAAGAACTAATTTATTTAAATTATACAAATAAAAGTTGCTAATAAAAGAAAGTGTAGGGTCGAAACCCCAATAACAATAATAATGTAAATAATAATCATTTAAACAATAATCCAAGTATATGGAAAAATTGTTATTGAACAACAAAACTATTGTAGATTATTAGAGTCATTTAAGGACAGTGAAAAGATAACTTTGGAAATATAATACAGTATGCACCTGTACAATAATCAAATTAATTAATTATTAAAATAAAACTTGAAGAATAAATTAAAGAAGCTATTTTACACATAGGTCACCTATAGGAAACCTAACTCGAATACCTCAGCTAGTAATTAAACAATTATAGTATGATGGAATAACAGATTATGATATTAACAGAATCATTAATACAAACTAATTAATATACAGCAAAATTTTCTTGTATACTCGTGAATAAGGGTAAAAACCCTAGTTTACAAAATTTCCTTAAGAGCTTAAAATTAAACTGAGTTCGAGCTCAGAAGAGAACAACTCTATGATTTAGAACTAAATAGTGTATGGCTTGACAGGGCATAAGATCTATTAACATAAATTTGTACAAAAACAAGTAAACAACATTTACAAGTCACGGCTTGAGCCGGAATACCCTGCTAGAAGCAACAGTTTAACAAAAACTAAACTAGAAATATGAAGAGCAGTAACCCAAGAAGGGTAACAACCAGGCCGTAAACTATCAACTGGAAACTGTCCCTTAAGGACTACACAAGCATGGTATTCCATTTGTTAACTGGGGCTTACCCGTAGCCAGAGTGGTAGATATTTTCTTGAAGTATCGTTGCCACGAGGCGAGCGAGCTGTCACCTGCAAGGAAGAAAACCTAAGTTAATTAAAATATGGTTTCAAAAACTATATACTGAAATAAAAGTCTAGTTTAAGAGTTCTTAAGAGTTTACAGTACCTACAAGTGAAGGTTATGGAGCCACGAAGGAATAGCAGGACCGCCACCAACAAGACAAAGAGCCAAATCTTCATACTCGTAGTGACAGAGATGATGTAGATGCATGCATAAGCCACTGCTAGCACCAGCAAGAAGAAGTTTGGGAAACTATCAAGCAATAACTAGACAGCGAATCTGGAACTGTTACCCACAATGCAAAGCATGAGAATGACACTCTTGAACCCTATGATAAGGACAATGCTGTAACAGCAGCAAGCAGACTTTAAAAACTATCTCTAGAGGCAGGCCACTGAGGAACGAGCAAGAGGCCACTCACAGGCTATAAGCCTTATTCCACGACTCTCTACAAACCCATGCAGAGGTAAAACTCACATTGCTCAATGAGAGTCTGAGAACAAAGAAGGAAAACTGAAACGATCTAAACCAGGACTCATATCTCATCTAATAAACAATAGGGTAACATGGCAGCCATGGAAACAGTTGCACAGCGGCCCGAAGGCCCAAGAAACATGGAGATAAATAACAAAGAGTAGGGTTACAACAACTTTTATACTTTCAACACTTGGTGAGGAGTAAACCACATGGTCACTTAAATTTTTAACCATGCAATGGGTCATCGCAATAGTCACCTGCATGCAATAATTTACAATGATTTATTTATAAACCATGAACAATCATGGAAGAACTAGATGTGTTCAAGCGTTCATAAAGTTCCACAATCATATACTATGTGTCAACATTAAAACATGAACATTATGATTACCGTGTTTTATCCATGTTAAGCTATATGTTGACCTAGCAACCGATGCCATTTTTTTTTAACATTGATTTTGCTCAAAATAATTTATGCATATAAGCATTAGATCATGGGTAACCATATATCCATTTCATCATAGCATCGATATTTTATTAGGAATATTGGTAAGCCTTGATCTTACCATTGACATTGTTTTATATAGAAATCATATGTTATTTTGGGAGATACCAAGTAAAGGGCTTTTTAATCACCTAGTAAACTATAGAATTCTATATAGTCTACGCATGACTAATTTCATTCCTAACAACATTTATGATGTGACATTATAAATTTGCACAACATAATATTAGTAGAATCGTGAACCCTATTAATTTTTAGTGGTTTATATCTTTGAATTGATTTCAAACTTGTATGTCTAATAAACAAGATATATTATGCATGTTTGTGAATTTCATAGAAACCAATAAAACAGTTGGTGGAAAAATTATGATTTTGGCTAAGTGTAATATAAAAACACTTCTATAAATCCTTTTAAATAGCTCACGTCAACAAGATTTTAATAGCTTTTGGTTATTTTTCTCAAGCATAGTATGTACTAATATTTTCACCATGCCTTTGATTAGTAAAATAGATTTAGGAATTTCAGGTACTTAGCATGGTGTGGGAAGTCAATATTTCTTGAAAACACCCACTTCAGTAAACTGTTTGTGGCAGTAACTTAATGCAACAAAAGTATTGTGGAAAAATAAGAAACTGAATGGGAATAATCCTATTAGAGTCTAAAGTCTTAGAACTACATGTTTCAATGTAATATAAAGAACTTTAGAGGTAGTAAGCTTCTTTGCAGAAGTTAAATGTCGAACAGTTGGTTATACTGATATTATAAATTGATAATGTATATATATTGATAGAACAATCATTATAACATTATAGATCATGCACAATAAAGTAGAA
The DNA here is from genome assembly GCA_001517045.1 of Pseudotsuga menziesii. NCBI lineage: Eukaryota > Viridiplantae > Streptophyta > Pinopsida > Pinales > Pinaceae > Pseudotsuga > Pseudotsuga menziesii. The sequence goes on along the minus strand of LPNX010311387.1, from coordinate 207,257 downwards.
GTTCCTTATAGATAAGATCACAAGACAAAATCCAAAGAAAGTATTTTATTGTCCCTACTTATAGTAAAGAAATATACTCAATTTTCTTGCTCTTCGTTTACAAAATTAAATCAAGGAAACAAAACTATTTTACCTCATGGACGTGGTTTGAAATATAACAGCTTATTTACTAAGCTTGCAATTGCAAAAAGAAATACTGTTGGATACTTATGAAATTTTAAAGTGTTAGTCGTCCAATCATACCTATAAAACCTGTAAGCACAAGTAAGCTTTCTACGTTAGCATAAACGCTAAGTAAGCCCCGGTTTTCAAAGACAGTTTCCACCTACCTATCATAAATAAATTTCATCAGTAAATTGAAAGTAGATATAATGCACAAGTTAAACCCAATGTTCTTTCAAAAAGGAACTGCTGAAATAATATAATTGAGATTATGTAAAACAAATCTACTAACTGTTTCATTTATTGAAAATCTTTAGCTGTTAGTAAACCACAGTTCCACCATTTTATGTTATTTCAAAAATTTTAATTTTTTTTGAAAATTTGGGAGTTTTACAGGTGATATATTCGAACTTCTGCAGTGATCAAATTTTTGAGTACATTTTTTTTTAAAGGATCATGATGGGAGTGGGCATGGAGTTAATGATCAGTGTAGGTATTTTTATGATACACTTGATGAAAGAGAGAGCGACCTTGTTTTGAGGTGACCAAGACATCAATAAAGCGAATGGAGTCATCTTGTTGGATTTCCATGGTAAATTTAATGTGAGGTAAAATGTTATTTAAGTGATTGTGAAAGTTGTTAATGTGTTAGTTTTTCTATTCTTATTCAAATAGATTAGGATATTTATCTGAAAGAATAACAAGAACAACAAAATATCCAAGATGCACAAGATAGAGAAGATACACAAGGAACAAATACTTTCCTCAAGTAAACCGTAAAGGATAAAACCCCATAAACTTCCTAAGAATAGTTTCATCACTAAGACAATATGAGAAGATGGAAAAGCCCAAGTATAAGAAGTCTTCTCCATCTCTCTCTCTCTCTCTCTCTCTCTCTCTCTCTCTCTCTCTCTCTCTCTCTCATCCTTTATTTTTTTTGTATCCTCATGGAAACTTGAGTAAGTGAGTGTTTCTCTAAATGAGGTAGGGTGCCTCTCTATTTATACACATCAAGTGACTGACTGAACTTCTAACTTGACTCGGCTGACCTCTTACCCTAAGAGGGTAGAGTTTATACTAGGAGACTCCAAAACTACATTTCATTATATTAAATTGGGGATTAATTCCCCAATTTACAATGGGGGTTATACCTCAAGGACCAGAGACAATAATGACATTTTTAAAGGAGGGAAACACATGTTCAATTGGCATACAAAAACATACAATGTTAATATACATCAAAATTTATTCCGATGTTACAAATACAACAACATTCCCTCTCAACTAGGAAGGTATTATCTCACCATGGTCATCAATACATCTGGTCATGTCATCATGAAAGAGTCATCAGCATATCATCTACCATAGTCCTCATATTGTTGATTTTTGAATAGAGACAACTGTCAGATCTATTTGTCATCTGAAGTTTCTACATATCCAACCCTGTTTAATGTTGGGTATAGGCCTAGTCCTAATCTCAGTATTCATGATATCCATGAGCAATCCATTGCATAGGTATAACCGAGGACCATCAATTACATTGCCACTACAATCACCTATGTCTCCTACAATTATCTCTTTGTATCCATATCATCTCATAATAATACACTGAGAACAACCTAGATGCAGATCACAGACCAACTATGTTTTGCCAAGATAGGGAAACACTAGGACTCATTACATCTCACTACTAACCTACGTTCTACAAAGAAATGAGAACTCCACAACTCATTACATCTCAATTACGACCTACATCTACAACTATGTGAGAATGGCCAAGGTGCACACCAACTTCCTTGTGACCTCTCATAAAATCCAAAATGGGAACACACATGAGGACTCATTATGTCTGATAAAAACCTACGTATCATTCTAGGACTTTTACTTTCAAGGAAAACCTCATGGACTCATTCATCTAATGAAAACTTGCATATCACGTGAGGCCTAATTACATATAAAGGAAACCTTCCATGACTCATTAGATGAAAGGAAAGCCTACATATCACACAAGGACTAATTACATCCAAATACGACCTAATAGGATTAATTACGTCCCACAACAATCTACGTACCATGTGAGGACTTTTACATTCAAGGAGAAATTATAAACCTTCCCATGTGAGATCTCATGAATTTGTGTCTTTAGGTCTCTCCCAATATCTAGCATGGGAGCACACCAAGACTCATTATGTCACCAAGACAACCTTCATCCATTACCGTGATGGAACTTGTCACTCCCTCTTTCTAGGGACCTCTGTTATAGCTGATTTTACCACACTTGGTTCATCAAATATTTATGGCCTTCCCTGTCCCTCTGCAGATTCTATGGACCCCCGTTTCCCATATTATACTTTGGTGTTCCAATATTAGCCCCAAAAAACACTTGTTTATGCCTATACATGACTTTTAAATCCATACTCGCATGCATATGTTGCTTTTGAGACAAAACCCATGTACATCAGGAAATACACATAAAGCCAAAAGTTCTTGGAGTTTTCCTCATAGAGTTCAGAATATATTAACTCTTGGCCTTCCATATGCCTTGAGAATTCTCAGACTCGACCCTCCATTGCCTCTTTGGAGTGTTATATATTGAGCCTCTTGGATACATTAAAGGAGGATAAAATTGAGAGCAAGGAAACTATAGTCCATTGTTTCCTTACTTGTTATGCTTGAGTCTGCATCCCTTTTTCCCTTTGGAGCACAAAGTATTGCTCTTCGCAATATTTCCTTTTCTTTATGAGCTTGTCATTGAGAGATGGAGGATTGAAGTGGTGGAGGCCCAGGTGGAGGACTTGGTTTCTCGGGTTCAAAGAAGTGCCCATAGAGGTTGTCACTATTGTATCCAATATATGTGCATAAATATGAATATTGTATCCATGGATGTATTTATTTGCCTATAAATTATTGATTATATATGTTAGAGTATTCCTAACACTTGAATACATAGCATGTTTGTCTTGTTTGTTGTTGTTGATGGAAAATTGGGAATACAGGCATGATTGGAAAAGCTCAACAGGAATCTACATCAACCGTATGAAATAAGGTATGATTCATATCCCTTAGTGTTAGATGTCTTTCTTGTTCTTACATATTAGAAAGGATTGAATTTTGGTGTCATTCAGTTTGTTGTGGTACACCCCAAGCCATAGGAATTTTCTCTCTGTAACAGAATTCACGACTCTGCTGGGGAAACTACTTGTTTTTCTTTTGGGATTGGGAACATAATTTTTTTGACTTTCTCTATGTTTCTCCTTGTTTCTATGTAAAGTTTAGTAGTATGTTCATCCATTAACACTCCCCTTGAGTGGTTTAACCATTGCCCTGCTTTTTACCACTTTCTTCTCTGTATGCACATGTTTTTGGCGAAAATTCACGTACATACACAGGTTTTTGGCCAAAAGTCACATATACACGTAGGTTTTTGTCCAAAACTCATGTATACATGCAGGATTTTGGACAAATTCACCATTAGAGGAAATTTCAACTCAAAATGGGGCCTCCAAAAAAAATTAATAAAATAATAGTTAAAATAATAAAATAATATTTATTAATTTTGGAGGAAGAAAAGAAAAAAACTACTTTTTGTTTGTATTTTCGACATATATCCCCATGTTTTTACTCAAATTTCCACTGGGAGAGCTCATTGGATGCAAAATTTAATTCCACATCCAACAAGTACCCACTTGGCATACTTTTGATGGACCCCGTTACTTAAAAAACAAGAAATACCTTAAAAAACGTGATGATTACATCATCATCACGATTTTTCAGGAATTTCTTGTTTTACGGGTAGTGGGGTCCATCAAAAGTATGTTGAGTGGGTACTCGTTGGATGCGAAATTTAATTCCGTATCCAGTGAGCTCTCCCAATCAAAATTTGAGTAAAAACATAGGGAGATATGTCGAAAATACGAACAAAAAAAGTAGTTTTTTTTATGATACCTATCCCCAAATTTATATTAAAAAGGTGTTTAAGACCTATATGGTATTTCAAATTTAAACCAATTTCATTAGCTAACACATGATGACATGGAATTTGAGTTAAAGTTAAAAGGTCCATTTTGAGTTGAAATTTCCTCTAATGATACATATGCTACTGTTCTTTGAACACACACATACATCCTCCATTTTGGTTGAGTTTGATGTGGGAAGTTGTTGCTGGGTGGGTTCTGAGTGTGGCTGGGTCTTCCTGGGTACTCAGGTTGTCTATTGACTGCTTCTTTTGTGGCTAGAGACTGATTTTTCATTAATTTTTATTTGAAAGTAGTTCTGGTCATTTATCTCCTTTTTTGTTTTTCCATTAGTGCATTAGTTTTTTTTTCTCGGTGTCTTGCTTGGCCTGTGTTTGATGCCTGATGGAGAGACTAAGAATTTTAATGAATTTTATTGCATTTTCATTATTTTATATGGAAAATACAAAATAGTTGCATTCTTATTTGCATCTCACATATGGATTTAAGGAGATACCTTCATTGGATTTCTTGGATGAGAGTTGTGTTTAGGATTTCATATAGGAAGGACTGCATTTGAATTCAAAAGGAAATGAATATTTTTTCATATCATGTAGTTGCATACCCCATTTTCTCATTTATAAAATATTGCACTTGCCATTGTTTGTTAGGTGTGCTTATTTACTTTCATTGCTGAGTCATAACATCATTGGTTGCATAGTCATTTACCTTCGAGTAATCACAATGATTGAAATCAACGCTTAAATTAAAATGAATTGCACATTTTTATTTGTTAGGGTACATCAAGAATATTAGGATTTACAGTCTTCGAATAGTTCATTGTGATTTAATTCTCCAAGACTACTAAACAAAAAAAGTAGGTGTCTGTCCAAGTTAGAGAGTGAAATCCTTTATATAATTAGTGTTCTTGGGAGGCTCCTCTTACACAAGAGTTAAGCATGAGGCAACAAACATGATTGTGGTTGGGATAGCCCTTTTCCACTTTGTTTGAGCGTTGGAGATATTTCCAAGATCGTATTCATATCTGGGGGATTTTGAGGTACCCTTTAGCACTTTCAAGCTTCGGGATTTTCTACCCTTCTCATACGTTTGATCCTAGCTGTGACTATCCACCTGAGCATTGGTTATATTGGGGTGACCTTATTTTCCTTAGTTAGGTATCGCAAGGGGTACTTGTAGAGGTTATTCTATGAGTGTCCTATCCAGGTAGGGGTCAAACATCACGGTCTCTTTATGAGTTGAAGTTGAGGGCCACTATAATTGGTTACATACCTCCGCTTGTAGTGTATGGGAATTTCAGGCCTCTCCTAGGTGAGACATACCTGCTGCACTCTCAAGCTCATTTATCTTTCCCTTAGCTTGCTTTCATTCTGGCTGTATATTTTCTTATGAGTATTCTCTTTGTGTGCTAGTTGGATCTTTGGATCGCGGTTACTTGAGTATATTTATGTTCTCTTGAATTTGGGTCCTTTTATGTTTGGCATTCCTGATATCACTAATAGTATCCCGTCACTCGCTATAGGTACTAGTGCGGATGCTAGTGTTTGACTAGGGGACACCACAGCTCCTTACCTTGCTCATAAATCTAGGAGTGGTCATATTCCATCCTATACTCCATTTGTGGAGGATTTCTACTCCCTTCGTCTGGTCTTAACACTAGTGTTCACCTTCACGGGGGTGGTAGCGGATACGTGCACATTGGGTCTACACCTTACGTTCCTTCTTATGTCCCATCGTCCACTGCATTGTTTCCTTTGAATGTAGTTGACATGATCAAACCTCCCTATACCCTATAGTTTGGACTCTTTACTGATTCTTTCCAGTTGTTTTGGACTAATTATGTTGTCATGTAGGGTCCATTTTTTGTACACTCTCTCTGATTCTTTGACTCATTCATGCCCATCACAGGTATATTGTCAAATTCGCATATAGGTTAGGATTTCACATCCACTTGCATTTATGCATTTCCTTATGACCATTTTATCTTGACCTTAGGTACAAACCCACTTCGTAATGTCGCGGAACCTTCATACTGCAATTTAGAAGTGAGATTATGTAAATGGTAAAGATTTTCTATACATGGGAACCCTAGTTATACCACGTTTGCATTTGGTTCCCAAGCTGAGATTTCTCTGTTAGGTTTGGGGAGTAAATTTTAGTCCGATCATGTCCTTGAGAAAGAGCTTCATACTCCTCTTGAAATTTATGCTAGCAATTCCCCAAGGAATCCCTTGTATATATCAATTTGTTATTGAATTTCATGAGGTTTTCTTGCCTTATTGAGATTTACACCGGCTCCCTGCTTTTGATTTAAAAGATATGTAGCCTGAGCTTGTCTCATTTCTAGCTAAGAAAATCCTTTTACATATCTTATGCCACTTGATCACCCTTTACCAGGAGGATACCTCCCATAGAGCATCCTTATCCTACTCATGATTCCTTACATTGAGCATAGGTATGTTCCACTGCTTGGAACTAGTTTGTTTTCCTGTGACACTCGTATCCTCCTAGATGTACACTATAAATCACTTTTAATCTTTTTCAAGCTTTTCTACATATTAAAAAGTCCAAAAAAAACTATAAAAAAAAATACGGATGGGAAATGATATTATCTTTGGCGGTTTTCAAGTTGTTTCACCTTCGAACATAGCATTATATATCACATCCATTAGTTGGGTTGTCAGTTTGAATTTACAAGTTGTACTCGTTACTCTGAGTTTATCTCCACTGACTGGTAATGCTTCGAGTCCATATGGAGCCTCTGCCAATGCCTCGTGTGTTACAGATATTTCCCAGTTTTCATACCAAGTGCATGATAGCTACCTTCAGTCACCATCCACCATATTCTCTTGTTCGAAGGAAGTCAAACCCAGAGTCAGCCATTCCTTAGTTATCTTGATTTTGTATCTCACCCATTCTTGGTACAGTTAGTGTTTCATTCACATCTTGTTCGTTTGATTTCTTCCACATTATCTAGCATTGCTGAGTACCTTGTGTTGGTTGATGGGGAATTCCTTAATTCCCTCCTTCCAACAGATTCCATTCCATCGAATTCAAATCATTTATTCTGGAATAGGAGTCTAGAGTCCATTTGAGTTCCTTGAGACTTATATTCATCATTGGTAGGTTTTCTCTCCATCGACAATTTTTGGAATACATAAATGTCCCATGATCGATGGATTCTTTCAAGTCTTCGACATCAACACATCTATTCAAACTTGTTAGATTTCACTTTGTACCTTGATTTCCATTATCATTATCAATACGTGATCTCACATATGTTGACGATATACATCAATGGTCGGTAATAAAATGATGGATTATTATGTTCGACCCTGACACACCTATTCACATAGTAGGACATGTATGCGTAGCAGTTTGTGTATAAGACCTCCGAGATTGGTGGCATTCCACATACGCTACCTCCTTGATCATGCCAGTATTCATGAGATTTCATCTCTCGTGACAATATTTCAATGTATATCATAAATCTTCATCCATTATGGAGATATTGATCCATTGTATATTGTACATGGTAATGACCACACATGACATTTGTATATCATGCCTATTAATGGTCCTTGTACTCTTATGTATCCAGGTGTGCTATATGTATATTTGCAGTCATATGCAGAGATTGATCATTGTATTGTACTGTTGAGTTCCTGGTTCTTCGACTTGGGTCTTCATTACTCCACTTCTGGGTCCTCATTACTCCATCATGTAACCCATCTAACCTCACAAACTAGGGGGCATCTCTTATAGCTGATTTTACCACACTCGGTTGATCACATATTTATGGCCTTCGTTGTCCCTCTGTAGACTCTATGGACCCCCTTTTCCAATATTATACTTTGATTTTCCAAGATTATTGCCAAAAAACACATGTTTATTCCTTTTCCTGACTTTCAAATCCATACTCACAGGCATACGCATATTTTGAGCCAAAACCCACGTACATCGGGAATGTACATAAACACAAAAGTTTTTGGAGTTTTACTCATAGAGATATGAATATATTGATGCTTGTACTTCCATATGCCTTGATAATGCTCAGAATCAACCCTTCATTGCCTCTTTGGAGTGCTATATATTGAGAGTCTTGGGTATGTTGAAGGAAGAGAAAAATGAGAGCAAGGAACCTATAGTCCATTGTTGCCTCACTTGTTATGCTTGAGTCTGCATCCCCTTGTCCCTTTCGAGCACACAGTGCTGCTCTTCCCAAGATTGTCTTTTCTTTGTGAGCTTTCCATTGAGATATGGAGGATTGAAGTGGTGGAGGCCCAGGTGGAGGACTCAGTTTCTCGTGTTCGAAGAAGTGCCGACAGAGGTTGTCACAATTGTATCTCTATTTTTATTAATAGAAATATCCATTTCCTCTCCAATACATGTGCATAAATATGAATATTGTATCAATGGATGTAATTATTTGCTTATACATGATTGATTATATATGCTAGAGTAGGCCTAGCACTTGAATTTATAGCATTCTTGTCTTGTTTACTGTTGTTGAGAGCGAATTAAGAATAAAAGCATGATTGGAAAAGCTCAACTAGGATCTACATCAACCTTCTAGAGTAAGGTACGATTCATATCCTTAGTGTTATATGTCTTTATTTCTCTTACATGTTGGAAAGGATTGATTTCTAGTGTCATTCAGTCTATTGTGGTACACCCCAAGCCATAGGAAGTTTCTCTCTGTAACAAACTCATTCTGGATCACACCAAGTCTCTCTCTAAAGTACTAAAACTTCACTATGGATAATTCTTTGGTCAACACATTGGTTATATGCTCATCCATCGCCACATATTATAGCTTCAATGCTCCTCTCTACACCATATCTTAGATATAGTGGAACTTGATCTCGATATGCTTTGACTTATCATGTAACACCGTGTTGTCCGACAAGTTTACACAACTGTGGTTGTCACACAAGATATAATTTTCCTATATCTAGAGATCAAACAAATCAGGCAGCAACTTCCAAATCCATACTTCCTCACAACTAAACGAGCAAATTGTAACAAACTTTGCCTCTGCTATACTCAATACCATGTAGGAGTGCTTCCTACTAAACCAGGAGTGGATCCCAAATTGAAGTGGTATCCTGAAGTGATCTTTCTATCATTGGCGACACCATCCCAATCTAGATTAACATAATCCTGCAGGTTAATCTTCTGATTCGCATCATACTTCATCCCATCATTAATTGTATCCTTCAGGTACCTCAATACATGCTTTCCATAAACTAGGTGAACATGTCTCGAATCCATTAGAAAATAGCTCAAAGTGTTCACAACAAAGCATATTCCTGGTCTCATATTAGTTAGGTACATCAATGATCCAATCATCTGACATTACATCATGGAATCAATCAACTGTGATGAAGCACCACATGGTAGCTTCAAGTCGGATTCCATAGGTCGCGCCTTACACTCCATCATTCTAAATCTATTCAAAATCTCCACTACATGCTTTCATTGACCAAGGAAAATCCATTATGCACTCTACCACACCTCCATGTACAACAAGTAGTGGATTGTCCCTATATCTTTCATCTCAAATTCAATGGCAAGATTCCTCTTTATGTCTATAATTAGTTCATCCTCTCCTATCATAAATAGGTCATCAAATTATAGAGAGAGCATCATCAATATTTTTCCTTCCACCTTGAAGTAAAGGTTAGAATCCTCTTTACTCTTAATAAATCCTAAGCTCATTAGGAAGTTTTCCATCCTAACATACCGTTCCAAGGTTCCGAAACTTGGAGATCTTTTGTATTCACTACCTCTGAAGTGGATCATCATTCTCACTTTGCATTGTGTACTCTATATGTTGGAACATTATTTACTAGAGTGACAAGTAGCCTCACCTTCTACTGATATTCTATGTATCCATCCATGTCATCTATTAAGGTCACTAAATTAAGATATCCTCTATCTCAAACTTTGTTGAAAGTTCCCCTTATACCCATCTGTGAGCTTGTCATCCTCTGTAGGATTCCATCTTCAACCTTGTAGCAAACGTTGAGATGTCCATCACTATAGGTGATCTTCAAGCTTCTCATCTAACTGTATGTTCTATCCCTTTGGTTCCTTCTAGTGAAATAATGTAACTTCAAATAATATTCTACTTGTACTTTACATTGTTATTATTTCTTATTCGAGAGATTTCACTGATTTAAAAGGCCATGTAAAAGTCATGAGGTAAACCCTCAATTGCAAGTCTGTTCAATAATACACCTTAAAGAATAATATAATTATTATTGTGAATTCTTGTTGACACCCTTTAGTTGACAAGGGTTCTCATACTATCGACACCCTTCAAGACGATCTCCCTAAACAACAACACCTGTGAAGCAGATGCAGTCTCACCTGAGATGTTTGAGGAAGGGCTGTATGAACTATGTTTTCGTGGAAGGGAAGAGCAATTACGTGCTTAATATATTCTGTCGTAATACTACTTATAGGTTTATCACAGGGTTTTATCTTATCATTCATTCACAAGTTACCTTCATTCATACAAGATCTAATATCGTATCATTTCATTATGCAAAAAAGACATCGACATGAAAGAATTCATCCACCATGTGAAGCCTTCTCATCATTCGTATAAGAAATAAATAAAGAAATTAGATCACAACATTTAACCATTCATATCACATCAATTTAACCATGGGGACAATAATAACAAGATCATAGATCACATCGCATACGTAAAGAACATAGAGTTTCCAACAACACCTTTATCATATCACTTCCGTGGGTTAAAATATATCTTGAAGACACATTTGATAGTCTCAGACCAAAACCAGAAAACAGAATAGTCCACAAAATAGCTCAAGACTTACGATCTACTCTAAGGCCTTCTCCTTTTTCTTCCTACTACTACATTTATAAATCTATTTATAAGCTTTCACCTTTACAAAAAGGTCCACATATAACTAATTTATGGACAAGAATTACAAGAATGCGACCAAGTTGACTACTTGTCATCATTTCCTCTTACGCAGTTTTTTGACCCTTGTTGCTTTAGCACCATGTGCATCCAATATTTTTTCTAATAGCCCCCCAACACAGACTTATTGCTCTCCCTTGAACCATGCCAACTGGATATTTTTTGTGCACTTATCCTAACCTTGAAGTCATTGTATTCCTTCTTGACTTTGTCGTCTGCTTCCTGGGTTTGTGTGCTAATTGTTCCGCAATGTTCCATGTCATGATCAGTTGGGTTCTCTCCAATTTCCTATGATACTTGTGTGGAGGATTCATGAGTTGTTGCAAGCGCATTGATGGCCTTTAATGCCAACTCATGACCTATGTCCTCGAATTCACCTAACTGTATTGTGTCGCGTTGTGCCTTTCTAACGCTTTTGTAATATCCTGAATTTTGACCTAACATTTATGGGAATAAGATCCATTGATTATGATGTTACTTTGATGTTTTATTGGTATATTGGGTCTAAAAACCCACTACATATGAACATGGTTATTTGTTTGATATATTTGGCGTAATCCAGTAACATATTTTTTATTTTTTATTTCATGTGTTGGGACTGGACCCTGAAGCACATAATTGATGAGATGTTTTCTGTTGAGCGAGGATCTCTAAAGCACATGGGTATTTGATGTTTTTGTTGAGATAGAAGCTCTGGAGAACATGAGTGTTTATATTTGTGTTGAGAGAGAAGCTCTGGAACACATGAGTTATGAAAACCTTTGTGTTGAGCATGAAGCTGTTAAGCACATGAAAAGATAACATTGGAAGTGTTGGGCATAAACCCTAGAGCCTTCCAAGTTGATGTTGAGCATAAGCTCAAGAACATCGGATCTGTGGCCATTGTATCCCTAGGTGTATCCTACAAGTACATCCTAGCATTAGTGTTGAGAAAGGACCTCTTGAATTTCACTATGTTTGTAACTCCCTGTTTTTAGCATTCAGTATGGGCTTTGGATAAGTTCTAGGAGTTACTAAAAATAATTAATATGTCAAGTGAAAACGACTCGAATAAAACATTGATCTCATCTGACTGATTTTTATGTGATTAAATGAAATTTTGAGTTTCTGTATCTCATCGAGTACTGAAGAACTACCATGTTATATGAGGGAATCCAACATGCAAGGAGGTTTAGAGTTGCCTAACTTAGTTGACATAACCCCTACCTGAAGGCCTTATTAAAGAGAGTGACTAAGCTAGAAAAGTGCCATATGCTTAGGGATCATGCTATATGATACCTAAGGATAAAATGTTAACAAGTGATATATATATGATATGTATAAAGAGTAAGCATAGTGATAATACTAATGGCTATCAGAAATAAAGAAAGGCTCCATATATTATTATTCTTACTAATGATAATTAAATATTAAAATACCTATAAGAGTCTAAATAGGAACTAGTTAAAAGTTCCTAAGTTAAATATTCAAAGTACCTAAATTGAATAAAAAGGTTTAAATCAAGAAATCAAATGATTCTTGATTTAACTGCCCCTTTGAGTGAAAAGTCTTTCTATAAAAAGCCAAGCCAAAGAGAGGCTTGGGGATCTTTGATGATTCCATAATTGTACCTGATTATTCTTAAGAGAGCTCTTAGATAACAATTTTTTCTAAGAGGAAAAAGGAGAATAGATTCATAACCTGATATCCTAGATAGAGACACCTTACCTTCGGAGCTCTAAGTTACTTGCATGTTGGAACCAGCTTGGGGGGATCTGGATTGAAACCAAGAACAGTTCTGGGTCATGGTTGGATGGAACGTGGTGGCTCCCAAGTTATTCGTTTATATAAGAAGAGGTCATGTCTATTTATGAATTTTTTAACACTAGGTATTTGATTATGTAGGTTTTCAGCCATTGAAACAACTTCATCTTGCAGGTATGAGGTTCTTGATTTTTCCCTTGCAAATTGTATTAGTTTTACTAATTGGAGTAGATTGAATTGTGAATGATTATTTAAGTAACAATATTCTATAATATAGGTTATCTTTTCTGCATTTATGGCTTAAACGAGTTATGTATTAACAGATATATTTCTTTTGCCAAAGGTTAGGGTTATCTATAAGAATAGTTTTGTTTTCTATTCTCATTGTTTATTAATAGATATAATTATTTTATCAAATGTTAGGTTATTTGTTTGTCTCTTTTAGAAGGATAATATAAATATATTTTATTCATGATTAAATAAGCACCATTAGTGCTAACTACAGGAGGGTTTGTTTCTAGTTCATTTCTGCAATCTATTTCCTATCTCTTAATTAACGGTTTTGTTTTCTAGTTCATTTTTGAAATCTATTTTCTATCTATGATTTAACGGTTTTTTTTTCTAGTTCATTCTACAGTTTATTTCCTGTCTATAAATTTAAGTTCCAAAATCCTAGCACTATTTAAAAACAGATCCTATATTCTATCTTTGTTAGTAGATTTCATATTGGTAGAAGGCTTATATTAAATATAAATAAACCAAAGTAGTATCTATAGCATTAGCCTAATCTTTATTGCAGAATATTATAACATAAATATAAATGGATAACACTCTAATTAAAATATTATAAAACAAAACTATAACCAAAGCATTTCCATATTATAAACAACAATATAAAATATCAAACTAAGCTATCGAGACCTCTAAGGTCTATAGGAACAAGTGCCTCATTCTTCATAACCACATTATATACTATACAACCGAACACAAAGATCCATTCTCAAAATCTTATCTCTCAAGTCAACCCTAACTTAATTACAAAACATGTAAACCTATATCACATCAATCAAGAGGTTAGAGGATCGAATCTTGTAGGCATTTATGCCAAACCAAAACCTCACCCGCACACACCATTTACATCCAACGTAGCCCTGCATCGAATCTTGCAAAGCTCATGGCATAAAAACCCAGAAAATATTAAAAGCATGACCAACATTGAATCCCATGGGAGTCACTAGCAGTATTATCAACGATGTAATATCTTGCATTTATTTCCACACAGTATACACTAATAAACATATACACACAAGAAGAAATAACCATAGATCAATTTTTTTTATGATTCAACAAATCCCTAGGCTATATTCCTACAAACCACAGATTGAAACCATTTCCCTGTCACAGTTTCCATACACCAAATGCCAACAAAACATAGATGCAGTAAATCATTTCAATATTTCTCCTCACAGAAATAAAATCCCCAATAGTATATGTTGTATCTATTTCGTGGCTCACAACCGTTATACAAAATAGCAATCCATTAAATTAACCCCTTTTCTACGCTAATAATAGCAACGACATTCATTTCATAGGTTTAAACCCTAGAGTCCTCTTGTGCCCCTGCTCAACAGCCTTCTAAAATCATTATTGCATCAAACAAAATCCCATTTTGTTTGATGAAATGTTTAAATTTTAAAAGGGATAAACTCAGATACTGAAAGGGCGATTTTTCCTTAGCTACTGATTTATTGAAATTCAACATTTTTGAACAAACTTTGCAAGTTACATTGGATCAATGATATCAATATCTATGAGTTACTGGTTTGGATGAATTGTAACTAGGGATGTTGACACTTGAGTGTTCATGGTCTTTATGCAGAATCAGGTAATGGTGATCAAAGGTTTGTCGAACTCTATTGAAGCCTAGATATACGATTCGCATGCCATATCCGGAAGTTTGTTAACCATTATTTGCATTGATATTAATTTGCATGTGATAATATGCAAAGGTCTAGTCTCGAGTTATATGATAATTCACCACCTTTGATGAATGAGCCGAACACATTATAGGGAATGATCTATGGCACGAGTCACACTCATCACGAATTCAGAGTGTTATTATGACACTCGTACTTACCCTGCTATCCACGTCTCAGCACTCGTACATAACCCTTGTCGTGGCTGTTTACCAGTGGAGCACCTGTTACACGTACACCCTAAGCTCTCTTGTCATTTAAGTATGGGAAGATTGTGATAATATCAGTTTTCAGGGCTTCAACCGTCATTCGTGTTTTCCATTCCGAGTGTTGATGGCTCCGATTATGCTGAACCCACAAGGGTTTCGCCTACATTCACGTATGGATTATCCTGTGTATTATTTACTACTGCTGAGTCTCGGTTCCAAGTGCTCTCAACCTGCTCTTCTGTCATTAATTCAGTGGTGGCGAGTATTCTATGCGTGGTTTCGCATTCGCAAACTAACAGGGATGGCTCCTGTCGTTAGGGTTGAACCTTATGAATTAACCCTATTGAATTCGAACCCTGGTCTTTTGCAAAAGGTTAAGGATGTTGGGTGGTTGCAGTTCCTCGAGAAGTTTTCTGATTCTAACCCAGAAGTCACTAGAGTTTTTTCCATGTCCCTGGTCAATTACCAAGCTGAAGTTGGTGATTTGTGCTTTCGGGTCGATGAGAGGTCGATTGCAAATGCAACAGGTTTGCCTCTGTCTGGGAAAAAGTGGTTCAAGTATCAGAGAATGGAGATTACGGAATGAAGAAGTCTGTTGAAGAACCCGACTCAAGAGGTTTCCTTTCGGACAGGAGTTGCACGTAAGTATTTCTTGAAAAACTGGCGCGCCGTGCTTGATTTAATTCACAGGTATTTAACCTGCGAAGGTCGGTTTTCCTCGGCCTATGTATACCACCTTCGTTTGATGGCTGCTTTCATAGGATTTCCCATCAATCTCCCTTACTATCTTCTAGACAGTTTGTTTAAAATGTCAAATGCCATAAAGAAGGGACCAAAACATGTAAGTCATAGTTTGTTTCACCACGGGCTAGTTCGTATATTGATTGAGAATGAATTGATAAAGACAGGTCGCTCTTGGGAGCAATTTATAGAATCTAATGGTTTTTCAGAGTTTTTCCATTGCATGTTTGACAGTCCAGATGACTGTAGCAAACATAGGGTTTTGGGTTTGGCTCCTTTGAGTAAACCTACGTCAAACCCTAGCCTTAAGAATGTGGAACCCTCTCAAGTACCATTGGGAAATCCAGAGAACGCTCCTCATACCTCCTTACAGTCTAGGCATGTGAAGAAAAGTTCAGCTCTGTCACCCGTTACTCCATCAAACAATATTGATAAAGTCGGAAACCGTCGGGGTAATTTACCCAGGTCCAAGTTGGGTAGAAGGCTGACGAGGAGTATGGAAAAAGCCATGATGACTAAAAACCCCGTAAACGATAAACTTCCAGTCGAAACGGTTGTAATCGATGATGAGGAAATTACTATCCCTTCACCGGTTAATGATGATGTGATTCATCGTGATTTTGTTGCTGATCTAGCTGGGCAAAGTCACCCTGTGACTGCCGAAGATATCTTCGAAAATCCTTCTCTGTCTGTAGAAGTTCATCCTGTTCGGCCTAATATTGATGTCACTCTTGATCGTGATAGTCCTCCAGCAGTGGATAAGAAAGTTCAGGGAGTCCTAGTTGATTGTATGACTGATTCAGTTGTAAAAGAAAAGCCTGTTAAAACAACTTCAGCTGTTTCTCGTGGAATTGGGGAAACTATTCACCCTATGTTCATTAGCTGTCTGTTAGACAAGGTTCACCGAATGGAAGATAATATGAACGAAATAGTCGCGAGTCGAGACTTATTGAAAGTTGATAATGAGGGTTTAAAGGTAAAGGTTGGCGAAAGTAATCAGCATCTTTCACGACTGAGGAATCATAAAAACAAACTCATAAGGCGGGTTCTTAAGTTGCAGGACGAAAATGAAAAAAGTGAGGAAAAATTGCGTGAGCTCAATGCTCAGATCGCCTTAATGCAGTTTAAAGCTCCTTCACCAAGCCAACCTAGTGGAGTTGATATTCAGGTTTTCAATGCCCCAGTCAATCTGTAGTGTTTGGTGATATGTTGTTTTGTTGATCAAGATCAGGTATTTGATTATTTCGAGTTTATTTGTTGATGCTTTTATTTGCTATTATTTCAATTATGTTTTAATTATAATTCTTGTGTGTTGTATCGCAGATAGTAATATGAATATCTCTTTCCCCGATTTTGAGGATTTTGGGTATATTGGCGATCCCTGTATTTCTGGAGACAAATCGATATTGGAAGGATTGTTTTACAGGTGCCACTCTTTTGTTTTCGATCCCATGTGATGGATGGAATAGTTGTGTGTTTGCTGAAAAAACGACATGTTCCACTTGTCGTTTTTTATTCGACATTAGTTAGGGATCGCGATCTGGATGATTAGCTCTTAGAAAGTTTATTTTGGGAAAATCAAAATGTATATTAAGGGCTGATAGTGAACATGATAAAGGGGGTCGATACTCTGGGGAAGCAAGAACAAAACTGCTGGTTCGTTCTATCTATGCTTCTAGGCAGTTATCTGTCAGTTGTTACAATGTTTGAACTGGTGATGTTTTACACACATTTACAGTTTTAAAACTTTATATGTGGCTTATAAAATCTTTCAGTTTTGATATTTTCTTTCCTATATTATGATGTTTTTTATAATTTCCTTGATGAATTGTGCGAATATAATTTATCAGGTATCGACTGTTCCTGTTTTTAACTGTGTTGGTATGTCATGTTTTGTATTTAATAATTGATATTATTGTTACATAATGTGTAATGATGCTTGTATGATTTGCAATATTTGAATTTCTTTAAATATCAGCAAATGTTTACATACAGTGCCTTTATCAACATCAGGTGGTTACAGGTTAAATTAATTTTTGCTCCTGATCAGGATAGGTATTAGATCAGAATTATATTTTATTCAGTTTCTGCTTTTTGTACTATCCGAAGAACCTTGTTGAGTTAGATCTTTTTCATTAAATACATTCAGTTTATCCTTCTATGTAATTACTGTACATCTGTATATAAATATAACATGACTTTGTAGCATACGAATCTTGTCTAGATTTATGTTTTATTTATGTATTCAGAGTTAATTGTTTTGAGTGATTTTACTTAACAGTTTCCGTTCCTTGTAATATATAACTTGGGTTAATCTTTGTAATTATAAGTATAGGATCGACACTAACTATCAGTAGCACTAATTGTAATCATTAGTCCTCTAGGATCCCAGGCCAACAGAGCCTTTAAACCTGTCGGGAGCGACTATTCCAAACAGCTTGGAGCCTGTTCTAAGGGTCTCGGACTGGGTCGTTTTCGCCCGTTGCGCGCTTAGTCAAATACGCCCATCAACAATGGCGCTAGAAGGAGGGCCAGCGTAAAATGGCTGATGACAACAACCATGTTAACAAAACTAATCAGCCAACTACCCCTCAAATACAATCAACTACACAATCACGAACACGCCGGTCATCATAACTAGGCGACGATCCTTTGACCGATTCAGTTCGAAACCTCATCTCCCAGTTTGATGCCAGTGGTGCTCGCCGTCCAGAAGAACTAGATCAAATTGAACAAGCCATAAACGAATCTCAAAGAATTTTAACCAGAGCTTATTCAAGTATTACTGGGCGCCAGCCTACTGAGCTACCTCTCCCTCAGGTTACCTGTCCTCGCACCCGTCATTCTGTACCTGTTGTGGGAGAACAACAATTGCCTTTAAGTCCCATCCCGGATCTTCAGGTGCAACAACCCCTAATAGAAGTAAATCATCCTTCCTCGTCGGCAGCACCACATTTGTCAGGAGGATCTGGGCGACCACCATCACCGCCTGATTCCCCTTCCCATACTCCACCAACGTCACCATCACCTCCGCCGACTCCTAGGAACATGGCAGCTGCCAATACGCCTAACCCTATGCCTTGGATGGCCCAGGATGCTGTTGTTGTTCCTGGTTTTCAGCATCCTTTACCTAAACACCCTGAGAAGCTTCTGCCTAAGTTCAACCCTTAGTCGAAGGAGCCAGCTGAAGATCACGTCAAGAAGTTTATGTTGGCATCCCGGCTTCTAGATGTTGAACACGAAGATGTCGTATGTCGACTGTTCCCTTACACGTTTGAAAGAAGGGATTCAACATGGTATTTTTCCTTGACAGCTGGGTCCATCACCAGCTGGAACGAATTTGATATCGCATTTATAAACAACTTTGGAGATGACAAGTCTCCGGCAGTCTTAGTGTCAGAACTGTCTAAAATTCGCATAGAACCTAAAGAAAAGGTTAAAGATTTTAACCAACGCTTTCTGACCTTAAGGAATAGAATTCCCGCTACTTCAAGGCCCACTGAGGATGTAACGATTGAATTTTACACTTCAGCCTTACCTGGAAAAATAGCCATGTTCGTCCGGCAAAAGGCCAAACTTACTCTAGCTGAAAATTTCGAAGAAGCAATTAAGGTTGAGAAGGATGTGTTTGCCACAAAGGCAAATTCTGGAGTAGATACCGATTCAGCGTCTTCTTCTCGTAAGAAGATCGACAGCCCTGCCAAAACTACAACTGGTTCTGACAAAAGAAGTCAAGATGCTTTAGATTTGGATAGTCTTCAACGAGTTATCAAAAAACTTTCTAATGAGATCATCGATTTAAAAAAAAGGCACTTCTGATAATACCCCAAATAAAGAACCACCCAGACAGTTATTTAGAAGACCTTTTCAAAATCCAGCTGTAAAACAAAATTCACCCTCTGAAACTAATAACATTGAGGAAATTAACAGTTTTCTCAAAGCAATAGTTTCAGACCTGGAAACAACTACTGAAACTGAAACTCAGTCTTCAGGACAGAGTTCTCAAGATAAACAAGACACCAATGATAACAATGATAATAAACCACCCAATGTCATCAGTCATTTCTGGGACACCTCAGAATTAACTGATGACGAAGAGGTGGCTATTGTCAATGTGAATCAGCATCAGCATAATACAAGAAGTAAAAAAAACCAGCCTTCAACTGAACCTGTTACAACCGTTCCGGATAATAGTTCAGCTGCTAAAGACAAAGATCAGCCTGCAATTAGTAGATCTACACCCTCCCTTGAGTTAGAATATGATTTGATTGAAGACTTAAAGAAGAGCAGGGCTAATATCTCTCTATATGAACTTATAAAAATACCTATGATTCATGAGAAAATGGTGCAAGGGGTTCCCCCAAGTAAAACTGGTAAGACTCCCTCAAATCAGAATAGTCCTGTCAATGGTAAAGATAATTCACATAAGTCTTCAGTCAACGCATCTTCAATAGGCAAAAAATATGATTCTTCCACTCCACCTTTTTTACTTTCGTTTGAAATATTCAATCGCAAAGTAGATAACTGTATGATTGACTTAGGGGCATCCAAAAATGTAATGCCTTACTCGGTGTGTAAAAGGATTAATGTTGTCCCTCAGCCTTGCGATACCAGTATTGTACAGCTGGATCGTTCAAACGTAAAGGTAATAGGAAAACTGAAGGAGGTGCTAATAAGGTTAGCTTCCAATCCCCAAGTACATTTTGTTATCGATATTATTGTTGCTGATATACCATAAGCGTATGGTTTATTTCTTAGTAGGGATTGGTCACAGAAACTCGATGGATATTTCGCGACAGACTGGTCACACTTATGGATACCTCATAAGGGTCATCCGAACAAAATCAGAATCGATAGAGAACGGTATATGAAGCATACCGTCACGGAAATTGATGACTCAAATGAACCAGTCCTGTTTGCTGATACCATATTGGGTAACTATATGGCTGATTCATTTTTTGGTAATTTTGAGGCTGAAATTTCAGAAATTCCTGATTTAAATCAGCCGTCTGAAATCTGTCATTTTACACAAGTTCCAGCTGACATTTCAGTCCTGGATACACCACATTTAGATCTCAATGACGGTTTGTGGTCTCTTTACTTTGACGGTTCCAAGTCAAAAGAAGGTGCTGGTGCAGGATGTTTACTGATTGACCCTTGTGGAAAAAGGTATTTCATTGCTTGCAGATTAGAGTTTGACTGCACAAATAATATCGCTGAGTATGAAGCCCTCATTCAAGGGCTGAAGAAAGCGATTGATTTGGGAACCAAAGCCTTGATAGTCTTAGGAGATTCCGAAATTATTGTTCGTCAGGTACGTAATACCATACACTGCATAGCTGGACACTTGAGAAACTATCAAACTGAGGTATGGAATTTACTGTTAGCATTTGAAGCATTTAATATAAGTTCCATTCCCCGCTATTTAAATCAAGAAGCTGATCTCCTGGCTAATGTTGCCTCGAGATTGATTCCATCTGAAGGAATTCTTACTGATGCTTTCTCGGTTGAATTACTGTTCAGGCCTTTTATTCCTGACAACATTGCAAATTGGAGAGTTTTCAATGAAGACCAGCAATTGATCAATTTTCTGACTCTTAAAGATACTTTTAAGGATGCAGTTTTGGACGAAATGACTCATGATGAGGACCTACACAATTTCACGGTAATCCATAATCCTTGCTCAATTCAAGAATCCCTTGATCAGGTTAGTGCTTTTCCCAGGTCAGTAATCAAACTTGAAAATTTTTATGACTTAAAGGATAAATTCAAAGCTGCAAGAAATTGTAAAACTGGTAGTTCCATCATGCAGTCCGACATTGTCAATCTAGGAACTGAGCAAAACTCTCAATGCGTAAACCTGGGTAGTACGTGTACTGTTGACGAGAAAACAACCTTCATCAAACTCTTTAAAGAATTTGAAGACATATTTTCATGGACCTATGATGACTTGAAAACATTCGACCCCAATATCATGCAACATGTCATTCCTATGAAACCGGAGGCGAAGCCTTTTCAACAAAAATTGAGAAAAATGCACCCCAGCTTAGAGCCATCTGTCAAGAAGGAGCTAAATAAACTCCTTGCTGCTAGGATAATTTTCCCTGTTCGGCATGCCCAATGGGTAGCAAATCTTGTACCCATAAGGAAGAAAAACGGTGACATCAGGTTGTGTGTCGATTTCCGAAACCTGAACAAGGTTTCTGATAAAGATAATTACCCCGTTCCTACAATGGAGAAAATACTGCAACAGGTCTCCAAATCTGAGATGTTTTCGTTATTAGATGGATTTTCAGGATACAACCAAGCGTTGGTATCCAAAACTGACCAGTTAAAAACAACTTTTAGGACACCGTGGGGGACTTATGCCTATAGGAAGATGCCTTTTGGTCTCATAAATGCTGGTGCAACATTCCAGAGAGCAATGGATATCGCTTTCAGAGGTCTGATTGGTAAGTTTGTTGTGATTTATCTTGATGATGTTACTGTTTTTTCTAAAAATAGGACTGATCATATAACTCATCTGAGGCGAGTTTTCGAGCATTGCAGGAAGTACGGGATTTCGCTAAACCCTAAGAAATCTATCTTTTCAGTCACTGAAGGTAAGTTGCTGGGTTTTGTCGTGTCTAAACAAGGCATTAACATTGACCCGGAATGTACTTATGCTATATCTCAGATCTCGATGCCTCACTCGAAAAAGTCCATGCAGTCTTTTCTTGGAAAAATAAATTTTGTTTCTAGATTCATCCTTGGCTATACGGAGATTGTTAGTCCATTACAGAAGATGATTAGGAAAGATGCTGAGTTTAAATGGAACGCTGATGAAAAGCAATCTTTTCGCGACATTTTAAAATCTATCGCTGAAGCCCCCACTCTCACTAGCCCAGATTTTTCCAAACCATTTATTTTATATACTTTCGCTTCTAATTTGTCATATGCTGCTGTTCTGACACAGAAAAACCAGGAAAATAACGAGGCTCCTATCGCTTTTACGAGTTCTGGTCTTAACGGTGCAGAACTGAATTACCCGGAAGTGGACAAGCAAGCTTTTGCTGTTTTCAAATCTGTTAAACAATTTAGGCCTTACTTACTGAAGTCCCACACCAAGGTAGTTGTACCATATTCTGCAGTAAGAAATCTTTTGGTGCAGAAGGATCTTGGTGAAAAACGAGCACATTGGGTCACCGCACTTCTGGAATACGACCTGGAAATGAAACCATTAAAGATTGTTAGGGGACAAGGTCTCTGTAAGCTAGCAGCTGGCTCTGCAGACAGTGTTGAATCAGATCTACATTTCTTCAGCAACCCTTCCTTATTTGAAAGGGAAGTTTTTCTGAACTCTGCTCCTCCTGATTCTTGGTATGAGGATATTAAATTCTTCTTATTACATGGGACAGCCCATGAACATTTAGACCCACGTCATAAGAGGGCTTTAAGATTGAAATCTGCACCTTATCAGCTCATTGACAATATCTTGTTCAGAAATTTTTTTGAAGGAGTATTCCTTCGTTGTCTAGAAAAGGATGAGGCTGATAACGTGTTATCTCAATTGCATGCAGGTCCAGCGGGAGGACATTTCAGCGGTGAAACGACGGCCCATAAGATACTTAAAGCTGGATACTACTGGCCCACATTATTCAAAGATGCATATTCTTTCGCTAGGAAGTGCCAGGACTGTCAAAAGACAGGAGGCAGACTGAAAAAGGCAGCATTACCCCTCCAGCCAGTTATCATTGAAGTCCCATTTTAGCAATGGGGTCTGGATATTGTTGGCCCAATTACTCTAGCCTCTTCACAGCAGCATAAATATATTCTTACAGCCATGGATTACTTCACTCGATGGGTTGAATCCATCCCATTACGAATAGTCAATTCAGATCAGGTGATAGCTTTCCTTGACTCCTTTATCATCACTAGATTCGGTATGCTTGAGTCTTTAATATTTGATAATGCTACTTATTTTTCTTCTGTTAAATTGACTGAGTATGCATTAGAAAAAGGGATAAAATTAAAGTATTCTGCTAACTATTACCCCCAAGGTAATGGGCTAGTAGAATCGTCTAATAAAAATCTGATTAAGATTATGAAACGTACTGTGGCTAACCATCACAGAGATTGGCATATTGCCCTGTCAAGCGCTTTGTGGGTTGACAGGGTAACCCCTAAAGACGCTATTGGAAATTCTCCATTTTTCCTAGTATATGGCAAGGAAGCCATTCTACCGCCTCACATGTTCCTGCCTTCTTTACAACTTGCCCAGTCGGTACAGGAGGTACCTTGTTCCGCTATGGAGCATCTAATTAACACCTTGCAGAAGTTAGAAGAGGATAGGGAAATGGCTAGAAAGAAGTTTGAAAAACATCAGCAGATTGTGAAGCGTTGGTTTGACCTCAGAAAATCAGTCAGTCGAGATCTGGAAGTAGGGGATTTAGTTTTGAGATGGGATAAGGAACACGAAGATAAGGGAAAACATACAAATTTTCAGCGTTTGTGGCTAGGACCATTCATCATTACAGAAAAGCTTGGTCCTAGCACTTTCAGGCCGCAAACATTGGAAGGTGAGGTTGATGACCTTCCAGTAAATGGTCACCTAATCAAAAGATACTTCTGTTGATCCTCCTCAAGGGATCACCCTGTATATATCACTGGTGTGGTGTGCTTCTTTGAATGATTTTATTCGCTTTAGATATGTGTGTCTTTTCCTTTTTATTTTGTTTTTGTTTTTGTTTTTGCGATATGAACCTGATATGTTCACCAAACCCCAAAACTGATGACTGAATTCAATTTCTGAAATTTATCTGAAAATCATGCACAAAGGCATTATTTTTCTGAAAATTGTCATTCTGTTTTACTTCCCACACAGAGAAGGGAATTCCACTGTCCTGGATATTACCAGCAATTTTTAACACATGTTAATTTCGTATATCAGTTTCTGCAAAATTCTGTCTAAGGAGATTAAAGCAGTGTTTGGTAAAGTCATCTATTAAATCTCTTACGCCATCCCTTCTCATAAAGAGGAGCAGACTCACCTCCCTACCTGCTAAGATAATCTCTTTGGGATTAACCTTAATTACGTTCTGGGTAAAGATAGACTTGAACATTCAAAAAGATGTCTAAAGGACAGAAGGTCTCGTGATGAGCCGGTCTGTTCAGGATCATGAGTTTACATCTAGTAGCATTGTCGTCTCCGATTACCAAGCCTGGGCAATGACCCTTAGACATAAAACTCTGAGGGGTGAAAGGTCTCATCACGAGCCGGTTCATTTTACTGTCATGTAGGCTGGTGAATGACATGATTACTATCGGGTTATCAAGCCTGAATCATGGCATTCATAACTAATGAAACAAATAAAAGAGAAAAACAGAAAATAATGGTAACGGTTTATCTTGCCCAGAATTGTAAACTTTTCACTAGCAGGTTGGACACTAGCAGTTTGTGGGTTTTAAAGTAACCCTGTCGAGGCTATGGACGCCTGCTGACAGCAGGGCTATGCTTGTGGTATTGTGATTTTATCTTTTAAGACTGAATCATTCATTGTTCTACTCTTCCGGACTGAGTTTTGTTAGAAATCTGATGTTTGTCAAGCAAATAACTGAAACTGTAACCCACTGGTAATGTCTATGACTATGAAATTTTTGAATTTGGTTGAGATGTTAAAGCAGTGTATCTAAGTAATGACTTATGTTAAGGATTTAATTTCTTTGCTTGCATGATTTCAGGTAAATAAACAGAGATAACTGTTTCGTCCAGCAAGTCGCCATCTGTTGTGCCCCTGCTCAACAGCCTTCTAAAATCATTATTGCATCAAACAAAATCCCATTTTGTTTGGTGAAATGTTTAAATTTTAAAAGGGATAAACTCAGATACTAAAAGGGAGATTTTTCCTTAGCTACTGATTTATTGAAATTCAACATTTTTGAACAAACTTTGCAAGTTAAATTGGATCAATGATATCAATATCTATGAGTTACTGGTTTGGATGAATTGTAACTAGGGATGTTGACACTTGAGTGTTCACGGTCTTTATGCAGAATCGGGTAATGGTGATCAAAGGTTTGTCGAACTCTATTGAAGCCTAGATATACGATTTGCATGCCATATCCGGAAGTTTGTTAACCATTATTTGCATTGATATTAATTTGCATG
This sequence comes from Pseudotsuga menziesii, assembly GCA_001517045.1. Lineage (NCBI taxonomy): Eukaryota > Viridiplantae > Streptophyta > Pinopsida > Pinales > Pinaceae > Pseudotsuga > Pseudotsuga menziesii. The sequence goes on along the minus strand of LPNX010311387.1, from coordinate 181,347 downwards.
TGATAATATGCAAAGGTCTAGTCTCGAGTTATATGATAATTCACCACCTTTGATGAATGAGGCGAACACATTATAGGGAATGATCTATGGCACGAGTCACACTCATCACGAATTCAGAGTGTTATTATGACACTCGTACTTACCCTGCTGTCCACGTCTCAGCACTGGTACATAACCCTTATCGTGGTTGTTTACCAGTGGAGCACCTGTTACACGTACACCCCAAGCACTCTTGTCATTTAAGTCTGGGAAGATTGTGATAATATCATTTTTCAGGGCTTCAACCATCATTCGTGTTTTCCATTCCGAGTGTTGATGGCTCCGATTATGCTGAACCCGCAGGGGTTTCGCCTACATTCACGTATGGCTTATCCTGTGTATTATTTACTACTGCTGAGTCTTGGTTCCAAGTGCTCTCAACTTGCTCTTCTTTCGTTAATTCAGTGGTGGCGAGTATTCTGTGCGTGGTTTCGTATTCACAAACTAACAGGGATGGCTCCTGTCATTAGGGTTGAAACTTATGAATTAACCCTATTGAATTCGAACCCTGGTCTTTTGCAAAAGGTTAAAGATGTTGGGTGGTTGCAGTTCCTCGAGAAGTTTTCCGATTCTAACCCAGAAGTCACTAGAGTTTTTGCCATGTCCCTGGTCAATTACCAAGCTGAAGTTGGTGATTTGTGCTTTCGGGTCGATGAGAGGTCGATTGCAAATGCAACAGGTCTGCCTCTGTCTGGGAAAAAGTGGTTCAAGTATCAGAGAATGGAGATTACGGAATGGAGAATACTGTTGAAGAACCCGACTCAAGAGGTTTCCTTTCGGACAGGAGTTGCACATAAGTATTTCTTGAAAAACTGGCGCCCCGTGCTTGATTTAATTCACAGGTATTTAACCTACGAAGGTTGGTTGTCCTCGGCCTATGTATACCACCTTCATTTGATGGCTTCTTTCATAGGATTTCCCATCAATCTCCCTTACTATCTTCTACACAGTTTGTTTAAAATGTCAAATGCCATAAAGAAGGGACGAAAACATGTAAGTCATAGTTTGTTTCACCACGGGCTAGTTTGTATATTGATTGAGAATGAATTGATAAAGACAGGTCGCTCTTGGGAGCAATTTATAGAATCTAATGGTTTTTCAGAGTTTTGCCATTGCATGTTTGAAAGTCCAGATGACTGTAGCAAACATAGGGTTTTGGGTTCGGCTCCTTTGAGTAAACCTACGTCAAACCCTAGCCTTAAGAATGTGGAACCCTCTCAAGTACCATTGGGCAATCCAGAGAACGCTCCTCATACCTCCTTACAGTCTAGGCATGTGAAGAAAAGTTCAGCTCTGTCACCCGTTACTCCATCAAACAATAGTGATAAAGTCGGAAACCGCCGGGGTAATTTACCCAGGTCCAAGTTGGGTAGAAGGCTGACGAGGAGTATGGCAAAAGCCATGATGACTAAAAACCCCGTAAACGATAAACTTCCAGTCGAAATGGTTGTAATCGATGATGAGGAAATTATTGTTCCTTCACCGGTTAATGATGATGTGATTCATCGTGATTTTGTTGCTAATCTAGCTGGGCAAAGTCACCCTGTGACTGCCGAAGATATCTCCGAAAATCCTTCTCTGTCTGTAGAATTTCAGCCTGTTCGGCCTGATATTGATGTCACTTTTGATCGTGATAGTCCTCCAGCAGTGGATAAGAAAGTTGAGGGAGTCCTAGTTGATTGTATGACTGATTCAGTTGTAAAAGAAAAGCCTGTTAAAACAACTTCAGCTGTTTCTCGTGGAATTGGGGAAACTATTCACCCTATGTTCATTAGCTGTCTGTTAGACAAGGTTCACCGAATGGAAGATAAGATGAACAAAATAGTCGCAAGTCGAGACTTATTGAAAGATGATAATGAGGGTTTAAAGGTAAAGGTTGATGAAAGTAATCAGCATCTTTCACGACTGAGGAATCATAAAAACAAACTCATAAGGTGGGTTCTTAAGTTGCAGGACGAAAATGAAAAAAGTGAGGAAAAATTGCGTGAGCTCAATGCTCAGATCGCCTTAATGCAGTTTAAAGCTCCTTCACCAAGCCAACCTAGTGGAGTTAATATTCAGGTTTTCAATGCCCCAGTCAATCTGTAGTGTTTGGTGATATGTTGTTTTGTTGATCAAGATCAGGTATTTGATTATTTCGAGTTTATTTGTTGATGATTTTATTTGCTATTATTTCAATTATGTTTTAATTATAATTCTTGTGTGTTGTATCGCAGATAGTAATATGAATATCTCTTTCCCCGATTTTGAGGATTTTGGGTATATTGGCGATCCCTGTATTTCTGGAGACAAATCGATATTGGAAGGATTGTTTTACAGGTGCCACTCTTTTGTTTTCGATCCCATGTGATGGATGGAATATTTGTGTGTTTGCTAAAAAAACGACATGTTCCACTTGTCGTTTTTTATTCGACATTAGTTAGGGATCGCGATCTGGATGATTAGCTCTTAGAAAGTTTATTTTGGGAAAATCAAAATGTATATTAAGGGCTGATAGTGAACATGATAAAGGGGGTCGATACTCTGGGGAAGCAAGAACAAAACTGCTGGTTCGTTCTATCTGTGCTTCTAGGCAGTTATCTGTTAGTTGTTACAATGTTTGAACTGGTGATGTTTTACACACATTTACAGTTTTAAAACTTTATATGTGGCTTATAATATCTTTCAGTTTTGATATTTGCTTTCCTATATTATGATGTTTGTTATAATTTCCTTGATGAATTGTGCGAATATAATTTATCAGGTATCGGCTGTTCCTGTTTTTAACTGTGTTGGTATGTCATGTTTTATATTTAATAATTGATATTATTGTTACATAATGTGTAATGATGCTTGTATGATTTGCAATATTTGAATTTCTTTAAATATCAGCAAATGTTTACATACAGTTCCTTTATCAACATCAGGTGGTTACAGGTTAAATTAATATTTGCTCCTGATCAGGATAGGTATTAGATCATAATTATATTTTATTCAGTTTCTGCTTTTTGTATTATCCGAAGAACCTTGTTGAGTTAGATCCTTTTCATTAAATACATTCAGTTTATCCTTCTATGTAATTACTGTACATCTGTATATAAATATAACATGACTTTGTAGCATACGAATCTTGTCCAGATTTATGTTTTATTTATGTATTCAGAGTTAATTGTTTTGAGTGATTTTACTTAACAGTTTTCGTTCCTTGTAATATATAACTTGGGTTAATCTTTGTAATTATAAGTATAGGATCGAAACTAACTATCAGTAGCACTAATTGTAATCATTAGTCCTCTAGGATCCCAGGCCAACAGAGCCTTTAAACCTATTGGGAAAGACTATTCCAAACAGCTTGGAGCCTGTTCTAAGGGTCCCGGACTGGGTCGTTTTCCCCCGTTGCGGGATTAGTCAAATACGCCCATCAACAAGTCCCATCCATTTCCAAGTAAATACACATTTAAGAAAATAAACACTATGAATAACCGTAAATTGACATTCCACTCATATCTTACACACTCATTATGCTAAATGGAAAGAGTGTCATTGCTAGAAATGGCACGACTCTAAATCCAAACAACTCTACTAAAATACCCAAATGAAGAACGTTAATTACATAAATCTAATTTACACAGAGTCAGACATTGCTAAACTAAGAATCGTAACCACAATTTATAAACATTAGAAAATGCATTACAAATTAACCACTATAGATTATATATAAAATTACATAGTCACATTTCCAAGCTAATGCACCATTGCAAGAAATGGTGCTATCACAATTTATCAAAATCCAACATTATAAAAAGACGTAGAGTCTGTAATATTCACCATGATCACCATGTTAATGATACCAACCCATTAATCGTTTACAGAGCTAATTCGTAATAGTATCGTCCGAGAAGTGCCAAACCCAACAAAAACCCCAAACTGTATATGCATCTCTTGATGCTCTACATTATTTACAAACGCACTATATATAGTCACAACCCTTAAACCAAACCATGCATACATTCAAACAATGAGCTTAAAGCTCTGCCAAAACACCAATACGTAGAGGAACAAGCTTTAAGCTTGTTTGTAACAGGTCTTACTCGTGAAGGGTAATGCATCAGCCACCTGGAAGACTCATGAACCATGCAGTGAAGGCCCTCCAACCTGCGAACAAAGGACAATGAAATATCAGGAGTATTCCAAACCTACGAACCGAAACAATAAGTAAACAAGTGATGTAAAACCAAAACAAAGGACATACCTTTCAAAGCGTAGCTGTAAACCAAACCTCACACCATGATACATACTAGAGAGTTGAACAAAGCTCACATAGAAAAATACTAAATGACCCACTCTTCCATTAAAATACAAGCTTATGGCTTGATAGCCCCAACTCCTGAGGCACATTTACTCCACCACCTTTTCCACCACTACGTCAAATTCCAACCCCAAGTCTATAGTTCCTAAACCCCAAAAGTGCAATTTGACATTGGAATGTCAAGCACATTATAATTCCCATCAATCGTATTGTGGACTTAGGATAAAGCCATGATTCATGGAATATGTAATATGCCATCAATGTATTATAATATACCTTCAACATGTTGTATAAAAACCATAATCCACATATGACTAAGAACTAATATCTTAATTCTTTCACAACACAATTAAACCATATAAATGTAAAGCACAAGTTTGAAGCTAAGTAAATGTCTTAGAACAATAAGTAATAATGGTAACCAGTATAGACATAGGTATAAATAAACCCATCCAGGATTAAAACAAGCATGTGAACAATACTAATAAGAGTTGCTAAGTTAAGAATATGGTATGTTCGTCGTCCAAAGCTACGAGGTACTTGAGAATAGGAAGTATGTCTTTGTTTAACTATTATAGCCAATTTTTCATTACCTAGTGCACCTGCACAATACAAATAAAGAGATGCATTAGTTCAATATGAACTAAGTAATCCTTGTAGCGTCAAGTAATAATAGTTACCTCTCCAAGTGATCTGATAAGGGATACAAGTCCCACCACTCCACCCCTTGAAAATATAAGTTAAGTCAGGATTTTCTCATAAACCAGTAACCAAAACTTATAAAAAGTAAGTAATCAATAAACAATACACACATACACATAAATACATGATAGGAAGAAATCATTGAACAAGTGTACCATCTAACTCAGATTCAAGTATCATTAAAACAATATAGAATTACAGTAATAAATTTATCGGGAAAGCATATAGAAGAGGGTAAGAACAGCTTACAACAATTCAGTTTTGTGAACAAAGTTAGTCACATTCCACATACAATAAGCTAATGTCTGGTTCAGGAAATAAATATATAGCCTAATAAATTTATTTTTTTCAAATTTTGCGGACATTACAACTTTGTTTGATCGTTGTTTAAGCACCTTCAAATCTGCTTCCTTGTTGACTTGCACCACTGGGGAAATTGTTTTGAAGGATTATTGCATTTATGCTAGTTGAGCCTCTACCTCATGACGTTGTGAACCTAGTTATTGCTGTTGCTCATCCTGGATGATACTCATGCAAAATTGTGGGGTTTCATCCCCCATTTCCTTGGCCATTTTATCATAGTCATCGATCTGGGCGGTCACATATTTTATCTTACCTTTGGGCTCTGCAACCAACTCCAATGGTGTACTAGGGAATTATCATGCTTGTAGATCCTCATTCTCCTTCTTCAAATATACAACAATTTGTCCTAGTCGCAGTATCTTTTCTTCCGCAAACATCTTTGTTGTGATATAAGGAATTTCTCGTCGTGCGACTGCAATGGCATTTTTCATCTGCTTGTGGTCATCTAAAACCTTTGCTTTGGACCTGATATCTTCCTCATGTTCATTCTTTAGTCACTTGATTTCCTCTTGTTCTTGGGTTACTCACTCATGCGATTTAACTAGATTACCATGAAATTTTTTTCCATGGTCCATGATTTCTTGGATGCATACCTTTTGCAATCGCGTAAGTGTGTGTGTTCAAAACTCATTGACGTCGATACTAATGACATTGAACAATTTCATTGATGCATCGATTTAATGTCCCAAATTTATCATTGGGTCACAATGGCCAAATCACATTTTCCATATTCATGAAATTTTTCAAATGGATGCTAAAAGTCAAATAATTGCCAAGGAGGAAAATCACTAGTTTCCTAGGTTGGGGATGGAAGATTTGAGATTTGGAATAAGGGGGATAATAAATGATGTTGAGACATTAGAAGGGGGTAAATATTTAATAATTTATCTTATTAAATAAATACAATATAAAATGGTAGTGGCAATAGAGCATGAAGACACATGGAGACTATGGGGCCCACACTAGCTAGAATTCCTATGTTAAATGGTATCTTTCTCTTGAAAATTCCAATATATGGCAAGCCTAATATTTTTGGATGGATTATAAGGCTAATATACTTGTCCATATACTTCATAGGTCTAATTTGGGATGATTTGTAACTTACATGGGAGAGGAAGAGACAAATGTTAGTTTCATGGACACTTGGCTAAATTCAGCTTACATTTATGACATCTATGACACCAATGATGGAGATTTTATGAAAATTATGACACAATTTGGATATGAAGGCTGACATACTGACATAGTGACATGTCAGGAGTGAATAGAACAACTTATAGGTCGAAATTGGGGGTTGGAGAAGGCCAAGAGTCTCCTACTCAAATTTGAGAGAAGAGGGAAAGTGAAGAGAGAGGCCACATGGCATAGCATGAGCAGCCACACCATTTCGACTTGGATTTGGTTTATGGATTTATTTGGAACCTTATAATACTAATAATGTTTATAAAATACAATTATCAGCCATGAGAATATTCTTTTTCTCATTTGTGAATTGTGAGAGCTAGTGGATGACTAGTTTTCTTGCTTACACCAATTTCGAGGGTGAAAGATTCCCATCCTAGTTGGTATTTAGAAAGGCCACTCATGTATTTCATGGAGATTTAATGGAGTATTATTTGTAGGTGTAAGCTACATAAAATCATGTGGATTTCTCTATTTCAGCACTCTCTCTCAACTATTTCCAGTTTTCACACCATATTCATGCCAATGGAGGAATTGCGCTTTGGGTGAGCTATTGATCTCTTTGGGGAAGATTATAATTCCCATTATCTTATGTTATGATTTATATCCTATTTTTTTCATGTTCCAAATAATCTCAGGTCGAAATACCCAAAACCATTCATGTAAAAGTGTTGAACAATGAAGAATTAGTGTCATTTCCCCACTATCTTATTGTGAACAATTGTAATACTGATGATTTCGAATTGGGAGATACTTTCATTGTCAATTTATGATTGGAATTAGTTAAATATTCTTTTTTATTTATTCTTAGAAATTTTCAAGTCTAAATTCTCAATATTTGTATGTCAAAATGACTTTTAATGAGCAAACAATGACCATTTTCACTCTATTTTGATATATGCCATGGTAATGCCTATTATTTCGAATGGAAGAATGTATATATGATAAATGTATGATGTATGGAATGTAATTAATGTTTATTTAAAGTATAATTTTCATTAATTAAGCATTGGAATCAATTTTACTCATTTTTATCGCATTGGGAGAAGATTTGGTGCATTTTCCCCAATGGTCGAAATTGTGACTTGGGAGTTGTTTTGGAAAGAGTCATAACAGACTGTATATACTAAGACATGATGCATATGAGAATTTGAAAAGGTATCTTATACATATCCATCCTCTGTTTATAAATTCAAGTGACTTTGGGATCATTTGTGAAGCCATTTTTGGCAATTACCCGGGAGGAATTCGAGCCCCAATTTGCTAGTAAAGGATCCTACTTTGAACAAAACATTAAACAAGTTTGTAGATGTAATTGGGAGGTCAAAAAACATACAGGAGAATTATATTTAAGATATATTATCATTCATGTACCTTCAGAGAAAATTCGGAAGCATTTGGGTAAATTTGGAGGTCTAGACATCAAAACTAGTCAAGAGCCAAAATTGAGAAAAAATTGAAAATTGGGCATTTTAAAAAAAATCCAAAAAGGAGACATTATAATCAAAATCTTATCCTCTAGTATCTAAGGCTCATGGTGTACTCTGCACAATCTACACCCTTTTTACAATACGTATTTCTCCTATTCAGTGCAATACGTCAACTTGGGGTACCTTCTGTAATATCACATTTGTTAGGGATTGCAACAAATGGGGTACTTTGATTGAGTTTTGTTTCAAATGCACTTGGCTGTTATTCTTCATAGTGGTGATTGCAACTAGTATGCAACTAACCTGGTCATCTTCCATTTTTTGTGCATTACTTCCCCCCCCCTGCTCGAACCTTATTTTGGTCCTTCCTTATTCAAATTTCCTTTCTACCTTAGGATTTTTTGGAGTACTGGATGAATATTCTTATGACTCCTTATCTCTCTCCTTTTCCTTCTCCTATTCTACCGTCATGTCGGGTGGAGGACCCTCCTCCATGTCTGATAGCTCCTCTATGCTGAGTGGAACTTTCTATTCGACAAGCCAATCATTGATAATTCCGTCTATCTCTATATATGTAAGTTTATACATTGTGGTGATTCATTGCTTCTCACCGTTGTGTCACGCTTGAATATGTATTTCATGGGGTCCCATTTCAAAGTTTGTTATGCACCTATCATGTTTTTCTCCTCCTCCTTAGTGAGATGTGAAACCTTTCCTACTCTATCTTGTATGCAGCCCAATATAATTAAAACTGAATGGCACATTCAATTTGTCAGTACTTCACATCAATCCACCATAAGTTATCATAACATGTTCCCCTACATGTTTGGGCGAATTATACATCCATCCCCTGGTAATACGTGGGTTCCATCCACCCCAATATTGAGATTAAAATTGGAAAACATTAATATGTAAATGACCGCTTACCTTATTTAACCAACATTGCGTCCTTCATTATTTGATTCAATAGAAACAATGACCAGTTCATTTGGACCCCTTCAACGCACTCCTTGGCGCATGCAATTACATCAAAAGTGTACTAATTGGGTGGGATCTTTCTCACCATACTCATAGCAAACAACTTTGATGCAAATTGAATGAGCTTGTCATTCATGGTTTTGATATCATACGCACATTTTTCCCTCACAACATCATACTTCTTCTTTAGGTTCACAACTAGCCTTTTATCATTGTCCTTGCCTCTGAAATATTGCGAAGGGTCAACACCCTTCATTGGAAACTCAGTGATATATGATATCAATTCGATCATGAATGGTACCTTTGTATCAAGCCAAATGTACCCTCCATGAAACAAAGCCAACAACTGCTTTAGACATTCATTGAATTCTTCTGAGTGGTTAAAATGTGGCATGTGGTTGAGGCTTAACAACCACGACTACTGCAATCCCAAATCCCACTTCTATGGCGCATGAATAACTGGGCCTCCATCGACATGTTCCTATGTCTCATAAGGTTCTTCTATGCATTCTAGGTATGCCAGAATGTCATGGTCATTGTAGGTCATCTTCATCAAATTTGGCACAATATTCATGGTTATGTGCACTCATTTTGGTGCCATAGGCATATTGATTGGATACCTCTAGTTCTTAAAAATATTAATTGGCGGTGGATCTTCCTTTCATGGTGGCAAATACCATAGAAATATCATCAATAGTCACCCCCTTGCAAGCCATGGAATCCTCTTCCCTTGTCGTCCAGGGCCCAACCTCTGCTTTGAGTTCTGTGGCCTTGGTATAACTTTGTGTGGACCCATTCTTGCGCTACATGGACATTGGATGATTTAAGACCCTTTTCTTTCTTACTATCCTTGTTATTTCTTCTTGAATAACTCTCCTTTCTTCTTTGATCACTATTCTTGATGGTGGAGAGTCATGGGTGCTACCACTCAAAATTACCTAATCCATCACTGCAACTCTATCACATGCTCACTCTTCACTATGCTCTACTAATTATTGTCACTCTGCTCATCTCAACTATAACAATGGTTCATCTAATTCCCCGTATGTTGACTATTATAACCTTGAAGACAGTTGTACAAATTATTTTGAACAGCATGGCTAGATCCTCTAATGATTCAACCAAATCTATTTTCGATTCTGTAAATATAATATCTAATTCATCATAAATGTGTGTCTCATCCACTTGTGTTGTCTCCCCTCTAGTTTAATTGCTTCATTTATTTCCTGATTTGACCCTATTGCACTTTGTCTGATGTCTCCAAGTTTTTTTCCTGCTGCAACCTGCGCATATTTTCCTTTCCTGTGACCTCCATTATTGCGATGAACTTATCTTCATCATATTGTATCCATTTATTGATTTATTTATTTTCTCTGTATGTAGCATATTATGCATGGTGTCATGCCTAGATATACCAATAAGGCTTTAGGAAACTACCATTCAAAAGCTTCAGCAAAAATGCAGCATCTATATGTTGTAACTACACCGCACCTACATTGATGATGAAACAAATTATGTAAGGTCATAACCAATGCATTTGTAACTTACCTAGATGCTTCACAAACTTTCTTTCATAGAGGATAACCATGTCTCCCCACTGGAAGTACTTTTCTTGGGTATGTCGATCATGGCATGCCTTCTTGCAATCCTTTTCAACTTGCTAGTGAAATCCGATGATGAACCCGTCTTCCTCAAGTTGTACCAACTATGTCAATAATTATTTAAATGCACCTTCATCATTCATGCATGGCACTATGACAATACATGGGATGGGAACAATGTACTCAATTACCATCACCACGTCTTAGCCATAAACAAGTTTAAATCGTGCTTTCCCTATCAATCATTTGCATGTAGTCCTGTAGGCCCATAATATTGCAGGAATTTTCAAATCCCAATCATTGTGACTTGCGTTACATCCGTTTGTTAGTGAAATCTCCAATACTTTGTTGATTTCCTCAACCGTTCCATTCTCTTGCAAGTGATAGGGATTTCTCTTCTTGTATTGAATCTTAAATTCCTCCATCATTGTGCATATGGTGCGATTGATGAAATGACTCCCTTGGTCGCTCATCATTGTCTTCAGACATCCAAACCAAGTAACGAAATTATCAAATAGGAACCTTGTTGTAGTCATAGAGGTACAATCCATCACTGGTGTTGCTTCCACCCATTTAGTCAAATAGTATGTCATTGTGATAATGTATCATGCACCGGTCCTCTTTCTCGGTGGATTGATGGGTCCCACAAAATCAACTGTCCACTTCCCAAATGGCTGCAACGTTACTTGAGGTACTAATGGCATCTCATTCTATCATGATGGATTCCCCGTTCTTTGACAGACATAACAAATTTTTCCATAATCTAGAGCATCCTTGTGTAAGGTTGGCCACTAGAGGCCATATCGAAGTATCTTCCTGACAGTTGTGTGACATCCATAGTGTCCTCCTACAACTCTTTCATGTTCTTCTTCCAATATCCATTCTTGGCAATACAGTAGAACAAATCGATGTAGAATCTCAACCAAACCCATGTTATAGAGATCTCTAGCGATTAGCTGAAAATTTGCAACTGGAACAACCGATTTCTTCTTCTGACTAGTGGTAAAATCATTCGGTGCTTTCTCTGTCGATAAAAACTGAATAATTTGTTCATAATGGATTTCCACCATTCCAACATTACATAAATGTGGATTAGGTAATCTGTCCTTGATTTTGGTTGGTTCTTCACCTCTCTCAATCATTAACAGAAGATCAGATCAAGCATTCAAACGAATTGGCTTCACAATGATCTCTAAATCCAATTCTTGGAAGAGTAGCAACCATCAACATATATTCCCCCCCCAACACAAGCTTGTTGACCAGGTATTTTAATGCAGAACTATCAGTAAAAATCTTGAAGTGTCCTCCCAATAGATACTGACGGAAATTTATGCAATGCATATACCATCGCCAATCCTTCGTGCTCCATCGTAGTGTAGTTGCTTTCTGTAGATGAAAAATTCTTGCATGCAAAATATATTGGGTGCTCGATCACTCCTTCACTTGGTTGTTCCAAGAGTACTCCTATTGTGACTGATGATGCATTGACACAGACATGAAATTCTTTCATCTAGTCTAGAAAGAACAATATCAGAGAAATGACCATCTTCTTTCTTTGGGTGTCAAGAATTTCTTGACACTCATGACTCAACTTGAATTTCACATATTTCTTCAACACCTTCTCCATTGGAGCTATTATCATTACATATACTCTAATGAACTTCTGGTAATACCCCGAATGTCTAAACGTTTCCCTGATTTTCTTCACCATCGTCAGTGGAGGCAGATTAACAATTATCATGATTTTAGCAGGATCGACCAACATTCCATATTTACAAACAACGTTTGCAACAAAATTCCAAATAGCAAAAAAAATATACACTTCCACATATTTAGCGATATTTGATGTTGTCGACATCTCTCCAACATTAGTCCTTCACTAGCCCATATACAATCCCATCGTCCTGTTGTTGTTGAAAGTATTCTTATATTTTTATCATTTAATCAATATGATCTAGGATCTGATTTGAGAGAATAACATGCACATCAATAACTACAAGAAATAAGAGACATAAAGAATTTTCCTAGGGGAAACCATAAAGGAGAAAACCCCACTACTTCCTTAGATATAGAATGAGCACCAATAGAAACAGTAAAAGCCAAAGACACAGAGGTGATCTATCATGGCTATTCTCTCTCTCACTTTTGTGAGCTACTTCTCTCTCACTCACGTGCTACTGTAGAATGAGTGTGTGTTCCAAATAGAGAGTCTCACTCCCTATTTATACTTGTTTTCCACTTTAATTTTACTCTTAAAGGGTCGACCTCACTAGGAGAGTTTAATAACTATAATATGACTCAACTGTATGGACTATTTCCTTGACTTACAATGTAGAGTTGACATCAACTCCATTATGGGGACTATTTCCATGACTTACAATGGAGGGTTAACCTCAATGAGTTTACATGACTTTATTATATTATTGACTCTCTCGATCCGATGAACAAACCTCTTCATCGAGGTATAATGAAATACAATAAGAAAAATAGAACTGAATACATTCTAAAGTTACAAGTACATTGATACTTCCTCTTAAATAGGAAGGTATTCTTTTGATACAGTTCATCAGCATAAGTCATCACTGAATCATCATCAAACATGAATCATCATCAAAGATGGATCATTATCAAAGTTGGATCATCATCATCACTTCTCTCGTTATCTCGAGCAAATGGTTTTATATCTCAATTCTACTCGTCATAGGAAGTTCTAGATAGCCATCCCTTTCTCATGATGAATGTAGGTATCAAAACTTATATCCTTCCATGGGAGGCCCAACCTACCACCATATCAGAAATTCCTAGCACTTACATTTGACCATGGGAGGCCCAACCTGCCACCATGTCAGAAAGTCCCAGTGCTTAAATATGACCATGGGAGGCCCATATTGCACCCATATCAGAAAGGCTCAGCACTTACATCTAACCATGGGAGGCCCAGCCTACCACCATGTCATAAAGGATCAGTACCTACACCTAACCATGGGAGGCCTAGCCTGCCACAATGTCATAAAGGCTCAGCACTTACATATGACCATAGGAGGCCCAGCCTACCACCATGTCGAAAAGGCTTAATGCTTACATCTGACCATGGTAGGCTCATCCTTCTACCGTGTCAGAAAGGCCCAACGATTACATCTGACCAAGGGAGGCCTAGCCTGCCACCATGTCAGAAAGGCTCAACACTTACATCCAACAATGGGAGGCCTAGAATGCCACCATGGTAGAAAGGCTTAACATTTACGTCTGACCATGGGAGGTCCAGCTGGCCACCATGTCAGAAAGGCTCAGCAATTACATCCAACCATGGGAGGCCCATCCCGCCACCATGTCGAAAAGACTCAACACTTACATCTGACCATGGGAGGCCCCACTTACAACCATGTAATAAAGGCTCTTCACTTACATCTAACCATGGGTGTCCCTACCTACCACCATGTCAGAAAGGATCTGCACTTACATCTGACCATTGGAGGCCCCTCCTACCACCATGTCATAAAGGCTCACAGAATCATCACTTCCCCTTCGAAGGAACCTTAATTTGTAGAACACCAAGCATCTCTTTGATGTATTAAAACTTAACTCTTGGCCATTTCTAGCATAGAATCACATCAGGGATGATTACATCTAACAATAACCTGCAAGCTTCTCCAGGAATGATTACATCTGATGACAACCTATAGAACTGATTACGTCTGAGAAACCTACGAGCTTCACTAGGATTTTATTCTCAGACAGCCTGTCTCACTGGTTATGCTAAAATTACCTCATTCGGGAGATCTCAATCTAGATCACAAACTGGAGCTTCATTACTCCTCTCTAGGACATACAAAAATGCAAGTCGGATCAATCAAATCAAATAGTATCTTTCAAAAGAAACATACTACCTCAAAAATAGCCAAGCAAGTGGCAACATATTTTTCCTTAGGTGTACTCAGTGCCATGTAGGACTCCATCCTATCAAACCAATAACCCATACTGGATATGAAACTGAAGAAGCATCCCAAGGTGATATTCTTCTCATTGGTGCTACCAATCCTAATCAACATAACCATGTAGGTTAGTATTCTTGATCCCACACTCAATTGTACCCTTCAGGTACCTCACTTTGCAAATAGGTGAGCATGTCTCAGATATGTCAGGAACATCAATGAATAAACAATTGACAATACATCTAGGCATAAACTATATTTGATGAACCAACACTCAATAGCTTCAGGTTTGATGCCATAGGTGTGGTTATGGACTTGCATTCCATCATCTCGAACCTCTTCAGGATCTCTATTGCATAATTCCCTTGTCCAAGGAAGATTCCATCTGTATTCTCCCACACCTCCATGCCTAGAAAGTAGTGCATCATATCCAAGTCCTTTGTCTCGAACTTAGCAGCAAGTCTCCTTCTTGCAACTTTAATGAGTTCCTCTTTTCATGTTAGGGACAAGTCATCAACATACAATAAAATCATCAATGGTCTTCTACCTTCAACCTTGAATTAAAGGTTGTAATCCTCTTTACTCTTAGTAAATCCTAGATCCAATAGTAATTTTTCCATCCCGTTCTATTATGTCGAACCTCGGAATCTTCTGTAGTCACTCTATGTGAAGCAGAGCATCATTCTCCCTCTTCCTTTCATACTCTATGTATTGAAACATTTTTTACTGGAGGGATAAGTAGCTTCCTCTACCACTAATATTCTATGTATCCATCTAGGGTCAATGGATACCAATATTCTCTATCTTGAACCCTTCAATATTTCTTCTCGCACCCATATGTTTGCTTATCCTCCTCTATAGGATTTCATCTTCAAACTTGTAGAAAAGGTTAAGATCTTCATCAATCTAGGTGATCTTCAGGTTCCTCATATATGTGTTATCCCATGGGTGCCTTCTGAGCTCGTACAAGGCCTTTTTTCTTTCTTTTAAAGTATCGTCATATTATTCTTCAACTGTCGTCCTTTGTTCTTTAGAACAAGTCTCATCCTTCTTTTTTTCTTGTAGGCGATTGTATGTGATATTTCCTACAAGTCAAATGCATTAGTTGTATGGTTAGAAATAGTTCATAAGGCATATTCATAGTTCAAATTCTTATGCATAAAGATATAATCATGCAACTATTTTATCCAATACAACATTCATCCATATCTCACAAAAGCTTTCTAGATGCCTTCCATCTCTACCATGACATCGTTGAGACTGTGCACTAATCCAATATGTCATCAAAGAGGTTTCATTCTAGATAAGTAGCAATGGAGATTTATGTAGAACCATAGGCTACTTACCCATCACATGCATATTAGTAGTATACTGTCATTAATGCAAACATTCTATCGTGCATAACACATCAACTGAATATAAACAAATGCATAACCAAATAATCTCATGAAACGACATTTGAATACTTATCCTTATTCATTTCATGTGTAGACTCCATCTTGATCCTTCAGCTTCATCATCTTCTTCATAATTTATTTTGATAGTATGAATAATTTAACTCATGCCATGAAGGATATGAATATCACCGACAGTTTGAAAGCCTCTGTTTTTTTATTTGGATAAAAAAATTCACAATGATGTAGGTTTAGGTGGCTTAGGCAAGGATCAGAACATCTCATTAGCCATGGAAATTTGGAAGATAAATAAGAGATGGAAAACCTTTTCGGCAGTTAGGCGTATTTCTAAATATTTTGACTAGCATTGGAACATTGTTTAACAATGATCAGAGGTTTAGTCCCCTACGGTGTCGACGTTTTGGAGGTTTAGTATTTTGCGGCACCGCCATCACGGAGGATCTAGTGGTTTAAAGTTCCGATGGTTAGTGGTTTGGAGTTTCGATCGCTGACGAAGAGTTTAGTGGCTAGAGGGTCCGATCACCAACATATTAGTGGTTAGTATTTTCGATCGTTGATGCTTGGAAATTAGCTATTTGAACCGGCGACACTGCGTTAGCGTTCCAGTATAAGGTGCTGATGAGATAAAGGACAGAGATTCTGATTTCAGATCATGAAGCTAGTGTTTTAGAGCTTCGACGCTGCGGCAACATTCAGACAAGAAGTTTCGACACATTAATGATTATAGCTTCCGATCGTCGACGAGGTAGTGATGGAAAGCATTGATACATATAGGCTTGGAACGTCGATGGGCTAGAGGAAAGAGCTTCTTATTGCCGATGTAGAAACCATCACGGCGTTGTGATGTGCGACACTGACACTGTGGAAGCACTCCGGTATAAAACTTCGATGAAATAGTGGCTAGAGCCTCCGATCGTCGATCGCGAGGCTAGGGGTTAGAATTTCTGACACTGCGGCAATGCTCAGCTCTAAAAATCCAATCCTAAGTACCTAGAAATTTAGATCGTCGATGCATAAACCATCATGACGTTAGTCATTTGAGGCGCCAACACTACGGCAGCATTGAGGCTTGGGGTGCCGATGGGCTAGGAGGAAGAACTTCTGATCGCCGATGTAGAAACCATCGTGACGTTACTGATGTGAGACACCAACACTGCAGCAACACTCTGGTATAAAAATCTGATGAAATAGTGGCTAGATCCTTTCATCGCTGATCGCAAGGCTAGCTGTTTGAATTGCCGACACTGTGGCAACACTCAGCTCTAAAAATACGATCCTCAGTACCTAGAACTTCTGATCACCAATTAATAAACCATTGCGATGTTAGTCATTTGAGGCACCATCACTGCCACAGCATTGAGGCTTGGGGTGCCGATGGGCTAGGAGGCAGAACTTTCGATCACCGATGCATAAACCGTCGAGACGTTAGTCATTTGAGGCACCGTCACTAGGGAAACATTGAGGATTGGGGTTCCTATGGGTTAGAGGTCAGAGATTCTGATCGATGACCGCGGTGACAAGGTAGAAAATTTTAACGGATTAAACAAGAAAATTCACTTTAGTTAACTGCCGAAACACTAGCTTTTGGCGGCACTTTTTTAGTGAACCGGCAGCGGTGATTATCAGCAACCACTTTAGTTATTAAAATTTTGCTTAGCGAACTAGATATTCACAATAGATTGACAAATACTTAGCAAAGGTTTGAAACCCTAACCTAAAAAAACTATCACTTCTGAGTATTTTTTGTGAAAACAGGTCGAAGCTTCAAGATTTGTCATTTTTTGTAGAAGGCTATAAAGCCCATGATTGATTTTATAATAAAGGTTTGACTTCGGTGATTTGTAATCCTATTATATTATCAAGGGTCTCATATTGTTTATTCTAAATATAAGCTATTTTGTTATGATTTATTCAGCCATCANTATGCCTGAATGTGCATTTAGGTGATTTTCAAGTTGATTAATAGCTAATAGTTGTCATCCTATTGGTGAGTTAATGTGATTTGATTTATAAGTACCATCGTTGTCAATATTTATCCATTTATATGCATTTGTTTTGTATGTAAGTCTGCCAGCTTGATGAGTTATCCATTCCTACACCTTTTTGTCAAACTACTGAACAAGTTGTAACTAAAAGCCTTGTAGTTGAGTGAGATTCATGCATGTCTTGAGAGTGGGAGGTGATATAGGTGATCCAACTTGATCCATATTAGAAAACCCTAAAAACATTTTAAGTTACCAGGAATCCTCGAGCTATAACATAGAGGAGTTTCCTGGAGTGATAACAAACTGGCGCCATTGTCGGGGATGGGAGATTGAAGCTCAACTTCCCTTGGAGACGACATAGATCCATGCTTTGATGATAGACAAAGCTTGGACACTATTATGGTCGTAATATTCTATCTGATGACTCCATTGATATAAGTTGGCTTCAAGAAGGCCAAGTACTAGAGAAAACCCAAAGAGGCCACCAGCAACACCTGTTTCAGATCCAGAAGAAATTTTCAGGAAAGCTAGGGATTTACTAAAATAGACCAGCAATGCTGCACAGGAAGCTACATCAGGTATTTCAAGAAATATTTATGCTATTATTTCTTCTTCTGAAACATATAAATCTCAATAATTTATAAATACATCACAAAATTTTAGGGTTTGGGCATCTTCAAGCACTGTTGCTTGTGAAGATGTCATCCCTGGCAACTCCATGAAAGACGAATTCAAGGGTAACTCCACGATAGTAAGATGTAAAAATCATTTGTTGCCCTTTTGGCTTGGAGGCTTGCACCTCTTGACATCTCTTTCGTTCCTGGTTTCCCACATCCAGTACCTGACATGTTCGAATGGGGATATTTTTTACCTGTCTTCAAGGAGGAGGAAGAAGACAATCCTATAGAACACCTCCTCAAGTTTCATGAATGCATGGATATAAATTATATCAGCAGCATGAAGATGTTTGTATGAATATGTTCATGTATTCCTTATATGGTGATGCACGTCAGTGGTATTTTTCTTTACCTCCTTCCAGCATTTCATCATTGAAAGATTTTCACCCAGCATTCATTGAGCACTATAAAAGGTACTATTCAGAAGAGTTTTCATTTGATAATTGTTGTGAAGAATATAAGTTGCATTCTTAGGATGAAAAATCAAATAGATAAGAATATCTCCCTCAAGAGCTACCTCATCTATACAATGAGGTACTTCCCATAAACATAAACTAGAAACAAACTATAATGGAGTTGAAGGTTTTCATACCATCATTAAATATGATTGTGGTGAATCTGAGGAACTGATTTCTTTAAATACACATGGAAATGATCAGCTTTCTGCTGGTCAAATGATCATTGAAATCAGTCAGGCTAGCTCACAGTTTCCAGATTTGCAAATCAAGGAAAGTTGCAGTAACCAAGAGCAGCAAGATTTCCAGGGACTATCTAATCTCCAGCTAGAACATCAGGAAGATCTTCCTTCTCCTTATGAACATGTTGCTTCAAATCATGACAAGGAACTAGGTAATATCTTGACGCTCCTATATTCAACAAATATAGTGATGAGGAAGAAGAGGATAAAATTTGTGAAGACTTATTGTTTACTCAAAGTTCATCTAGTTCTTTTTTTCAGTAGAGAGATGATAAAAAATGTGTGAATGCTGTGACAGATGCTTGTTATGAATCTGCTGCTCAAAAGTCCAATATAGATCTTTTTAGTTTCGGTATATCATACAAAGATATTATTGTGGAAGAGGAAATTGTTAGTTGTGATAAGCTAGCCTATCATCATGATGAGTTCAAATTATGTGAAGGGGAGCAAAAAGATTCAGATCAGCTGTTGAGCTTGCATTTTTATCAGACCAAGGAAGCAGGAAACATATATGAAGAGGAAGATGATGATCTGAAAAGTCCAGAACAGTAGGGCATAACTCATCCTTCCCAATCAGAAGTTGAGAAATCTACAGTTAAAGCACTGATCACTAAAAGCAGCCAACAACAATATTTCATTAAGTTGGAACAATAACATAAAAAGGTAGTTCTTGTTAGCTTTTATGACCCTGTTGCTCACTATCTGGAACTTATGAGCAGCATAGATATCAAAATATTTTTGTCAGATTATAGCTGGTTCTGTCACCCTTCGAAACTACATTGCTGCACGCTAGGGTTTCATTTCTTTTTTGGGTCAAGATCAAGGATAAGTTCAGCAGATCAGCTTTTGACCTAGCTTCATTGGAAGCATGATGTCACATGATAAGAAGGATCTACTGATTAGAATTAGGAGTAGGAGTAGATAGGAAAATAAGCCCTTAATATGGGTAGCTAGGTAATTTTCAGTTGTTTTCATGAATAAGCAAAGCGGGCAACAACAAGATTGCGGGGGATCAGTTATAAAAGACAAATCACGCCATGCCCAATGGAACACTAGAAGATAGTTTCAGTTATTCTTTTTCATGAAAGGAATTTTGGTTTGGGGTTCTTGGGACCTCATTGGGAGGTTCCCATCCCTGAGTAGGAGCCAGATGTTATCTCCCAAAATAACTTATTTTGATAATATGAAGAATTTAACTCATGCCATGAAGGATTTGAATATCACTCACAGTTTGAAAGCCTCTGGTTTTTTATTTGGATAAAAATTTCACAATGATGTAGGTTTTGGTGGCTTAGGCGAGGATCATAACATCTCATTAGCCACCGAAATTTGGAAGATAAGTAACACATGGAAAACCTTTTCAGTGGTTAGGCATATTGCTAAATGTTTTGACTACCATCAGAATAGTGTTTAACAGCGATCGAAGGTTTAGTCCTCTATGGCACTGGCGTTTCGAAGGTTTATTCTTCTATGGTGCTGCCATTATGGAGGATCTAGTGGTTTAAAGTTATGATGTTTAGTGGTTTGCAGTTCTGATTGTTGATGAAGAGTTTAGTGGCTAGAACCTCCGATTTCTGACATATTAGTGGTTAGTCTTTCCGATATTCGATGCTTGGAAATTAGTGATTTGAATCGTCGACACTACGATAGCATTCTGGTCCAAGGTGCCGATGAGATAGAGGACAGAGCTTTCGATTTTTTATCGCAAAGATAGTGGTCTGGAGCTATGACACTGCAGCAACGTTCAAACAAGAAATTACGACACATCAATCATTGCAGCTTCTGATAATGGATGAGCTAGTGATGGAAAGCGCCGATACTTTCAGACTTGGAGCATCGATGGGATAGAGGAAAGAGATTTCAATCACCTATGTAGAAATCGTTGCAACGTTAGTGATGTGAGACGCCGACACTGCGGCAGCACTCTGGTATAAAACTCCGATGAAATAGTGGCTAGAGCCTTCGATCGCCAATTGTGAGGCTAGCAGTTTGAATTGCCGAAACTGTGGCAATGCTCAGCTCTAAAAATCCATTCCTCAGTACCTATAACTTTCAATCGTCGATGCATAAACTGTCGTGACATTAGTAATTTGAGGCACCGACATTGTGGCAACATTGAGGCTTGGGTTGCCGATGGTCTAAGAGGCAAAACTTCCAATCGTCGATGTAGAAACCGTCGTGACGTTAATGATGTGAGACTCCGACACTGCGGCAGCACTCCACTATAAAACTATGATGAAATAGTGGCTAGATCCTTCGATTGCTGATCGCGAGGCTACCGGTTTGAATTGCCGACATTGCGGCAACACTCAGCTCTAAAAATCTGATCCTCACTAGCTAGAACTTTCAATCGCCGATGAATAAAATATCATGATGTTAGCCATTTGAGGCACTGACACTGCAACAACATTGAGGCTTGGGGTGCCGATGGGCTAGGAGGCCGAACTTCCGATCGTCGATGCATAAACTGTCATGACGTTAGTCATTTGAGGCACCGTCACTGCGAAAGCATTGATGCTTGGAGTGTCGACGGGTTATAGGTCAGAGCTTCTGATCGGTGACCATGGCGATAAGGTAGAAAATTATGACGGATTAAACAAGAAATGTCACTTCAGTTAACCACTGAAACACTGGCTTTTGGTGGCAATTTTTCAGTGAACCAACAGCGGTGATTATTAGCAACCACTTCAGCTCTTAAAAGTTCACTCAGTGAACTAGATCTTCAAAATAGATAGACAAATAGTTAGCAAGGGTTTGAAACCCTAATCTGAAAAAACTATAACTTCCGAGTTTTTTTAGTGAAAACAGATCGAAGTTTCAAGATCTGGCATTTTTTGTAGAAGGCTATAAAGCCCATGATTGATTTTATAATAAAGGTTCGACTTTAGGGATTTGTAATCCTATTATATTATCAAGTGTCTCATCTTGTTTATTCTAAATATAAGCTCTTTTGCTATGATTTGTTCAGCCATCATCTTTACCTTTACTGTACTTATGCCTGAATGTGCATTTAGGTGATTTTCAAGTTGATTAATAGCTAATAGCTGTCATCCTATTGGTGAGTTAATGTGATTTGATTTCTAAGTACCATCGTTGTCAATATTTAGCCATTTATATGCATCTATTTTGTATGTAAGTCCTCTAGCTTGATGAGTTCTCCATCCCTACACCTTTTTGTCAAACTAATGAACAAGTTGTATCTAAAAGCCTTGTATTTGAGTGAGCTTCATGCATGTCTTGAGAGTGGGAGGTTATATAGGTCATCTAACTTGATCCATATCAGAAAACCATAAAAACATTTTAAGTTACCAGGCATCCTCTAGCTACAACCTAGAGGATTTTCCTGGAGTGATAACATAATTTGTAGTGAATCTCTTGGCTCTAGCCTTAACCTCATCTCCCTCTCTCTCTTATAACGTCTTTACTGAAATACTAATCTAATTAAATTTCTTCAAGGATCAGGGAGTTCCTATACTTATTTCGATTGACACTGTTCCTTTCAAATAGCTTGTTCAAGGAATCAAACATCTCTTTAGGTTTATTTAGGGAAGAAACTTGTGGTATAAGGTGATTCTTGATAGAATGAACAATAATCCTCTTGGCCTTAACCAATTTCTTGTGGTGTAAGGATTTAGCCTCATCTCTCTCTAGAACTGTAACCTCTGAACTTATGTAGGTTTCCAGTTCATTTTCTTCAAGAAACAGTGAGATCATATACTTCCATTCTCAGAATTTGTCAGATTCACCAATATTTTCATCAACCTAGTGTGATTCATCATTTTGAAATGAGAACCTCAAATGTAAATAGGAAAAATTTATATATTACCGATTTGAGGTGCCCATTCTCGTTCCGAAGCTCGACGATCTAGGGATTGTAAAAAAAAACCTAATTTTAAAAGCTTGGAAATTAAAACTTCTGAATAAATAGAAATATGGGCCTCTTCAAGCATATCTTTCAAATGTACTCTTTTTCTTAAAACAATGGAGGGAAGCTCTTGGAATAGGAAGCCCTAGTTTTCCAATTTCTTCTACATAAATTCGTGATATTGTTTCTGCAGTATCTCTAAAAGTAATACTCCTCTATGTCCGAAATTTCATATTGAGGTAGCCCCATATATCCTCTTTCCAATACGACAGGTTTGATAAGAATTGGTTTCACCAATTGGGACTTATGATCATTTTACCAAGGTGACTTATTTCAGGACTGTTCAACATAGCAAAACTGTATAGACTTCCACGTGTCAATGTTTCACCTTCAAGATCCGAAACATTTACCACATAAATTATAGTCCATGTTCTATATGGAACATCTTGCAAAATTCCATTTGGACCATGGAAAACCAAGCTATAGAAACTCTCCTTAGGTGTCATGTTTAGGTATGAATCCTGGGAGAGAATGGAACCCTCATGTGGAGGAATCATATCTCCCAGAATATAGAGAATATGAGGCTTAAAGTTTTACACAATGTACAAAACCAATTTCCATTTGTCTTGTAAAAATTGTGTCTTCTTACCCTTTTCCAATATCGATATATAGCGAATGTACCAAAACTACTATTTCAGGGTTTTCAAGCATGAAACCCCAATTTCCATTTTCTGTCATTGCAGCCGTATTTAAACTGTACAATGAAACTTCTATGATTCATAAAATGATACCAACAATAGATGCAGCCTAGTGAGTCGTATTTTCCTAGCCATCCTTTATTGATGTTCTATGGAGATAACACCTTCAACTAGGAAGCCCTAGTTCATGTAGCTCGAAAGTGTCCTTTTTCAGAGAGGCTCTCATACCATGTTATATTTTTATCATTTAATCAATATGATCTTGGATCTTATCTCAAAGAATAACATGGACATAAATAATCACAAGAGGCAAGAGACACAAATAATTTTTCTCGAGGAAACCATAAAGGAGAAAACCTGCAACTTCCTTAGAGATAGAATGAGCACCAATAGAAAAATTAAAACCCAAAGACACAAAGATGTTCTCTCACCATTGTTCTCTCTCTCACTTGTGTGAGCTACTTCTCTCTCACTGATGCGCTACTGTTGAGTGAGTGTGTGTTCAAAACAGAGAGTATCACTCTCTATTTATACTTTTTTTCCAACTCAAATTTCACTCTTACAGGGCCAACCTCAGTAGGAGAGTCTAATAACCCTATTATGGCTCAAGTGTGGGGAGTATTTTCCCGAGTTACAATGGAGTGTTAACCTGAATGAATTAGCATGAATTTATTATATTAATTAATCTCTCGATGGGATGAACAAACATATCCGTTGGGGTATAATGAAATACAATAATAAATATATAAGTGAATACATTCCAAAGTTACAAATACATCAATAACTATTACCCCAAAAAAATTGCATTTTTCAGAGCCCCCTTTTTATTTCTTAGCTTTTGGTTTTACTTAGACCTTTTGCACTTTGAAAGCCATCATTCATGACTTGGTTTCACCGTGATTAAGCTCAAAAAGTTTTGTTTTTCCACTAAGTAAAAATTTGTTTTTCGACCCGATGTGTGAGAAAAATGTTCATGTATTTCGTCGACACAACAGATATTTTTCGTTTTTCTTTTGATGTTTTCAAGCCATCTTAATGACAATTTTTTGTCCATGGTGTCAGAACATTCTTGAGATTTTTTCCACAATGGCAGAAAGCATTTTATTTCCCATCCGATGCTTTTCCACTTGCGGAAAATGATTTGGGGATGAAATTTTGAGACAAGTAAAAATGCATACCTGCAATCGATAGCTAGGATTGAATCCACAAGAAATCGACGGTTCAGAAGACATGCGGAAAAAAAGTTGCATGAGAAAAAATGCGGAAGTAGTTTGAACAAATTTGGAAAACCTGCGATTCACAATTTGCATAAGATCGAAGATTTACCATTAGGAAATACTCCATAAGAGATCGATGCCACGAAAGAAAAATTTTAGAAAGAGAATTGCGGAAGTAGGTTGGATGAATTTGGAAAATCCGCAATCCCCAATATCCGAAATATTATTTCAGATCGATGAACATGAGAGATTCCACATGAAATTGGAGACACCAAAGAAGACTTGCAAAAAGAACCTTATGGAACCAGAAATGCGGAAACTCAGATTTACAGAAAAAGAAAGTTGCGGAAGGAGTCACGGTTGTGAAAAAAGATAATTGCGAAAGGAGTTAGAGTTGCGGAAACGTAGTTGCAGAAAATCTGTAAATCTGAATTACAGGAAGACTAAGGGTGCGAAAACATATTGCTTCTCTATTGGGATCCTTTCATGTTTCCTCCGGCATTGAATGGTTTTGATCAATTATGAAACTGAATATTCAGGAATACGAAGAGGTGAAGGGATTAAGGATTGGCATGTATATAAGGATGGTCGAGAGAGAGGACCTGTGCACTCTCTATAGGTAGAGAGCTGGTGCATGGACAACAGCTGAAGGGTGTGATTGCATAATGGAAGAGAACTGGGAGTTCCTTCAAGAATATGTAGAACATAGATAGTAAGAGGATCTAAGTTTGAATGAGCAAGATACAGAAGTAGATCAGAAAAGTGTAGCTAATTTGGTATGCCTTGTGATATTTCCTTCTCTGTAAAATTTGATACATGTACAAGTGGAAGTGGGTGTTGTCTTTGAGTAGTAGCTCGACTTTTTATGCTTTAGCAGGTGCTAGAAAAACACAGGAGTTGGTGCTCTCTGCAAGTAGGAGCTTGTAAGCAGATGTTGCAACCTTAGTTGAGTAGGTGCTCAAACAAAGATGATGTAAATTAATTGAATAATTTTGCTAATATTTGTCTATGTCTCTATCATGTGTATTATTGATGATTATCATAACTTTTTTTCTATTTGCTGCATCACCGTGACTATAAAGTTGTGATTAGGAAGAATGGTTTAATATTTGGAAATTGTTTAAGCTTAGTAATAACTCATTCACCCCCTCTCAATTATTAAAATAATCTCAACAATAACATATCATATGGACCCTTGTGTAAATGTATAAAAAAAAAGACCTTTATTTTATGCCAAAAACCATTACATCGAAAACCATGGTGTATGGTGTAAAGACTTGCCACAACATAAATTTATAGTATGCCAAACAACATTTCTTAAACTCTAACGTTTGGTTTATTTTATTCCAACAAAGGTTTACACTATGATTTGGTAAGACCCATAAGTTTTACAAAATCCGAAATGATCGTGCTTGGGATGGAGGGTATTAATCATGCCCTGAGCTTAGGCTATGGGAAGTCCTATGGTCTTTAAAAATCACACTTAATAATATTATTATATAATGGGTGGGATCAAGACTCTCGATAGTCCCCCAAGCCTTAGGGAAATTAAGGCCCTAGTAAAAACCGTCATTTTAAAAGCAAGTAAACTCGGAACATCATGTGTAAGTGTAAATTTTTTTTTGAAAGGAGCTATCCATTTTCGCAACCAAGAGAACCTCACATAATAGATATGATAAATAAATTAAAAAAACGTGCACAAGTTAGATCTTCAGTAATGTGCTAGTAAATGACCGTAAAATCAATGCATGTAACTTTTTTTTTTTATGATTTTGAGGTCTGTTACACATACTATTGTGTGAGCGAAATAATATATTGGTTTGGTCCTATAATATAAAATCAGGATAGCTCATGGCTAAGCTCCCGTACCAGTACTTGGTCGACATACATTTAGAGGTGGTTGAGTACTGGTGGCATAAGGAACTTTGGTGGTGGAATATACCACTAAAGATAAAAATGTGTCACTTGGGTGTACATTAATGGGAAAATTAATACTTGGGATTTATTAGAGGTTAAAGGAAAGATTGGTCCAAATTTTTTCCATGTATGTGGAGGAGAGGCTCAATGTGGTGATTATTTTTTCTCATATTGTCCCTATGGGAAAGCAATTTACTAGGAAGTGGCTTTACATTTTTGTTTGACTATTCTATGGGAAGCCTCTACTTTTGGTGTCTTCCTCAATGCTTGGTGAGAATGGGGTTTAGGCCCCTATATCTACCATTCTATTGCAAGTGGCTTATCAAGAAAGAAAAAAACTTGTGATCTTTCACGATAGGAGACACCAAGTTCATTTTATTAAGATCGTTGTCCTCAAGCTCATTATAGATTTCCCTCAACCTCTTAGGGTATACAAGACAGAAAATATTGGTATTGCTCCTAGGGCGGGTGGTGCTATGGGTTTCTTCGATGGAGGAGCTCAAGATGGAATTGGTGGTGCTCAGATGGTCGTGTGTTGGTGGTGCTCAGAAGGTCGGATGTGGCCCCTATGCAAATACCAACGAAAAACTTATGTCTCTTTGGGGATTACTATTTTCCTCCTCTCTCATGGGTCTCGCTAGCTCAGAGTGTTTGGTGACTCTAGAATTATCATTGACTAGGGTAACAACGTGTCTAACTTGGAGGTACTTGAATTGGATCATTGGTGTGCACTTACGTTGGCCCTCAAAGACAACTTTCTTTGCTTTGTCTATGAGCATATATACAAAAGAACACAATGTGTTCCCTAATGCATTGTCTAAGGTGGCACTAGAGTGCACTATGCGTCTTTTTCACTACCTCAATGATTGGAGGGGGAATTAATTACCTCATCCACTTTTAAGATTTTTGAATATGAAACCTTGGAGTATACCGGTGATTGAATGTACTTTTGATTGTATGGATAGTGCATGAGAGGGTTTTATCTAGATAGCACGACCTTACAATGAACATTTATATTGTGTGTCTTTTATATGTTATGAGACCTTGAGACCTTAAGTGGGCTGATCACTAGGGAGAGATTCTGTATTTTTTGAGTGATCTATTGCCAAGTGAACAATGTGGTGTTGACATATTACTGGGAGAAGGATTCCTCTCGAGAGAAAAAAAAAGTCTTTGTTTTATGCCTTATTGAATTGTAACATGTTTCTTTGATATAAAAGAAAAATGATTTTTATGCTTTAAAGAAAAAGGAAGCGTAACATATTTATAACGACGATCTCACAATATTTTTATACGATTCCATTTGCTATTGGTGTGGACAGTCACCCAAGATTTTCCCGTTGCTTTGAAATTATGGGAAATTGGGAATAGTGGCTTCTATTGTAGATTTGGTGTGATTGTCTCGTATCTAAGATGACAATGGTCTACACCATACTTTTCAATGGGAGACTTTTCTGCAAAGATCGATGTTTCACGTGGAGCCAAATTTATCCATCACGATTAAAAATATAAAAACGATTACAAAATGCTCCTGATTCAGTTTACAGTGAAATAAAGTTTCCTATCACAAAAAGGCAACGAGATGATGCAAAGTTTTTTCTAAGCATGATGATAGAAGCCAATCGAAAGCTATCAATACTCGTCGTCGTCAAGAGTGGATTCCCTCGTTTAAAATATTAAACGCGAGCTTCTTCTTTTACTTTCTATGGGTTTCCATCGTTTAAAAAATTAAACATGATTCTTTTACTTTATTATGTTACACGGTTTTATTACCTTAAACATCTATATACATATTTTTCAAATGTTTATATGATACATATGAATGGCTCGTTTTAGGTGTTCATGTCCACACTAACAGTCCACGTATTGACATTGATCTCAATATTATAATTATAAAAGTTGGAAACTTATATTTTAAAAAAATATTAATATAATATAATTTTTGTCACATCCTATTACTTTATGTTTTACTAATTGGCGCAATGACAATCTACTTTACAAATGACAATGACAATTATGACAATTATCAGTGTCCAACACTACTTTATTTGTAAATAGACCATATGTTCGTGATAAAGTCACACTTCTCTTTCTTTTCATTTCACATGTGAACATGGTTAGAACAAATGTGAAAAATTACATGAAGTAGTGGTAAAACATCTGCAAGTGGCGATTCTTTGTCAATGCTGTTTTGGCAATTGTTGAACATATTTCTTTGTGCATTCTTTCTCCCGCTTGCCATCCGATCCTATCACAGTACACCGGTTACCAGCAATACTTCCACTTTAGCTTTCCAAGTGTGACCCATGGCTGGATTATAGAGTTAAAGATTCTGATTTTCCATATGATAATTGTTCCCCACTCCTATTCATTGTCAGTCGGAGGGGCAGAGGTTGAGAATGGAAGATTTGTGGAGAACTATCCTTTATAAATATCCATACGAGCTGTGTTCGTCCTCCTATTCTCAGGCAGCAGCGTGTCTTCCTCATTATCCTGCTAATATTATAGATACTAATGAAGGTATTCAGATCCAAACGCAGACAAAATCAGTTAAGGTTTTGGAGACCAGAAGCTGTATTGATGATGATGCCCCTGCAACAGTAATACTTGATGCCCTCTCCACGAAAAGGCCGCACGATTACGGCATGCTCGAAACAGCTCCTTTATGCCCGATGGTGCAGCTTGATCGGAGTGGTGCGGATGATTCTTCACCGGCGATAACGCACGTTTGGCAGAAATTCGTGGCCAACATTGGAGAGCCGGATCAAACCCTAACCTGTAATATAGCGGCTAATTCTTTTCTGAATTCCGGCGGCCCTCTTTTTCATCCGACAACGAGCCGTCAAAAGAAGAAAACAGGAAGAGGAATGGGCCAGCACCATGAGGCAGGCAGGGAATGTATTGGGAATAATCGTGCTCACAAACTGGTGGAAAGGCACAGGCGGAATAAAATGAGAACGCTTTGTTCAACTCTGATATCACTACTGCCGGAAGAATATCGCAAGGTAAGCTTTTCTCAGCCATATCAATAAAAGCATTAGAATCAGAAGAAAGGGCTTTACTTGTGTTCGCTATTTTTTAAGATAAATCAAATCAATAAAAGTATTGATAACAAGAGAGAATGGGTAATGGTTTTACTTGTGTTTTCTATTTCTAAAGACAAAACACACGTTATCGGATAAACTGCTGGAAGCCGTAGAACACATTCGTCATTTACAAGAGAAGCTGGTAGAGCTAGGAAAGAAAAGAGATGAGCTCAAGGCCGCCATTAAACGATTTTCCCACAGCTCCTGTGTTTGTGAAAGCCTTCAAGATTCCGAGGTTCGACCTTCCAATGTACGGGACAAGTTTCAGACAACTAGGGTTAGCAAATTTGGTGAAGGCATTCAAGTGACTGTAAATACTTTCAAAAATCATATTGACTTCTCTAGCATTCTGATGGTCTTAGAAGGCGCTGGACTTGAAGTTGTGAGTGCTACGGTTTCTGCTGTGGGTGATAGGGTCTTTTACAGCGTTCACTCGAAGGTAATCTTTTAGTTATTGTATCAAAACCCTAAAGGTGCTATGATTGTGTCTGTTTTTTCCTCTAAAAATTGAACGTTTCTACTTTATTGACCTGCAGCTCTCAGATTTTCGGAATTTTGATTGCGCTGTCTTACACGGAACAATTGGCCAATTGATGAATACAAAACTTCAGATGATAAAGTAAGATATAGTTTAGACTTTCGAAGCTGCATATCTGTTAAAATGGATATTTGCTTCCAGAACAAAACCAAGGCTAAGCCGAAATTAAATGCAGGCTTTATTTAAGCTAAAATTAAGCAAACTCGTATATTTAAGTAATCAAATTAGTCTTGTTTTAAGCAGAATTTCCTCTGTCTGGGAGCTTAATATTACTGAACTTAACTGAAACTTGTCTAGAACTTGTGTAGAAGTAACAGCACTTTTACGTGCAGGAAGAAAAATATTTGTCAATCAAACTTTGTTTTTCTATGTTTTGGCTCTTATCCATGGACCTGATCTCCTTGTTTAAAATGTTAAATGTGAAAAAGTTTGTATTCATCATTATAATTACAAAATTTGTTTAGCAACTTATGTGCATGAGTTTGTTTTGCATATTGATCCATGTACTTTTGTTAAAACTTAAAATGTTTGTGTTATTTGTTATTATTATTAAATATATTGTATTTTATGTTTTGTTTTCTCTTCATTCTACTCACTGAGAGAACTAATATTTTTTTCTTTCTTATTTAGATAGGTTGGAAAGTTCGAAGACACCAATTAAGCAATTTCAGTTTTCTTTAAAATGTGTTTTTCTTAATAAGATTTGACCCATTTGTTTGATGTTATTATATGAAATATATAATATTTTTTGAAATTAAGAGATATCTGCATGTATTTTCTTCAACTTTTTGGGATACCCAAGCAAAACATTGCAATATTTGTTTATTAAAAACAATTTTTTATTATATATATGATTTTGATTACAAATTATTTATAATAATGTGATTAATCAAATGTTGTAATAGTCACTTTGTCACTTGTAATATTTTAAATGATACATAATTTATTTCTAACCCTATTTTATTGATATCTTTGATTTAAATTTATATTAAGATTTAGTTCATTTTGAAAAATTAAAATATTTTTTTACATAAATGGTATTCTTCTTTATATAAGGGAATTTTGAAATTAATCTAATAGATTGTCAATCCTCTATAATCTATACCTAATATTAGAGTGCCATCTTTTTTTTTTACAAATAAAAGTGTGCTTCCTAGATGAAACAATAATTCTTGTATTTGTGATTTTAATTTTTTAAGCTCTTCTATATTCATCCAATAGGGAACTTTTGATGTTCCTACTCCCATGTTACCAAATAGATTGTGAAATCTATGTCCATTTTCCGAGAAAGACTCCAATCACTTCCAAAAATATATCTTTAAAGCCTTTTAAATTTGGTCTATCTTCTATTTTAAGTAGACTATATTTATCTTTGTCATCCATTATGTACACTACTAAAAAATTGCATCCTTTAAGAACATATATTTTTAGTTGTAAGAGTGAAATTTCTCTTATGGTGACTTTCCTAGGAATTCCTTATACCGCAATACTATTACATTTATCATCCAAGCATGAGAATGTTTTATGATAGTAGCTCAAAATAACTCTATGTTTATCTAACCATTCCATTCCTATCACTAAACTATAAGATCCTAAAGGTAAAACATTTAAACCAGCATGTGATTTTAATCCATTCATAATAAAATCACAGTTTGTGCAAGTGGCTATTCTTTGTCAATGCTGTTTTGGCAATTGTTGAACATATTTCTTTGTGCATTCTTTCTGCGGCTTGCCATCCGTTCCTATCACAGTACACCGGTTACCAGCAATACTTCCACTTTAGCTTTCCAAGTGTGACCCCTGGCTGGATTATAGAGTTGAAGGTTCTGATTTTCCATATGATAATTGTTCCCCACTCCTATTCATTGTCAGTCGGAGGGGCAAAGGTTGAGAATGGAAGATTTGTGGATAACTATCCCTTATAAATATCCATACGAGCTGTGTCCGTCCTCCTATTCTCAGGCAGCAGCGTGTCTTCCTCATTATCCTGCTAATATTATAGATACTAATGAAGGTATTCAGATCCAAACGCAGACAAAATCAGTTAAGGTTTTGGAGACCAGAAGCTGTATTGATGATGATGCCCCTGCAACAGTAATACTTGATGCCCTCTCCACGAAAAGGCCGCACGATTACTGCCTGCTCGAAACAGCTCCTTTATGCCCGATGGTGCAGCTTGATCGGAGTGGTGCGGATGATTCTTCACCGGCGATAACCCACGTTTGGCAGAAATTCGTGGCCAACATTGGACAGCCGGATCAAACCCTAACCTGTAATATAGCGGCTAATTCTTTTCTGAATTCCGGCGGCCCTCTTTTTCATCCGACGACGAGCCGTCAAAAGAAGAAAACAGGAGGAGGAATGGGCCAGCATCATGAGGCAGGCATGGAAAGTATTGGGAATAATCATGCTCACAAACTGGTGGAAAGGCACAGGCGGAATAAAATGAGAACGCTTTGTTCAACTCTGATATCACTACTGCCGGAAGAATATCGCAAGGTAAGCTTTTCTCAGCCATATCAATAAAAGCATTAGAATCAGAAGAAAGGGCTTTACTTGTGTTCGCTATTTTTTAAGATAAATCAAATCAATAAAAGTATTGATAACAAGAGAGAAGGGGTAACGGTTTCACTTGTGTTTTCTATTTTTAAAGACAAAACACTCGTTATCGGATAAACTGCTGGAAGCCGTTAAACACATTCGTCATTTACAAGAGAAGCTGGTAGAGCTAGGAAAGAATAGAGATGAGCTCAAGGCCGCCATTAAACCATTTTCCCACAGCTCCTGTGTTTGTGAAAGCCTTCAAGATTCCGAGGTTCGACCTTCCAATGTACGGGACAAGTTTCAAACAAGTAGGGTTAGCAAATTTGGTGAAGGCATTCAAGTGACTGTAAATACTTTCAAAAGTCATATTGACTTCTCTAGCATTCTGATGGTCTTAGAAGGCGCTGGACTTGAAGTTGTGAGTGCTACGGTTTCTGCTGTGGGTGATAGGGTCTTTTATAGCATTCACTCGAAGGTAATCTTATAGTTATTGTATGAAAACCCTAAAGGTGCTATGATTGTGTCTGTTTTTTCTCTAAAAATTGAACGTTTCTACCTTTTTTTTGTTTACCTACAGCTCTCAGGTTTTCGGAATTTTGTGTTGGTTTTTTTCTCTAAAAATTGAACGTTTCTACTTTTATTGACCTGCAGCTCTCAGATTTTCGGAATTTTGATTGCGCTGTCTTACACGGAACCATTGACCAATTGATGAATACAAAACTTCCAATGGTAAAGTAAGATATAGTTTAGTCTTTCGAAGCTGCATATCTGTTAAAATGGATATTTGCTTCCAGAACAAAACCAAGGCTAAGCCTAAATTAAAAGCAGGCTTTATTTAAGCTAAAATTAAGCAAACTCGTATATTTAAGTAATCAAATTCGTCTTGTTTTGAGCAGAATTTCCTCTGTCTGGGAGCATAATATTAGTGAACTTAATTGAAACTTGTGTAGAAGTAACAGCACTTTTACGTGCAGGAAGAAAAATATTTGTCAATCAAATTTTGTTTTTCTATGTTTTGGCTCTTATCCATGGACATGATCTCCTTGTTTAAAAAGTTAAATGTGAAAAAGTTTGTTTAAAAAGTTAAATGTGAAAAAGTTTGTATTCATCCTTATAATTGCAAAAATTGTTTAACAAATTATGTGGATGAGTTTGTTTTGCATATTGATCCATGTATTTTTCTTACAACTTAAACTGTTTGTGATATTTGTTATTATTATTAAAAATATTGTATTTTATGTTTTGTGTTCTCTTTATTCTATTCAGTTAGAGAACTAATATTTTTTTTCTTTCTTATTTAGATAGGTTGGAAAGTTCACATTTAGAAGACACAAATTTAAGCAATTTCAGTTTTCTTTAAAATGTGTTTTTCTTAATAGGTAAGATTTGACCCATTTGCTTGAGGTTATTATATGGAATATACAATATTTTTTGAAATTAAGAAGTATATCTGTATGGATTTTTCTTCAACTTTTTGGGATATCCAAGCAAAACATTGGAATATTTGTTTATTAAAAGTATTTTTATTTTATATATCATTTTGATTATAAATTATTTATAATAATGTGATGAATGAAATGTTGCAATAGTCACTTTGTCATTTGTAATACTTTAAATGATACATAATTTATTTTTAATTATATTTGATTGATATCTTTCATTTAAATTTAAATTAAGATTTAGTTAATTTTGAAAAATTAAAATATTTTTTTACATAAATGGTATTCTTCTTTATATAAGGGAATTTTGAAATTAATCTAATAGATTGTCAATCCTCTATAATCTATACCTAATATTAGAGTGCCATCTTTTTTTATGTCCCCCTAGGGGAATATTTATGATTCTCTTAGGTGAATTAATTTAATAAACAACTATGAGCATGGTGTCTTGGGTATTGGACAAACCCCAAATTTGTTTTGCGGTAGGTCAAGCCTCTCCTCGAATATGTAGGTAAATACCAGCCTTTTTTTCTTTTGTTGCTCAGCCTCTTTGTTTGTTTGTCATTATATCTTTGTTCAATCATTTAGTTTTGTCTTTGTATTGTTCTTTTTGTGCGAGGCTTGGGTGGTGACAGTGGTGGTTAGCTACTCCTATCATGCATGGTTCTTATTGTAGTCTACTCCTTCCTATGTAAGTTGTAATACCCTTCTACAGTAGTTGTAATACCCTTCTACAACAGAACATAAATTTGTTTGTTATTCTCTTGAATAATTTTTGTTTTGAGTGCACCTTTACAAAGAAAGTTATTAAGAATGGACAACAAATACTGCAGTGTCGAGCATAAGATATTTTAAAGCATCCATTCAATAAAATACATCCATTATGAAAAGTCAATAAAAGTGATACACAAGTGATACACAGATGAGGCTGAATGGCCATTATCATCCTTATCACTAAATTTTATGATTCTAAAAGAAGAATACCTTGTTAAACAAAACAAATTGATAACCTATGTCTTGACTATTGGTACAAAATGGCTACAAATTTGACCACTTTTATATCATCTTCGGCTACACGGATATAAGATTTATAGAAGAAAACCAACCTGCAAAAGCCTCTCCCAACCTACTTTAGATATTTTGTTGGACAAAATTAAAACAGTGACTACAAACTCACAATTGCAAATACAAATCCATAATGGACTCATATGCACCTAACAAGCATGGGGTTAATTAAAATTATCCATTCAAATAGAAGGGAAAGCACAAGGGTGTCCTCTATCGAGAGTGTCACTCAATATATGCCTCCATTCATTGGTGTTGGCCTTATCAAACTTTGACATACCTATTCGCTGGTTCCTTGTGTTAGATATGCAGACGAGAAGTATTCGCTGGTTCCTTGTGTTAGATATGTAGACGAGAAGTTTGGAAAAGCTCATGATATTATTTTTATTTGTAAACTAATGTATTTAGAAACCTTCTCCTACTTGAGTCGAGGTGGCCACCTCTAAATGGTAAATAGTGAATGGTTCCAAACATTGATGGTATGTTTACATAATAAATAGCTTCTGATTGTTGTTAGATTTTTCGTTTAGCAAGTCAGAAAATGGTCATTGTTTTAATAATAAATCAAGTGATTGCGTGAAATGTGCACACACTCAGTTTTCTATTTTTATCTCTAGGTTTTGTTTTTTATTGATATTAACTTTTCGAGTATTGGTAGGGAAATGAACAATGCTAGACTCAAATGAACTATTGTATGGGTAGGGAAATGAATAATGCGAGATTCAAATGAACTATTGACATAAGTTCTCCCGCACTCATCAGAAAACTTTAAATGTAGCTACCCTAAAATAGTGCTAGAAAACAATAGTTTTTCAGAACTTACTGGCTCACTTGAATGTGTTATGAGTTATGACTCTCCATTAGGTTTTGTTGCTTGCCTTATCATATGCATAATTAGGAACAATGTATGATCTTATATTTAATTTCATGAAAAGTGTTAGAATGCAATATCATTGATATCAAATATCAACCATATTTATTTCTCAATATTGCCAATAAAAAATGCATTGAAAATATAGTAAAACTAGTGCTTACAATTAACCCTTTGCAATTGCTTGTATTTTAAATTAATAATTAATGCTCTAGACGGTAGAATCTATGCACACAATATTTTGCAGATTTCTTCTTATTTTTATGAATGACTCATTTTTTAAGGTTGGTGGAATTGGCAGCTACAGACATTTTTGTAGTCTATTTTATCTAGCATCTTTATGTATTTAAAAAAAATAAAAAAAATAAAAAATTATGGCTATGGCAAATGTCAAGGCTATAAAAAAATATAAAAAAATAATAATTATGGCTATGCCAAGTGTCAAGGCTATACCCGTTGTCTCGTTCAGATCATTATCATGCACCTTTTCTTATTTTAAGATCCTTTTTTTTTAATTCAAATAATTACCAAAATATGGAACATGCATTGCATTTCTATCAATATTGAACTATAAAAATGCTCACTTTTACTCTTGCAATAAATAGAATAAAAAAAGAAAAACACTAAAAATATAAAGATTCCATGTTATAAAGAAAGCATACACCCAACATTTGCTCACATGATACTCTCTATCTATCAATAATGAGACTATCCATATCTATTCTATATAGGGTTTCCGCTTTCCATGTGAGAACCATATGCTATGTAATTAGTGCAGTCACTCGATTTGAAAAAAAATGGTTTTAGAATTCTTTTACCTCTCCTTTGGATATGGTTTAAAAAAATTTCATGTTCAAGATCCATTTAATTGATTTTAGGAAAATATACTAAACAAATTGTAAAAGCTCGGCTCCTTTGCTTTAAATCATTGCCATATATTTTTTTGTTTTTTATCGGAGCTTTTTATTTTCTTAGCCTCGGAAAAAAATAAAATGTTAAGATACAACTATGCACACAAGGATTGTTCTTATTTTTTCATACTTTTTGTATTATTTTCAAGGATATGTGTTTCTTCTTTATTGAACCGTCCCATTTATTGTTAGGCTAATTGGATGATCCTTCAAATTGAACAAATGAATTTCAAATTGATATGCTCATATTTCTTTTATGCATTTCAATTTAACAAATGAATTTCACATTGAGATGAAAATGTTTGTCTATTTTTCACTTTTCACAATTATATAAAATATTAATTTTTTTGTTTTATTTTACTTAATGTAATATTCATTAGATGGTGTGAAATAATGACATATTGCTTTACTTTAGAGAACTAGAGAGATTCTAGTTGAACTAACTTATGGGGAAATATAACCATATTTTTATAGATGGTGTGAAATAACTACATATTGCTTTACTTTAGAGAACTAGAGAGATTCTAGTTGAACTAACTTATAGGGAAATATAACCACATTTTTATACAGATAGAGATGGATAGAGATAGATACATAAAGAGTAAAAATAATAAAGAGTAAAGTAATAGATTTCACAATTATATAGAATATTAATATTTTTTTGTTATGTGGAAGAGCTCCGTGGTTGTTTTTAAAGGTAATTAAATATCATATTTTATAACTTAAAAAAATTTATTATAAAATATAACCAATTTATTCTTTTTCATNATATATATATATATATATCAAAATTTACATTTTTATATTTGATTGTGCATTTTCTTTATAATTGGTTTTTTTTCTCTTTCATTTATGTTGGAAGCTTATTTGTTTTCCTATTTGTACTTAGGTTTTCTAATTAATTTTTACTTACATTATTAGAGATAGAGGATGAATCAAGGTTTTTAATGCCATATGCATTTTTTGTTTTATTTCATGGTTTTCAATTAAATAGAATAAAGTTAAGTTGTTTTCTATATATAATCTATCATCAATATTTGACCACAATATTCTTTTCTGTGCATTTATATTGTGATAATTTTTTTGGGAACAAAATATTTGTTTACCCATTATATAGTTTTTAAATGTTTTTTTAGTTTATCTTGTAATAGGACACTATATCTATATACATAGTAATATTTACTTATACTCTTTATTAATCATATTCTTGATTGTATAATCTTTATGTACTTGTACTCTTTGTTGCCTCTTAATATATAAGATCTTTTGCATAGCCTCTTAATATACCATAAATCACACTAATGAATAAGCAAATTAAACCTAGATGGCTAGTCAAATCATATTTGATGATGAAAAGGTAATTTGTATAGATAAGTGAACAACATAGGGTGGGACACGTGGCTTATATTTTATGAATTAGGAATTTTATTTACACAATTTTTTTATCTTCAAAATTTTGTTTGACAAAAGCTATTCCCAATTACAAAATCAGTTGTCGGGGACATTGCCACCTCGTGGCTCTTGTTTTACAAATAAAAGTGTGCTTCCTCATGAAACAATAATTATTGTATTTGTGATTTTAATTTGTTAAGCTCTTCTATATTCATCCAATACGGAGATTTTGATGTTCGTACTCCCATGGTATCAAATAGATTGTAAAATCTATTTTCATTTTACAAGAAAGACTCTATTTCCTTCCAAAAATATATCTTTAAGGCCTTTTAAAATTGGTATATCTTCTATTTTAAGTAGACTATATTTATGTTTGTCATCTATTATGTACACTCTTAAAAAATTGCATCCTTTAAGGACATATATTTTTATTTGTAAGAGTGAAATTTCTCTTATGGAGACTTTCCTATGAATTTCTTATACCGCAATACTATTACATTTATCATCCAAGCATGAGAATGTTTTATGATAGTAGTTCAAAATAACTCTATGTTTCTCTAACCATTCCATTCCTATCACTAAACCATAAGATCCTAAAGGTAAAATATTTAAATCAGCATGTGATTTTAATCCATTCATAATAAAATCACACTTTTTGAGGAAGCTAGTGACCTTTCACTTTGTGCTTGTAGCAAGTTGAACTAATCAAGATTTTTAAAACTTATCTTGCTATAAATTGTATAGTTCTACAATTATGGGCGACCCATAACTTAAACATGCTCCTCAATTAATCTATATATAAATGGGTTTGATATTTAACACACCTTCAATTTGGAACATAGATGTTTGATGTTCTCCAATGATGCACTAATTTTGGGCATGCTTATTGCTATATCCCCGCTATGGTAGCTTCTTGAATTGGATGGAAATTATTGAAACTTTTTCTTCTTACACGAAAATATTTACACTGGGTGTTTCTCTTTCTTTTATTGCTTCTCAATTCTATTGTTTATAATTTTTTTGATTATTCCCTTAGTATCATGAGTAATTATTCCCACTCTTATTATGAAATTTAGTACCTTTCTTTTTGTGTTCAAAATTTCCATGTCTTTTATTTTTCCAATTAGGTATGTTCTCTCATTTGTTTTTATTTTGATCATAGGAGAAGTTTTCTTTTTCTCATTACCTCTTCTACAGTTTTAGGATTATCATATTCGACTCTCTTTTTGAACATAAAAGCTAAAAAACCTCAGAAATTTTTTTACTTTTGGTTTCTCAACAATATCACAAGGCACATAACTTAGTAAACTTAATAATCTGCAGCAAAGTTCTTTCATAGTCATGGCACCTAATCGTAATTTGTAGAATTCTTTAGTTTTTTCCTCATAATATTGTTTTGATAAATATTTTCTTTTGATATATTTCTTAAAGGTTCTCCAAGTTACATAACATTCTTTAATGTCTTATACTTTATTTATGTCTTGGCATGAGATATCATCTTTTTCGGTAAGTTATAAATTGCTATTTTTACTTTTAGTTCATTAAAATAATTGTAAATCTTGAAGTACTTCTAAATTTCAGACATCCAAGCTTCTCCTTCGTCTCCTTTTTCGATTTCTTTATTGAACATAGGAAGTTTGATCTTTTTAAATTCATGAGAAATTTTTTCATATAACTTTTGTATTTATTTTTCTTGTCGTTACTACCACTGCTTTCACTATATTCTTTATATTTTTCATTACTATGTTTAGTTGATTCTTCCCTTGAAGATTGAGTCTCATGTTTAGAAAATTTTCGGTTTCTTATCTTACGTTTATAAGGTGTAGTTTTTGCCATATTAATTCGGGTAATTTTTTTTTTTTTCATTACTATGTAGTTTCGTGAGTAGAAAATTATTTAACTCTTCATGTGATTTTAAAATATGTTTGTTATCTTCCTTAACTCGTCTTAGTTCCTCCCTTAAATATTTTATTGTTTGTAGGAGTTGAAATGGGTTATCATTCCTACTTTCATTCAAATTTACCTAGATTCCATATCTCTAATGCTACCTTCTTCACTCTTTACTCGATCCTTAGCACATGATACTTCCTTAACTCATTCCCACATCTACCATGAGCTTTACAAAACAAGGTTATTCTTTTCTTCATGTTTGCAAAGAGAGTTAAACCATAACAATAAATTTAGTTTTATGTTTTTATATCAATTTGATTATTGAGATTTTTCAAGCCAAGTGTGGTAACCATGCTTGAAAACCATTCTATCACATACTAGAAATTTCCAAAATAAATGAAAAAACAAATTTCAGCTTATAAATTACTATTTTATTTGTCGCAATGTGTTCCCATATGTTGTAAGATGCTCTTGATTGTTGTAACATACTTTCTACTTATTTGTAGGGTTAAGAATGATTACATTTGTTAATAGTTGATGAGAGGGCTACTCAGTGTTGACTCCATTTTTAATGACAACATGGTTGCATCCCTTACCAACATGATGTAAATCTGTTTAAATCAATGAGTTTGCTGGTCTATTATTTAAAATCATATACCAATGGACCTAGTCCTAACTACACTTGTTATACATATAATTTTAAGTGTTCAAGCTTAAGTTGTAATGTCCCCAAAATTCAAGCGTAATTTTTTTTATTAGGCTAGTCATTTACTGCGTAAGCTCGACATTATTTATACTTATGCAGAATGTGTCATTCTTTGTTTACTGTATTGTATTGTCGTAAGTTGTTCTTACGTCCTGCTTTCATATTTTTCGATATGGTTATAATGTAATACTCATGTTGTCGTGATGCTCCTTACTATCTTGATTTATGGTTACACATTTATATGTATGTTAGTTGTTTCAATTACTTCTTAGTGGTTATAAAGTTCGATTATTGTTGTATAAAAAATTCTGACTTGACTTGTTATTGGAAACAGGGGTGGAGTGGTGGGACATGTTTCCCTGGTAAAGACTTGGAAGGTAACTGTTTTCTACTTGTCACCATGGGGCTTACTTAGCTCTTATGAACTAATGCATTTCTTTCCTTGTCGCGTGCAGGTGCACTTGATGACGAAAACTGCTTATAAAAGCTAAACAAGACATACTTCCCATTTCGTCACTAGCATTTGGTTTGGACGATGACAAGCTTACATATCTATCCTAGTAAATACTATGATAGTGACTTGACTACTATTGTACTTATTATTTACATGGCACGCATTTATTATGGTATTAACACTTTATAACTTGGTTCATGCTCTAACATATTCTTGGTGTATGGTTTTAAAACCTTAACATTAACGCTCCATGTCATATTCCATATTCCATGGACTATGGCTAAACCTTATGTATTCGATACACAATATGAAAATTATGTATTACACATTGTTTCAACAAGGTTTAAAGGGTGGCATGAACTATACAACATGGGTTTCAAATTATGTTAATGGAGGTCACAGTGGTGACATAAATGCACTTTGAAATGCATGGGCCTCAAGCTTAGGGATTGGGCTCTTATGTTCGTTTGGGTCATTCGCAGCATGGCTTTGTGAGCTCTACCTCTGTGCTGTGTGGTGGCGTGAAGCTTCTAAGGTTAAATGTGATGATAGGTACTATCCGACTCTGGTTTAACAATGTTGTTTTATCTGTTCAATTTGGTTTCAAATGTGTACTCCTCATTGTAGCTCTTGTTTGGTGTTGCAGGTTGGAGGGTTTGAGGAATTCGTGGGTCAGCTTAAGGTCAACACCATACTGATTCAGGTAATCCCTACTGTACAAGTTTAAAACTTGTCTCTCTCTTGTGTGGTTATTGTGACAGAGTTAAAACTCGTTGTGGGTTTGAATGTTTGGCTCCTAT
The DNA here is from genome assembly GCA_001517045.1 of Pseudotsuga menziesii. Taxonomy (NCBI): domain Eukaryota; kingdom Viridiplantae; phylum Streptophyta; class Pinopsida; order Pinales; family Pinaceae; genus Pseudotsuga; species Pseudotsuga menziesii. The sequence goes on along the minus strand of LPNX010311387.1, from coordinate 138,665 downwards.
TTTAATGGTTGCATTTTGGGAAAGGGACTATCTATGAAATAAAATGTAGGGAATCAGAGGTGCATTAAGACTTGGGGTTTTGTTGGGATTTAGTGCCTTCAGGATTGCACCAATGTATTCGGGTTTTGAAAAAGGAAAATCTGTGTAGAAATGTGGCTTGGTAACATTTACAAGATTTGTGTAGTGTAAATATGTTTATGTTCTTGGTCAAAGCGGCAACACCATTGCTTGCAATGGTGCAAGGCCTGAGTTACATGACTGTGTAATTTCTTATTTGTTTTTATAATGGTTATACACACACACACACACACACACACACAATATTTGCATACTATTCAATTTCATGGTTATAATTCTTGTTCTTTTGCATTAGTTTGACTCTCTATGAATTTCCAATTCTTGGTTTGAGTTCTTTAAGTGGATTTGTTAACCGTGTGGCTGGCCTTTGGAGCCATGCTGTAGATGACAATGGCATTCCAGCCATTTAAAGTTGTGACTCTATAGATGGATAAATGACTTAATGTTTTTATGGTTTAAATATTGTTAATGTATATTCTGTGTATATGGGCTGTGAGTGTGGATGTAACCCTTCAATGGGTGCCATTTCTATTCACATAGCATTGACAGGGTTGTAGTTTTGGTGCTAATGTTTAAATGCTTGTTATGTATAGGGCCGGGGGCCATAGTTACAAAGTGTATAATTATTTGGGGCTTTGACATCTATGTAGAGATTAGGTGAATTCGTTCTAGGCCATGTGTATTTATAATAACGTGGCATGTTTGGTTGGTAGTAAGAACACTACAACATTTAGTAGGATAAAAAAAACCCTACAGGATTCGATAGGATGAATTGTAACTAAGTGGACTCAACACGAATTGATCCTCGGTCACTGTGGTTGTAAACGTTTATAAAAGTATGGGTGTGTTTGGGCATTAATGCCTACAAGAATTGACCGTGGACCTCTGTTTATTTATGCTACATTTTAAAAGAGTTATGTGGATAGCATTATGTTTGATTTACTATGTTGGAACTTTCGTTACAACATATGATTTTTGTAGATGTAGTTTGTATTTTAATTATATAGTTTGGTTTATTATTAATGAGATGGATTGATGTAGATTATTATTTATACTTCACACCCTAAGATGGTCTCGATATCTTGACTGTAGGTTTGGTTTTAATGTTCATTCTTAAATGTATAAATAATGCATTTATAATGTGGTGTATTTAGATTGTATCTTCAAACCATTAGAGGTCTCCACATCTTAACTATTGGCATTTTAATTTTTTTCTGCTTATTGCTCTAGATTTATAATTAAATAATGGAAATGATTTGTTTCTTAGGTTAATACTTTAATTAAATGAGTTTTATAATTAATTTATGTTTATAGATTATACATATTTACTCTTTTGTCTCCTAAATATAGTTATGCTGGAAATATGAAATTTTCTAGTAGAATCCATAGATAAATACACATATAGACTATGCTTAGAGTAATTGCTAGGTTTCAGGGAAACAAGGTTTAAACTATGAAATAAAATGCAAAAATAAATTGGAAGAACAAAACCCTTGAGTATCTTTAGAGAGGAATAAAGTTCAGTCCTAGTGTTTTGAAATGAAACATAAAATATTCTAAACAATAAATGAATTTCAAACATAGATTTAGCAGTAAAACCTAAACTCCTAAACATTCTCGACAGACATAAGGTTTATAAATAAAGTGTAAACCCTTAAATATTTTATCACGAAATAATTTGAAAACATAGAGTTTGAGATATAACATAAAATCTTAAATATTTTAACAGGAAATATGCTAGATAATGGAATGGAAGAACATCAAGAACCTCATAGCTGTATGGTTAAGTTATTCCAATGGTTGAAAACCGGCACACTTAATTACCGAGAATTAACAATTTCACAAATATATTTGACCCCCGTATAGATAACTGAATCACTTGGGAACTACCACGTTCCACCCACCCATGACCCAAAACTGTTCCTTGTTATCCTTTGGATCCCCCCAAGCTGGTTCCAACATGCAAGTAGCTTAGACCTATTAAGTTAAGGCTTCCCTAAGTGGGATATTAGGTCTAAATAAATTCTCCTTCCTTTTAGGAAAACTGTTCTCCAAGAACTCTCTTGAGAATAAACAAGCACAAATAATGATTTACCAAAAATATGAAAGAGATCCCCAAGCCTCTCTTTGGACTAGGTCTTTATAGGAGGACTCTTTATAGGAAGACTTTTTAGTCAAAGGGGTAGTTAAATCAAGAGTCATTTGATTTCTTGATCTAACCATTTTTTTTAACTTAGGCACTTTTAATATTTAACTTAGGAACTTTTAACTAGTTCCTATTTGGACTTTTTGCAGGTATTATACTATTTAATTAACTTTAAGTAATGATAATAATAAATGGAACCCTTATTTCTTTCTTATACTTTAAATATTATTACTAAGCTTACCCTCATACATACCATGTATAAAATATATATATATATATATTATTTGTTAACATTTCTCTTTAGGTATCATATAGCACGATCTCTAAACTTATGACATTTTCTTCATTAAGGTCGTGAGGTAGGTGGTTAGGTCTACTAGGCTAGGAAACCCTAAACATCCTTGCATGTTGGATTCCCTCGTATAACATGGTAGTTCTTGAGTACTTGATGACATACAGAAATTTGAGATTTAATTTAATCACTTTAAATATGTGAGATGAGATCAATATTTTACTCGAGTCATTTTCACTCAACATAATTAATCCTTTTCACTAACACCTGGCGCTTATCCAGATCCCATAATTACACTAAAAATAGGGAGTTACAAACATAGTGCAATTACATAGCTCCTCGCTCAACAAAAATGATAGGATGTATTTATAGGTATACCTAGGGATATGGTGGCCAAGGATCTGATGTTCCAGAGCTTATGCTCAACATCAACTTAAAATATGCCCAACACTCCCAATTTATCTTTTCATCTTCTTCAGAGCTTCCTTCTTAACACAACATAAACACTCATGTGATCCAGAGCTTCTCGCTCAACAAAAAACATCTTAAATACTCATGTGCTCCAGATCTCCTCGCTCAACACAAAACATCTCATCAATCAATGTCTTCAGGGTCCACGCCCAACACATAAAAAAATACATAAAACATATGTAACTGGCTTATGCCCAATATATCCAACAAATAATCATGTTCATATCTTGGACACCTCCACTTGCAAGACATTTGTTGAGAGAAGTGTGAAATTTGAAGAAGATAGAATTCCTGATTTCGAGCTTGCATTAGGGGATTGCTCCTCTCCTCAACCAATTGGAGATGTAAGTGATGATACATGCTCTATCTTTTATGATATTTTTGATAAAAGTGTTGCTGAAGATGACATTGCTAAAGATGACTAACCATTGAGGCCCAAATGGGCTAACAAAATTGTACAAGCAGTTGGGGAATTGGAAGGAAATCCCCATGAGCCTAGGAAGACTAGATCAGAAACTCGAAGAGCTTCCTTTGCAAGTGATATTGCTCTTGATGAGCACTAATATATGCTGATTGGGACCAATCATCGATCATATCTGTAAGCTTGTAATTACCCAAGATGGAGATCAGCAATGGAAGAAGAATTTAAGTCCCTCCAAGAGAACAATACATTGGAATTAGTTCCCCTTCCTCCCAAGAGGAAGGATGTTCAATGCAAATGGTTTTTCTAGAACAAATTTTTTTAATGATGGTTGTGATCTAAAACATAAGGAAATATTAGTTGCTAAGGGCTATTCCCAGGTCCATTTTGTTTATTACACTAATATCTTTGAACCGGTCGCAAAGATGGACTCAATTAGATTAGTTCTAGTGTTGGCAGCTAGTAAAGGTTGGGAAGTTCACCGCATGGATGTTAAAAGTGCATTCTTACATAGTGAGATACAGAAGTAAATCTATATGCAGCAGCTTCAAGGTTTTCGAGAGGATCTTTCATTGGTATGTAGGTTAAAGAAATCACTGTATGGACTCAAACAAGCCCCCATGGCTTGGTATGCTAGAATGGATGTTTTTTTGCTCTCTATTGGTTTCACAAGATACAAATCAGACCCTAATGTATATTTGCAGAAACATGATGGTATTTTGCAGGTCATTTTTCTTTATGTTGATGATCTCCTCATTACAGGTAGCTGCACCAATTTAATTGGCCAAATCAATTCATCTTTGCATAGTGAATTTTCCATGGAAGACCTAGGATTGCTAAGGTAATTTTTGGGCTTGGAAATTGAGAAAAATGAAAAGGGCATCAAGTTGAGTCAACCACAGTATGCTTGAGACCTGGTGAATTTTAACATGGTTGAGTGTAAGGAAGCCAAGTCTCCCTTTCTTTCTGGGATTAAAATGCATGAATTTGGAAATTCTCCATTTGTAGATTTTACACTCTACAAGAAACTAGTGGGTAGCTTTCTCTACCTCACTCACACAAGACCTAATTTGTCTTATGTTGTAAGTGTTGTAGCAAGAAATATGCACCAAAGACATGAGCTCAATTGGAAAGAAGAATAAATAATTATTCAGTGTGTCGAGTGAACTAAGAACTTCGAGGTGCACTACACAGCTAGTTCCTCACTTCAAGTAGGTGGATTTTGCGATTCAGATTGGGATGGAGATCCCACTGACAGGAAGTCAAGTTTAGGTTTTGTTTTTATGTTTGATGAAAGTCCCATTTACTGGTAAAGTCAGAAACATCACACCATTTCAATTTCATCAGTAGATGGAAAGTACAGGGTAGCAATCAATGCTGCTTCATGGTGTGTTTGGTTGCAGGGAATTCTCTGAGAATTTTGTGTCACAATTGATTCTCCAACCAACATTTGAGTGGACAATAAAAGTGCCATCAAAATATCTACTAATCTAGTTCAGAGACAAAGAAAAAAGCATATTGAGATACACATGCATTAAATTTGTGGCTTAGTGCATGACAAGGTGATCTCACTGCAGTATTTTCGATCGAGTGAGCAACCTACTGATATTTTTACCAAGGCTTTCATAGAAAATACCTTCACCTACCTCAGATATTTTCTTGGGGTGACTGAAGGATGGTAATTTAATGTTATTTATTTCAGGTCTAGCCCCATGTCCATTCTTGAGGGAAGGTTTTGTCCCATGAGGTTTTCCTTCTTTTCCTTAGTTCATATGGACAAATAAAATTGTAATTTATGAATTATGTATTTGAGGTGACATGAGCCATTGTTTCCAAGGCCTCCATAATTTTCTCAGTTGTACTTAGTTGTGGGATTAAGTGAGGTTTTTAGGAAAATAATCCACTCATTAGAATCTAATTACACTACTTATTCAATTTTATTTCATTTTAAGCTTTAATACACTATGTGGTGGACTAGGGGTGGTTAGTTGGACAAATGGCAAGCCATATTGGGGATTTCACACCCACATAAGCATTCCAGCTTAGTAAACTAGCCACATGTGTGCCCCCATCATTTTTGGTGTGCTCCCACTCATTAAATCTGGATAGGAAGTTTATTTCGAGCACTAGAGTGGGATTTTGGCCAATTTCAGCTTGATTTGGTGCATTAAATGCTGCATTGAGACTCTAAACCACCCATATTTCCACACCCATGCTATAAAAGGTGTAATAATTGACCCAAAGCACTTCCACCATGTCCACTTAGCAATTTTTGGTTGTTTTGGGTGATTTGTGACATGATTGGCACACCTAGGGGGGTTTGATGCCATTTTGGAAATTTTGACTTATATGCTCACAATTGGCTTCCAAAGACTCAAGAAACTCCTATGTTGTATTATATACCTGATAATAACATGTTTCATGGTTAGATAGTCCAAAAATTATATTGTTGCAATTCACATTGTGTGTGTAATTTGTCTTTCATTTGATGGTTTTTGCCAGTTTTACACAAAATTTGATTTGTGAGCTTCATTAACGCTCCTAGATTATCCCGTGATTCGATTTTCTCATAGTACATGAATACCAGAAGTATGGTTTAAAAAGTCAAAATGAGGCTAAGTTGAAGTTTAGGATGTACTTTCCCTGTTTTAGGAATCTGCAGTGGAAGGCAAAAGGCCGAAGTTGGAAAGTGGAAAATGTTAAGCAAAGTCTTAAGAATATTAAGACTTCTGCTTTTCGAAATCTGCACAGTAGAAAGTGGAAAGTGGAAATCAGAAAATAAATTTTAATTCTTAAGGATGTTAATACTTCCGTGATCCGCAATCCGTGCAGTGGAAAGTGAAAAGAAGAAAGGTTAAGTTAAATCCTTAAAGTGTTAATATTTCTGTGTTCCACAATCCACATATTTGAAGGAGGAAAGTGGAAGGAAAGAAATTAAGCTAAAAATTTGTTAATATTTATGCAATCCATGATCCACACAATGGAAGGAGGAAAGAGGAAAGTAAAGGTTAAAGTATTACAGTTATTAAGACTTCCGCGATTGATGATCCACACACCAGAAGGAAGAAAGTAAAGGTTGAAGTTATAAAGTTATTAAGACTTCCATGATCCATGATCCACACATAGAATGGCGGAAAGCTGAGAGTAAAGGTTGAATTCTTAAAGTTATTAAGATATTTGTGATTCGAGTTCCTAAGCGCTGAACATGGAAAGAGAAAGTGCAGAAGGAAGAAGTCAAAAATGCCTTTAGAAGTCCTTCACAAATTGGATTTTTTGATTTCTGAGTTTTGAAGTGCAGAAGGAAGAAAGTGGAAGTGTGGAAGATGGAAGGCAGAAAGGACATTAAAAGTCCTTCCCACATTTGAGCTTTTGAAATCTGAGTTCTAAATTATGATAGGTGAAAAGAGGAAGTGCAGAAGGTGGAAGGTGAAAAGAGGAAGTGCAGAAGGCGGAAGGTGAAAAGGCTGTTAAAATATCCTTCGCAGATTTGAGTTTCCAATTTATGAGTTTCAATGTGTGGAAGGAGGAAAGTGAAAGTGCGGAAGGGGAATGTAGAGAGGCTGTTAAACGTAACTTTGCACATTTGAGTTTCTGATTTACAAGCTCCGAGGTGCGGAAGGAGGAAAGCGAGGTGCAAAATTCGAAGGGAGGAAAGTGGATAAAGGATTTTTGTTGTTTCTTGTTTTCTCAATTTCGGAGTTCTGCAGCGGAAGGTGGAAAACATAAGGGCAGAAGGAGGAAGACGAAGTGCGGTAAGGAGAGGTCTAGTGCATAAATGATCATTCTCATCACAGAATGGATCTGTCAAGGATGAAAACGACCTCCCTAGTTGTAGAAGTAGATTTAAATGTGAAAGGATGAAATTCCTTATGAAAATTAATGTTGGTTGTTTTTCTAAAGCTTAAAGTTGGATATTTATGAAAATTATAGCCAAAATGCCTCTCAAATAATTATATTGAATTTTTTTTAAATATGCATATTTTCAGGTAATATGCATATGCCACATATGGTATGACAGCTACAGGTTTCAACCTTGTCACATTTTGGGAACATCTAGTTTTGCTACATTATGGAGAAACCATGTTCTAACCTTAAAGGTTTTTTTTGGAATGTTAAAAGCAGAGCCACATGTTTCAACCCTATTGCATTTTGGGAACATCGAGTTCTGCTAAAGCACACCAAGGTAATAACTAGTTTTGATGAATGATAACCATCTTTTTCTTGATGAGTCGTGGTTATGTACGCCAATTGTATATTAAATTGATGGATCCTAATCAATGTATTCTAATGAGTGTATGAATGATGTACAACAAGAGATTCTTCTATGGTGATTGATGCATGAATGGTTGTATTTTGTAGGCATTACAGGATGGATATAGGACTGAAATAGGTTAAGATATTGTGAATTGATTATGAGCTATGCACGAGAGTCATTGTATGAATGATTATAGTTAATAAATAATGGATTCTTGAATAATTTCTAAGAATAATTATGCTTTGTGAAAAGTGATATGTTGTTATTCCATTTTGAGTCTTAATTAGATGAGGATCATTGCATATAACTTATCTTTATATGATATAGTATTTTGAGTGATGTAGTATCCACCTTAAGCTACAGTACCACAAGGATCATGAATTCGTACCAACTTACCAAGTGTTGGGCCCACTATATGCCAGTTAATTAAAAATTAACATGTAGAGTGCTAAACATCAATTGTCAACCAGAGGAAGTTTTTTTATTTCAAAGATATCATGCAATATCCATGGAAGCACAATTTCTACTTGACAATGTTATCTATTGGTATGAATTCAAAACTCATTATAAACTAGGTCACACCATCTTGAAAAGAAAACAAACCCTAATCCTATTCATAAATCCAAACTGTAAATCTAATCATACTTCAACAAAATCAATTCTTCTGAAGAAAGATCTAAATACATAAATTTGAAAGAAATGCTATGTTGGCCAACAATCTATCAAGATGAATTAACAAGAAAGCAACTATTATAAATCTAATGAAAGCATGAACTAAATACTAAAAACAAATATGATAAATCTAATCAATGAAAGCATGAACTAATAAATAAACACATCTACAAAATAAAGCACCTACAGTCAACACTACCATCATCTTCTCAGGGAAGAGGTCCCTTCCTCCACTGAGTAGAGCTAGATCTTCACAATGAAAGTCTACAACTCCAGAATTAAGAAACTGCCAGCATGTATTATCATAATGGAATGATTACAATAGGTCTGGATCAAATCCTACAACATAACATTGTTTTCTCTCCTCCCCCCTACCCCTCAATGATATTGATTACATATTTATACATAAAATTATCCCAGTGAAATGAGGAACCGAATCGCAAACTTGTGATCTGTAACAGCTAAAACATGGTCGTAATTGCTAACAACTTTGGAAACGACTGCAACAGTAAATATAAACAATGCCCTCTCGAAGAATCGGCTATATATCACAAACCGTCACTTTCTTTGGTAAATTCTTCATGTGTCAGGTAAATGAGGCGATTATGCACAAAACCCATGTCTTGGATTTGCAAGATACTTTTCCATCTACCTGAAAATCAAGATGTGAATCAATGTGTTCTTATATGGAATGCATTTTTTGTTAAGGCTGTAACAACTAGCTGTGAGTGTCCTGTACGTGAAAAATCACTCCACAAACCATAATTAGTAAAATTATGCATAATAGTCTTCAATTCATCAAATATAAAGGAAATTAATCATTATTAACCACTTAAAGCATCAATGGAAGTAATATGGTGTTTTACGCGTAGTTACAACAAATGGATGGAAAATAGAATGATAAATGGGCGATAATGGGAAGAAAATGGATAAAATATATGTCGATAAGTGATGGAAAAATGGACAAATCCATGCCCCAACATCACCCCCAAACTGAACTTGTTGCATGTCCTCATGCAACCCAATACCTGTGTAGCATCCAACTAGAAGAACTCATTCACCTGCTGCTTTTCATTTTACTATGCAAGTGGAGTTGCAGCTGCGAAAAGTAGAAGGATAGGAAAAGTTTTAGTGGATTTGTAGCTATACATAGGATAAATATGGCAGATTTGTAGCTACCAAAATAATAAAAATCAGAAAAATTTTAACGGAGTCGTAGCTGCGCGGAGCGAAAAAAATAGGCAAAATTTTTACGGTGTTGCGACTACACGAAATGGGATTTTTGAGGCCTGGAAAATTGGAGGCAACAACAGAAAGGGATTCTCCCCATTCAATGTTCCCAACTAGCCCATTGACTGTTTGGTGTAGGGAATCCGTCCGGTTTTACGGTCCGACTACCGTAGGTCAAAAAACAAAACAAAGGTTTTACTGATTGCGGCCCGATCCACTGGAATTTTGTATTTTTGACTTAAGGATGATATGCAAGTATTTAACTAATCATGCAGGGTTGTGAAGGATGCAGGGAGCATTCACAATGTGATGTGCAGGTTCTTAACTCTCATCTTAGGCTCACCAGCACCTGAATCACACATGCAACAATTAACTAAACTAACTATCTATCTATCTGTCTATTTATCTACCTATCCCCGGTGATCAAGAATGTGATGTATGAGTAATGTGTATGTGCAAGCATGATAAAGATCAATTATAGATAGCTTATATTCCTTTTTACAAGCATGAACAATTAAAGATATTTCAACAACCAGATAGCTAATTGTTTTATGAACAACATACATTACTCATGGTGGTCATTTCATCAAAATAAATTAGAAGTCATTCAAACAAAGACATAGGTCATAGAGTTAGAATGATCTCACGATTCATGGACACAATACTGAAAAAAAATAGTTCATCTTTCAACTGTCCACAGCACAACATTTAAAATCCCACCGATCTTTCTTCAACAGGAAAACCAAATACTTTATTGCAAAGAGAAGTAGTTCTTCTTACAATAACATCTCCAGTCTAACTGCGGAAAAAAATCCCTTCTTTCTTCTAAAACCTCTACATTTATACAAAAAGAGTGAAATGGTTGGGCTTCCCAAAGTAACCTTTGGGCTTCCCAACCCTTCATTTTCCCAACGTTTCACTTTTCCAAATGTATTTACAAAATTTATACAAAAATACAAAAGATGCTTAATCCCTCATGAGGAAGGTCCCGCTTGGGTATCTAAAAACTTTTTCCACACTGAAGCTTCAGCAGCAATGCCTTCAAAGGTGCAGGGTTCCAAGAACTGAATGTTGATTTCAAATTTTGCAACTTGGTTCATTATGGCCTCTATCCTTGTTGGGATCAACCGAAGCTGATCTTCCAGAAACTGCACACTAACGGCTCAGTGGCCTACTTCATTCTTCAGAACTAGGTCGTCAATGGCCTTAATCTGTTGCGTTCTGGCCTCTGCATCCTGATATCTACTCTGCAATATTTCTATAAAGGTTTTATGGTCCAGGAACTCATCAAGCCTATGTTCAGCTTCTTTCTGACACTAGTTGTATGTATTAAGGAGCCTTCCAAAGTATTCTGAGCATGCTCCCTACTTCCTTTTGACGGCCTTCTTGAAGTCTCTAGTGGTGCTGACAACGAACTCTACTAGGTCATGATATATTTTGAGGGATTGATGGTCTTTGGCTGGTAGCTCTGCTGGAGTCTCTGCATTGTTTTCCATCCTTGCCATTCTAGCATTCAAGACCTCAAGAACATCATGGGATATGTCCACAAAGTAAGAGGAGGTTTCCATGATTTCCCCTAATCGACTATCGATCTGAAGGACTTTACACCTTTCCTCCTCTAGAGCAATCTGTAGCTAGAGCATTTTAGCTTTTTGGGCCAAGATATGTTCTTTGAATGGTTGGAGATTGACCTGTTGTTCCCTTGATTCCTCCAGAGCAGTGGTCAGAGAGGTAATCTGCTCTTGATGCTTCTTGTTCTACTCTTGGGTGTGCAAATTATTGGCCTGCAAGAGGATCTTTTGCTGCTCTTCTAGTTCCTCCACCTTTTGCAGCAACTGCTCCTTCTCCTTCTTCAGCTCTTGATATTCTGCTTGCAATTGCTCAAGGTGTTCTTGTGTAGTCTCCTAAGCCTGTCTCTCTTCATGTAGGGCCTGTAATTCAGCTTCAGCAGTCTTCATCTCCCTCTGTAACTGTTCGAATTTCCGCTTCAACCCGTTTCCTTCCTCTCTCTCTTTCCTCAAGGTATCTTTTAGCTGAGCAAAGGATTTCTTAGATGACTCCAGGTCAGTCATCACCTTATGTTATCTTCTGAGGCATTGATCATTGCAGCCCGGGCTCTTAGAGTGAACCTAGGATCTTGGTCTGTTCCTAACATAACAGCCGTATCCATTATCATTTTTCTTGGTAGATCTCCCGCTTCAACATTCCTCTCTGTCCTCTTGATTATCCTTTTCGTTGCTCTATCATAAAACACCGTGTTGAAGTCAGGAATTTCTTCTCCCTTTTTCTAGATAAAAGGAACTAGCGTGAGCGTAGGGACCACAAGGGTGCTGGTAGCAGGCACTTGTGGATCCTGAACTTCTCGGTTTTCAGTATCTTGGGCATGCCCTCCAACAACTGACTGTTCCACCTCTATCAGCTTCGACCTTTCTGCTTCCTGTTTTTTCAGCTCCTCGTCAAGCTTTCTCTTCACTTCTTCAGCTACTTTCATAGCTGCTTCTTCTGTCTCTTTGGATGCTTCTTGATCTTTCTCAGCTGCTTCTTGGGCAACTTTTCTTTTCTCTTCTTCTTCGCTATTAATCCATCCTGCAGCTTCCTGTGCTAGCCTATGGGCCTCCTCCTGTATCCTCTTGGCCTCTTCTTCAGCTTTGGCTTGCTCAGCCCTTAGTGGTGATCTTTGGCTTCAACCTTCTTCTTAGGGATTTCATGTTAGGGGCATTTCAGAGGACGGATTCTTCCTTATCAAAATGGTGAGTGTATTCAATGTGGACCTTGTGTTCTTTACAATGCTCCACCACTTTACCTTGGGAGTCACTCCTATGATATGGCATCTTGCCAAAATGAAATTTCTCTAATTCTTCTATGTATTCCTCATCCTATTTCACCTTAGTGAATCTGCAGCTTCCCAGTTTAAATGGAAAAAAGGGTACACAGTATTCTTATGTTCAAATAGAAAACTGCCTATTCCATCTATGAACACTTGTCTGACTACCTCCTTGTGGATAACATAATTAGTTGCGTATTTGGGCAGCACGGAAGGTGCTCTCGAGCTACCAAACATTCTGAAGTACATGCCATTTTCATTCAAGTAGTAGTCTGTGTATTCTTCTATCACTTGCATGGACCCCTTCGACATACAATCACATTCCTTCAGAAAGATGAGTGTGTATAGCGACATAAGGAAATGTTCATAGACCTCTCTGTATTGGCTGTGGTATACATGTGCCCACAATGGTCTGTAAGCAGCATAGATAGGCATTCTTTCCCTATCCCAGATGCATTTGAGACCAGGGAAGGGATGGTGGCACAATATGCAGTCTATAAGTATTGAGCTAATGTAAAACTCAAACCTTTTCTGGGCCTCTCCTCCCAGGGCTGAGGCCAAACAAGCAGAGAGACTATTTGAGACCAGGTTGGCCCAATTAAAAATTGTCCCTTGGGTGGCAACATGAAAGATGATTGGGACCCATTATAGCTTGAAGAGCTTGCCATGAGCTCTTCCAAAGATTCTATTGAGCATTAAATCTATGAATATGTATGGAACCCATAAACTAGTTGTATCATATTCCTCGGTTGGTCTGTGTTTGTAATGCTTTCCTTGCAACATCATCCTTTTCAGAGTTTCTACTAGGTCCATTTTAATGTTCTTTAGCCAATCATCAGATATGAAAACTTGGGATTCTGGCAGGTGATAAGCTAGGGCTACATATCCAGGGCTATATGCAGCATAGCCTTGTTTGTTGACATCTTCAAGGATCATCGTTGAGACATCCGCCCGAGGTAGAATCCATCCTATAACTTTAGAGTATGGGAAAAACTCTCCCCTAGTGGCGACCTTCATTAGTGCGAATATTTCGATGTGGGCGTAGATGGATTCTTCTTCCAGTCCTATATCAGGAACCTCTCTTCGGGTGATTAGTCTATAGATATCCCACCACTGATATTCGGGTTCAATGCCTGAAATGCACTTTGTATCCTCATATATATATTCTGTCTTTGTTACAACTTCTACTTCTTGCCCTTCTTCCACCACTGGGGCCTTCTTCTTTTCTCTCTTGGACATTGTGAGTTCTTCCTGCCATGTATAACATCATGACATTAAGCAATTCAAGTTGCAGACATTTACAAGACATTGTGCAGCATTTTATTCTTTCTATGTGTACCATGACAGCAACTAGTCCATGAAGCTAGGATACAAGCCCTTTGGGCCGAATAATCAAACTAGTATGCATTACTGTGCAATGTGCCATTTTTCCTATGTCTAATATGATAGCAATCAGTGCAACAAATGCATGCATTGTACAGCCCTAAAATTCCCTGACTATCAGAACTACTGAAACCAATGTGCAGTATTCTATAACCTTATATATATCTAGCATGAAGCAAACTCAGTCCTGTGCAATAAAATGAGAAATCTACTACTGGTGCATGATACTAAACAATTTATCAACCATATTCGAGCCAGCATTAAATTCACATCACTACGCAATGTGCCGTTTCTCCCATGATAGAAATCAGTGAAGCAAATGCAAGGTGCAGCATTCATCTATTTGGTCTATTGCATAGCAAACAAAGAAGAGGGTTGAATGCATCAAGATCGTGCTAGTCTCCTATGTTTCCCAACACCAAACATTTTAACAATATAGCCCAGCAGACATAAAACTGATGAAGACTCATGCGGTTTGCGGCAAAATAATTACATTTACTCAACTACACATTTCGTTCTCTGCGGGTATTATTATCATTTTTATGCACATGACGCTTCCATCAAAACCACTACCCATGTTATTTTCGGTTAACAAACTACAACAGCGGCATATCCCTTTTAACCATCTAGGGTTTCAGACGAGTGAACACAAAAGGGCTACGCGAAGCTCCACAAGCAACAAAGGCTGGATTTGAGACCACGGGTAACATGAAACTCAACCGAAAGAAGGAACCATCAAATGCCAAAAGAAAAACCACCACCAAACCTTCCTCTGTGCCTCATCATCACATACGAGGAACCTTGGTGCAGGCGATGTAACGACCGCCTGCACCACCTCCATCGACTATGCGCACGGTCGCACACCAATGGTCGCGGGCCAAAACAATTATTTCGTGGGTTAAAAACGCCCCCAACCGCAAACAATAAATCTACACGAGATTCCTCAATACATGGGTGCTATCACAAGGCGGACAAAAAAATGACTGCAGAAAAACCTAACCGCGGGTAAAACCTCTGTACGCATGTAAAATGGGGCTACAGGGACACAATCCTAGTAAAACACCCAACTGCAGCAAGCATCATCAAAAACTTTGAACAGAACGAGGTAGGGCGATCACAAGCCTACCTGGCAAGGACACGTAGCCGACGTGGAGAAGTCTCGAGCCTTACGGTGAAGACACCTAGACTGTATGTACTGAACACGGGGGACCGGGCGAGCGAGCGACAACAACCGACAGCGAAAGAGCACACTAGTCGACAATATGGAAATGATAAAATAAACCCCATGACCTGCTCGCATATATATATAAATTTAACGAGGTGATCGAACCATATATCAGACATCAAATAGCTTTTGGATCGGAGGGAGAAGCACAACCCCTTCCGCAAAGGTGGAAGGTCAAGTAATAAAACCAACCGCAATGGTGATATGCATGGTGGGCAACAAAAGATCAGACGTCGGGGCCAAACTAATCAGACGGTGAAAGTGAGAACCCCTCCGCAATGGCAGAAGGTCAAACCGTATATCCATCCGCAGCAA
Organism: Pseudotsuga menziesii; assembly: GCA_001517045.1. NCBI lineage: Eukaryota > Viridiplantae > Streptophyta > Pinopsida > Pinales > Pinaceae > Pseudotsuga > Pseudotsuga menziesii. The sequence continues at coordinate 123,353 of LPNX010311387.1, read as the reverse complement.
CAGATATCACAGATAAAGGCTGCGTAAAATAAGTTCAAAATTGGAAGCGGGAAAACTGAGGGTCGGACATCAAAGGAAAATTGGATCAGAAGCTGAAACCGAGAACCTCTCTGCAACGACGGAAGATCAAAGCTCTAATTCGTCCGTAAACTTCTTTCAGGAAAGGCTATCCCTTCCGCAACGACGGAGAAAAAGATGGTAAAAGGCTCCGATACAAAGCCAAAATACCGCCGAAACACATAAATTGGAAAGAAAGTGTAAACCCATCCGTAACGGTGGAACAAAGAAAGCAAGCTACCACTGCCCCGATGTGGATCAGACAGAAAATCAAAAGCAAAACTAAATATCCGTCCGCAACGGCGGAAGATCAAATGAGAAATCCATCCGCAACGGCGGGTCTTAACCAAATAACTTCCAACTCATGCATGCTTCAAAGGTACTCAAAGGTAATGATAAGGATTGATAAAAATGGGATTTTTTCAGCGTTAGAAGGAGATTCAAATAGGTGGTAAACCAATTAAGCATAAGAAACTTTTCTGAAAGCTCTCTGACCAAATCGAAGAAGAAAATCAAGCTAATCCAAGCGAGAGGAGGGTCCTAAAATTTTTGGAATTTTGGGAAATTGTTGCAGCTGCAACAATTGGTGACTACCTGGTGAACCCCAGATCTATGAATTAACTCCTTCCTAGTGCAAGACTATCAGGCTAAAAATTTAAATCTTCTAAACGCTTGTATCCCTAAGTTGGCCAACCAATGCATTTAAATTATTTAAAGAAGTCCATTCTTTTGGGAGATGGTAACATCATAAGTGTTTCAAGTCTGAATAAATCTTTTGAGGCCAAATAAATGAGGTTTATTTTACCTACCCTTAAGTAGCTTCAGGCCTGGACAGCACAGGATTGTAACAGATAGTAACAACATTATCCTTTTGTTCCTCACTCCCATGCCAATTTGCACTTTTGTGCCATTTGAACTTTAGTTCTTGTGAGCCCTCCATTTTCCTTTCTTTCTGAATTTCATTCAGGATCCTCTATCCCATAGTGCCCTTTTGTGTGAGAGAAGAATTTGCTTTTCATCCCATGGACGGAGAGGAACTTTTGGCAATTTTGAGATTCATGATTTTCAAGCTTTGCTTTGATATGTCTTGTTTCTTTCAGGAGTTTTGACTCTTAATAGATTTTATCTTTTCTTGAAATTATGGCATGGGATCATTTATATATGATATACTGTTTACCCTACTTCCTTTTCGTGGGTCCTCTGTTGTCACCCCCTTGGGAATTTAAGATGTGAAATGGATGGAGCCTCGAAATAGTATTCCAGACATCTTTTACTTCTGATTTATTTACAGGGGTTAAGTAATACTTTAATGAATGCAAGGCTAGTTAGGAATACTACTCACTAGAAGACATTTATGTTTTAAAGCACAGTCTTTGCTCAAGATTTCAGTTAACTAAGAGCCATGATGTTCCCATTGCAACCAAAAGTTTTCCTCTTTATTCAAAAAAAACAGCAGTAAAAGAACAATAGCATCAAATCAAATAATCAAAAGAAAAACAACCCCAAAGCATTAAAGCAAGAAAATAGCACCTAGCATTAAGAAAACAAAACAAATTATTTATGTACAGGAAGAAAAAAAAAGAAAAAAAAAATTTGCCCACTCCTGAAAATCTTTAAACCTAGAGAGCTAAGGAATGAGCTGGATTTTAGACATGAGTTATCTAACCATGGTCTAACTGTGCTGGTTTTGAAATGGAACCCATATCTAATATCCTGTAGTCATTACTTTCAGCCTGAGGGAGTTGAAGGATCTCAGGCTAATTGTCCATCATAGAACTGGTCCTTTTTGAGGTATGATGTCTTAGCTTAAGCTTAGTCAGATAGTTTCCCAGAATAGAATCAGCAGACTCATTACCTTCTCCTAGCTTAGTGACAGTATACTTCATGTATGGTTCTCTCCGAATTTTTATCTGACTTGTGGTACCCTTGAGAGGCAACAACAAATGAGACCAATCTGAAGCAAAATAGCCTTTCAACCTCGCAGACCAATATTGGTTGAGAATAAGCCCATATCCACTTGGTATGTCAGCTACCATAATGTCAATAAATTGACATACCTTGTTGTTTGCAGACAGGTGAATGAATACATTCTTCATTTCTCCCACTACATTAACACAGGTGCTATCTAACTGCGATACTTCACCAAGTGTGGGCTCTGGCTGTCCATTAATCTTTTTGCAAATTCCAGTGGCATAACATTAACTGCTGATCCAGAATCTACCAAGCAATTATGAACATTATGATTCATCATTTCTAGGGTCATAAGGAATGCGGGGTATCAGCATTTTCTTTCCAACCTGGTTCCATTTCTTCTTCTCCTGGTTGGTTTTGAGTAGGTATATCCTCATCAAGCTCTTTAGCTTCATTGGAGTTTTCTTCGCTAACACCTATCTATTTTTCTACAGGTTTGAGAGTCTCAGTGGTTGGATCTGCCTTCTGGTTGAGGATATTGGCTCTATGTGTTTTGTCCTCAACCTTCGCTTCTTCCTGTCTCTTGTCATTCTCCTGTAAATCGTTAATCTTCGAAATTATTGCATTGTCTTCAATTGTTAAACCCGTGTCCGTCGTTTTTGTAGATGTGCATTCATATTGAGGAGTATTCTCTTCAGTGTTAAACAACGAAACACCATTCCATGAAAACATAGTATCATCATTCTGTTTTTTTATGGTTTGGTTTTTCTTTTCTTCCTCACCACTGTCATTAGTCAATTGAGGGTCCAACAACTTATTCATCACCAATGTCATTGAATGTAACCATTGAGGACACTTCTTATCAGAATGGGGTTGTTGGTGAAAAGTACAGAAATTATCCCCTCCCACTTCTGTTATGTTTATTGATGCCAAATTTGGTGGAGGGACTTTCCATTGGTTGTTATCCTCTCTTTTCGGATAGTAGGGCTTATAGGTTTTCTGAATGTCCCTTTCCTTTTCCAGATCTATTATTCAGTTGGATAGTTTCTGAAGCATTTTCATCATTCCCTGATAATCGTGTGATTGGTCCTCTTTGGGTCTAGAAAACAGTAATGTTCTTCTCCCGATAGTCTCCTCTTCAGGATAATATTCTACACTTTCCCTTTCAGCCTCTACCCTTTTTGCCTCTTCATAAGTTTCTATCAATGTGGGCTTGGCTTTCATCTTGGAAAACATGGCCAGCTCAGGTCCTAGGGCTGAGGTATAATATTCAATTAAAACCTTGTCTGAGGGTCTATCAGCTTCTGAGAAGTTCTTTAAATACATTGAAAATCTTTGAGTGAAACCATTTACCTTTTCATTCTTCTCTTTTCTTAATAGGCCAAGACCTTTCATCAACGAGGCATGTGTCTTCTGAGCTGTGTATTTACTTCTGAAAACCCTTTCAAAGGTGTCCCAATCAGGAATGGAGTTTGCAGGTAGACCAAAATACCAAGATGCTGCTGCTCCTTTCAGGGTGTGTGGGAACAGCCTACAGACCACATATTCATACTCCCTAGCCCTTAACCCTTCTAATGCTAGGTAGAAGCTTTGAAGGTGATCGTCTACAAGAATCCTTTACTCAGGGTCAAACATAGGCAAGAGCTTGTCAAAGGCTTGAGGTAGGTTATGCAAAGGAAGTGTTAGGTTTAGAGGTGACCTAACTCTCCATGCCGGCAGAGGGTTGGGTTGATTACCAGCCATGAGAAAAGGTAAACGAATAAGGCGCTGGGTAAAAACAGTCCTTCAAGGATAGCACCAGAATCTGTAAATACTTGGGTTAGGTTGAAAGTTTCAAAACATCTGCTGGTAGGGTAGTCTCAGGAAAATAAGTTTCCACGGCCATCCATGCACTGGCGACCCTCCTTCTAGCGCCACAACTATTGAGGCCTGGAAAATTGTAGGCAACAACAGAAAGGGATTCTCCCCAGTCAACATTCCCAACTAGCCCATTGACTATTTGGTATAGGGAATTCATCCGGTTTTGTGGTCCGGCTACCGTAGGTCAAACAACAAAACAAAGGTTTTACCGGTTGCGGCCCAGTCCACTGGAATTTTGTATTTTTTACTTAAGGATGATATGCAAGTATTTAACTACTCATGTAGGGTGGTGAAGGATGCAGGGAGCATTCACAATGTGATGCGCAGGTTCTTACCTCTCGTCTTAGGCTCACCAACACCTGAATCACACATGCAGCAATGAACTGAACTAACTATCTATCTATCTGTCTATTTATCTACGTATTCCCGGGGAGCAAGAATGTGATTTATGTATGAGTAATGTGTATGTGCACGCATGATAAAGAGCAATTATAGATAGCTGATATTCCTTTTTACAAGCATGAACAATTAAAGATATTTCAACAACCAGATAGCTAATTGTTTTATGAACAGCATACATTACTCATGGTGGTCATTTCATCAAAATAAATCAGAAGTCATTCAAACAAGGACATAGACCATAGAGTTAGAACGATCTCATGATTCATGGACACAATACTGAAAAACAAAATAGTTCATCTTTCAACTGTCCACAGCACAACATTTGAAATCCCACCGATCTTTCTTCAACGGGAAAACTAAATACATTACTGCAAAGAGAAGTATTTCTTCTTATAATAACCTCTCTAGTCTAACTGGGGAAAAAAATCCCTTCTTTCTTCTAAATCCTCTACATTTATACAAAAAGAGTGAAATGGATGTGCTGCCCAAAGCAAACTTTGGGCTTCCCAACCCTTCATTTTCCCAACATTTCACTTTTCCAAATGTCTTTACAAAATTTATACAAAAATACAAAAGATGCTTAATCCCTCATGAGGAAGGTCCCGCTTGGGTATCTAAAAACTTTTTTCACGCTGAAGCTTCAGCAGCAATGCCTTCAAAGGTGCAGGGTTCCAAGAACTGAATGTTGATTTCAAATTTTGCAACTTGGTTCATTATGGCCTCTATCCTTGTTGGGCTCAACCGAGGCTGATCTTCCAGAAACTGCACACTAATGGCTGAGTGGCCTACTTCAGTCTTCAGAACTAGCTCATCAATGGCCTTAATATATTGTGTTCTGGCCTCTGCATCCTGATATCTACTCTGCAATATTTCTATAAAGGTTTTATGGTCCGGGAACTCATCAAGCCTATGTTCAGCTTCTGTTTGACACAGATTGTATGTATTAAGGAGCCTTCTGAAGTATTCTGAGCATGCTCCCTGCGTCCTTTTGACAGCCTTCTTGAAGTCTTCAGTGGTGCTAACAAGGAACTCTACTAGGTCATGATCTCTTTTGAGGGCTTCATGGTCTTTTGCTGGTAGCTCTGCTGGAGTCTCTGCATTGTTTTCCAGCCTTTCCATTCTGGCATTCAAGGCCTCAAGAACATCCTGGGATATATCCACGAAGTAAGAGGAGTTTTCCATGATTTCCCCTAATCGGCTATCGATCTGAAGGACTTTACACCTTTCCTCCTCTAGAGCAATCTGTAGCTGGAGCATTTTAGCTTTCTGGGCCAAGATATGTTCTTTGAATGGCTGGAGATCGACCTGCTGTTCCCTTGCTTCCTCCAGAGAAGTGGTCAGAGAGGTAATCTGCTCTTGATGCTTCTCGTTCTGCTCTTAGGTGTGCAAATCATTGGCCTGCAAGAGGATCTTTTGCTACTCTTCTAGTTCCTCCACCTTTTGCAGCAACTGCTCCTTCTCCTTCTTCAGCTCTTGATATTCTGCTTGCACTTGCTCAAGGCGTTCCTGTGTAGTCTCTTGAGCCTGTCTCTCTTCATGTAGGGCCTGCAATTCAGCTTTAGTAGTCTTCATCTCCCTCTGTAAGTGTTCAAATTTCTGCTTCAACTTGTTTCCTTCCTCTCTCTCTTTCCTCAAGGTATCTTTCAGCTGAGCAGAGGATTTCTTAGATGACTCCAGGTCAGTCATCACCTTGTCTATGTTATCTTCTGAGGCATTGATCATTGCAGCCCCGGCTCTAAGAGTGAACCTAGGATCTTGGTCTGTTCCTAACATAACAGCCGTATCCGTTATCATTTTTCCTGGTAGATCTCCCGCTTCAACTTTCCTCTCTGTCCTCTTGATTATCCTTTTCGTTGCTCTATCATAAAACACTATGTTGAAGTCAGGAATTTCTTCTCTTTTTTTCTGGATAAAAGGAACTAGCTTGAGCATAGGGACCACAAGGGTGCTGGCAGTAGGCACTTGTGGATCCTGAACTTATGGGTTTTCAGTATCTTGGGCCTGCCCTCCAGCAGCTGACTGTTCCGCCTCTTTCAGCTTCGGCCTTTCTGCTTCCTGTTTTTTGAGCTCCTCATCAAGCTTTCTCTTCGCTTCTTCAGCTGCTTTCCTAGCTGCTTCTTCTGCCTCTTTGGCTGCTTCTTGAGATTTCTCAGCTACTTCTTGGGTAGCTTTCTTTTCTCTTCTTCTTCGCTATGAATCCATCCTACAGCTTCTTGTGCTAGCCTCTGGGCCTCCTCCTGTCTCCTCTTGGCCTCTTCTTCAGCTTTGGATTGCTCAGCCCCTTTTCTGCCTTTAGTGGTGATCTTTGGCTTGAAGCTTCTTCTTAGGGCTATCATGTTAGGGGCATTTCGGAAGACGGATTCTTCCTTATCAAAATGGTGAGTGTATTCAAAGTGGACCTTGTGTTCTTTACAATGCTCCACCACTTTACCTTGGGAGTCACTCCTATGATATGGCATCTTGCCAAAATGAAATTTCTCTAATTCTTCTACGAATTCCTCAGCTTGTTTCACCTTAGCAAATCTGCAGCTTCCCAGCTTAAATGGCAGAGGAGGGTATGCAGTCTTCTTATGTTCAAACAGAAAACTGTATATTCCATCTATGAACACTTGTCTCACTACCTCCTTGTGGATAACATAATCAGTTGCATATTTGGGCAGCAGGGAAGGTGCTCTCGAGCCACCAAACATTCTGAAGTACATGCCATTTTCAGTCAAGTAGTAGTCCGCGTATTCTTCTATCGCTTGCATGGCCCCCTCTGACATATAGTCACATTCCTTCAGAAAGATGAGTGTGTATAGCGGCATAAGGAAATGTTCACTGACCTCTCTGTAATGGTTGTGTTATACATGTCCCCATAATGGTCTGTAAGCAGCATAGATAGGAATTCTTTCCCTATCCCAGATGCATCTGAGACCAGGGAAGGGCTGGTGGCACAATGTGTAGTCTATAAGTATTGAGCTCATGTAAAAATCAGACCTTTTCTGGGCCTCTCCTCCCAGGGCTGAGGCCAAACAAGCAGAGAGACTATTTGAGACCAGGCTGGCCCAATTAAAAATCGTCCCTTGGGTGGCAACATGAAAGATGATTGGGACCCATTCTAGCTTGAAGAGCCTGCCATGAGCTCTTCCAAAGATTCTATTGAGCATTAAAGCTATGAATCTGTATGGAACCCGTAGACTAGCTGTATCATATTCCCAGGTTGGTATGTGTCTGTAATGCTTTCCTTGCAACATCATCCTTTTCGGAGTTTCCACCAGGTCCATTTTAATGTTCTTTAGTCAATCATCAGATATGAAGACTTGGGCTTCTGGCAGGTGATAAGCTAGGGATACATATCCAGGGCTATATGTAGCACAGCCCTGTTTGTTGACATCTTCAAGGATCATCGTTGAGACATCTGCTCGAGGCAGAATCCATCCTATAACTTTAGAGCATGGAAAAATCTCTGGCCTAGTGGCGACCTTCATTAGTGCAGATCTTTCGATGTTGGCGTAGATGGATTCTTCTTCCAGTCCTATATCAGGCACCTCTCTTCGGGAGATTAGTCTATATATATCCCCCCACTGATATTCGGGTTCAATGCCTGAAATGCACTTTGTATCCTCATATATATATTCTGTCTTTGTTACAACTTATACTTCTGGCCCTTCTTCCACCACTGGGGCCTTCTTCTTTTGTCTCTTGGACGTTGTGATTTCTTCCTGCCATGTATAGCATCGTGACATTAAGCAATTCAAGTTGCAGACATTTACAAGACACTGTGCAGCATTTTATTCTTTCTATGTGTACCATGACAGCAACTAGTACAGGAAGCTAGGATATAAGCCCTTTGGGATGAATAATCAAACTAGTATACATTACTGTGCAATGTGCCATTTTTACTATGTCTAATATGATAGCGATCAATGCAACAAATTCATGCATTGTACAGCCCTAAAATTCCCTGACTATTAGAACTACTGAAACCAATGTGCAGTATTCTATAACCTTATCTATATCTAGCATGAAGCAAACTTAGTCCTGTGCAATAAAATGAGCAATCTACTACTGCTGCATGATACTAAACAATTTATCAACCATATTCGAGCCAGCATTAAATTCACATCACTACGCAATGTGTCGTTTCTCCCATGATAGCAATCAGTGAAGCAAATGCATGTATATCAAATGCAAGGTGCAACATTCAGCTATTTGGTCTATTGCATAGCAAACAAAGAAGAGGGATGAATGCATCAAGATCGTGCTAGTCGCCTATGTTTTCCAACACCAAACATTTTAACAATATAGCCTAGCAGACATAAAACTGATGAAGACTCATGCGGTTTGCGGCAAAATAATTACATTTACTTGACTACACATTTCATTCTCTACGGGTATTATTATCATTTCTCTGCACATGACGCTTCCATAAAAACCACTACCCATGTTATTTTTAGTTAACGAACTACAACAACGGCATATCCCTTTTAACCATCTAGGGTTTCGAACGCCTGAACACAAAAGGGCTGCGCGGAGCTGCACAAGCAACAAAGGCTGGGATTCAAGACCACGGGTAACATGAAACTCGACCGAAAGAAGGAACCATCAAATGCCACAGGAAAAACCACCACGAAACCTTCCTCTACACCTCATCATCACATACGAGGAACCTTGGTGCAGGCGGCGTAACGGCCGCCTGCACCACCTCCATCGACTATGCGCATGGTCGCACACCAACGCCCGCGGGCCAAAATAATTATTTCGTGGGTTAAAAATGCCCCCAACCATGAACAGTAAATCTACATGATATTCCTCAATACATGGGTGCTAACACAAGGCGGAAAAAAAAACGACTGCGACAAAACCTAACCACGGGTAAAACCTCCGTATGCATGTAAAACGGGGCTACGGGGACACAATCCTAGTAAAACACCCAACCGCAGCAAACATCATCAAAAACTTTGAACAGAATGAGGTAGGGAAATCGTAAGCCTACCTGACAACGACGTGTAGCCAGAGTGGAGAAGTCTCGAGCCTTACGGTGAAGACACCTGGACTGTATGTACTGAACACGGGGAACCGGGCGAGCGAGCGACACCAGCTGACAGTGACAGAGCACACTAGTCGACAATATGGAAATGATAAAATAAACCCCATGAATTGCTCGCATATATATATAAAGTTAACGAGGTTAGAGAACCATATATCGGACGTCAAATATCTGTTGGATTGGAGGGAGAAGCACATCCCCTTCCGCAATGGTGGAAGGTCAAGCAATAAAACCATCCACAATGGCGATATGCATGGCGGGAAACAAAAGATCAGACGTCGGGGCCAAACTAATCAGACGAAAAAAGTGAAAACCCCTCCGCAACGGTGGAAGATCAAACCGTATATCCGTCTGCAGCGACAAATATCACAGATAAATGCTGCGTAAAATAAGTTCAAAATTGGAAGCAGGAAAACAGAGGGTCGGACATCGGAGGCAAATTGGATCAGAATCCGAAAGCGAGAACCTCTCTACAACGGCGAAAGATCAAAGCTCTAAGTCATCCATAAAATTCTTCAGGAAAGGCTATCCCTTCCGCAACGACGGATAAAAAGATGGTAAAAGGCTCCGATACAAAGCCAAAATACCGCCGAAAGACATAAATTGGAAAGAAAGTGTAAACCCATCTGTAACGGCGGAACAAAGAGAGGAAGCTACCACTTCCCCGATGCGGATCGGACAGAAAATCAAAAGAAAAACTAAATATCCGTCCGCAACGGCGGAAGATCAAACGAGAAATCCATCCACAACGGTGGGTCTTAACCAAATAACTTCCGACTCACACATGCTTCAAAGGTACTCAAAGGCAACAATAAGGCTTGATAAAAATGGGATTTTTTCAGCGTTAGAAGGAGATTCAAACAGGTGGTAAACCAATTAAGCATAAGAAATTTTTCTGAAAGCTCTCTGACCAAATCAAAGAAGAAAATCAAGCTAATCTAAGCGAGAGGAGGGTCCGAAAATTTTTTGAATTTTGGGAAATTGTTGCAACTGCAACAGGGATAAAGGCAATATTTTTATGGTCTTGCAGCTACGCAAAATGAGAAAAGGAAAGGATTTTTTTTATGATGTTGCAGCTGCGCGAAATGGGAAAAAGACAAGATTTTTACGGTGTTGCAGCTGCACGAAATAGGAAAAAGGCAATATTTTTACGGTGTTGCAGCTCATTTAGCGGAGAATTTGGTGATGTTGCAGTTGATTAGTGAAGAATTTAGCAAATAATTTAGCGATGTGCAGCTGCTTGGTGGAGGATTTGGAGGAGAATTTAGCGGTGTTGCAGCCAATATAACAGTGAAATTATTAAACCAATTTCTCCCAAATTATGAACTGGGTTTGGTTGACATTTTGCAGGAAGGTTTCGACAAGTCCATTGCACATTCACACCAAAAATCATAGATACCCACATCATGGATTGTGAAAAAAATGCAAATTGGATGTAGGTGATGATGGCAATTTTCTCAAAAATCATGCATTGGTTTGGGATGAAACTTACAGAGTTGATCATCTTGATAGAATGCACTTCTTGTCCAAAAATAATGAAAACACAATTTACCACTTTCAAGATATACTCATTTCAATTTCTGCAATTTTGTAAACAAACATGAATAAAAATGTGTTGCAACTAAAATTCCTAAACCAATATCTCACAAAATACAAACTGGATTCGGCTAAAATGTTTCAAGAAAGTATTTGTCATTCCAATGCATTTGTACACCAAAACATTAGAGAAACCCACATCACGGATTTTGAGAAAATGCAAATTGGTTGTAGGTGATGATGCTCATTTTCTCAAGAATCGTGCACTGGATTGAACTGAAACTTGCCATGTTTATTGTTCTTAACATGATGCTTCATCCCTGAAAATTTCATAAAAAACCAGCTCACAGTTTGCAAGATATCCTTAAATAATTTTCTACACTTTTTCCAAACATCGTGGGGAAGTAAAAGCATGAACTTGATTGCAAAAATTGCTCTTAGCATCCACTCATCTGGTTGACTGGATATAGGTTTTAATGTCAATGCAGAACTATGATGCAGCAAATTGAATGACAGTCATATCATGTTCAAAAGATATTAGAATTAAAATAGATGATTGTAAACTAAGACTCCACCTTGGGTGATGAGATTGGATCTTGGTTTGAACAGAGCATGTGACCCATCAAATTTCCAATGGATTAAGGAGGGACAAGTGCAATATATATCATTTTAAATTCAAGTACAATATATATCATTTTAAATTCAAGTACAATATATATCATTATGTGTATTATGTCACGAATTACCTTCAGTATGTTGCACCAGATGCTGCTTGTTTATCCACAATCTCCCCAAAACTGAATATTTTACCTGTCCTTAGGTAAAGGAAGAGATAGTATCACTTCTTTGTTGGTATTTATGCTAACACAAGATTTCTACTACTTCCCACTTCTGTATTCATAATTTTTTGTACTTGGTGTGAGAGCATTGTACATCCATTTGCAAATGTTTCTCAAATTCCTTTTTTCATTAACTTACCTTCCATTTATTGGTTTAGATAACCATCATGAAATCAAGTGAACTTTGGGAACTTTGTTTTCTTGTATCTGCACTACTGCTCCCAACATCCAAATTTTTTGTTATATATGTGCTAGATCGAAACACATACTTGGCTTACAAAAACGAATGTAGGCTGCTTGAAAATGACTGTATGCTATTTGAAAATGACTGTGTGAGCTTGATTTTGATTCCACATGGTTGTAGTTAAGTGCTCAAATTGTATTGCAAAACAAAATGGCAATGAATAGGAAATCTTCATACGAGCAAGAGATCACCCTTGCAAATTTCCTTTTATGATGATCCAAGCTGCTCGAATATCATCTGACAGTCATAGAATTTGTAGATCCTCCATATGTCACAAGTGCCAAAAAGGATATCGGTGATATTCACCATCCAAACTCTACTACAGGAATTATTATTCATGGGAAATAAAAGATTTTTATAACCATTTTCACATCAAATTCATAACTCTTAAGAGATATTGCAAATTTTATTGCAATAAACCACAGTAAATTTCATCCATTCTCATGGTTGAATGAAGGTTGCTTGAATGTTCTTTAGTTATGCCCTTATTGTGGAGTACTTTGTAACACTTCAAATAATTCCAAACAATGTTCAAACGCTGCCATATACTTCCTTCTAAGACTATAGTAGCATTCTGAATATACAGTGGAGATTTTGGAACCCATGGTATCCATTCTATGTTGAATATGCACACCATAATTTCCTATATCTGATGCTCTTGGCTGCACTTTTTCTTATGACAACTTCTGGAAATTTTTCCACAAGAAACCCCATATGCAATATGAATGAGAAGATAATTAATGGTTTTTTTTTCATTTTTGCAACACCAAGAGAGTTGCATACTTGCTGAAGATAGATGCATCAATAAAAATTAGAACTAATATATGGATAATCGAAGCTTAAAATGACTGTTATTTTTAATGAGCAAGGATCATATTTGTTTCGGTAGTGAGCATGTATGTCTATATTCCAATCAACAAAACCCAAGAATTTAAGTTCTATGAGAGCATATGTAAAAAATCTGATTGTATATCAACTCATAGTATCAAGATGCCAACTCTAACTTTTCAATAGTTGTGTGGAAGTGAAATAATATGTGCATCAATAAATCACCAAGCAATTCATAACTCGGAGTGCATTTCCTTCCCTATTGTATGGGAGGATACTCTTATGAAGGAATGGCTTCTACAACAGTTTCTTCTACTGTAGGTTCTTGTGTCCGGCCTATCCTTTTCTTTCAATATGTGCATCAGCTACTTTAGTTCTCCTCACTATTTTTATGTGGCAACAGAGCACCGTTTCTTACAATTGGTTCTTCTGTGGAAGGAACAAGACTTCTTTTCTTACTATTGGTTCTTATGTGGTATTAGCAAGGATTCTTTTCTTACTGTTGGTTCTTGTGTGGTAGCAGCAAGACTTCCTATTGTTGGTTCTTGTGTGATAATAATAAGGTATCCTTTGATTATTTTCATGCTTGGACAGTTGGGTTGGTGAGATGTTGGGTAGGACTTTGAATTGGATGTGCATGAATGATGAAGTGTTAGAATTGAGAGGGAAATGATGGAAATGGAAAAAAAAAATGCTATATAGAAAATGGAAATAGATAATACTTAGTGGTTCTTCATGACATTTCCCTAAATCTTTAATAAATCAAAATCATGCTATTTTACCTAAAGTGTTACCTCCATAGAAGCTTTGGTTGACATGCATGTACTAATGCTGCTGGAGCTGATGTAGGCCAAATTGTTGCTAAGAAAGATGTATATGAGAGCTGAAACTGAATGAGGTTGAATATGATCTGAAATGATGTTTTGTTGGTTGCATGTAAGACTAACTACTGAGAAAATTGATGAGGAGGAATTCTACCAAAAAAGTAGAAATCTCCTTCCCTTATTCTGAAAATAAACTGTTGGAACGAAAATGGAAAGGAATTGCAAAACCACTGAAACAAATGATGCTGCAAGTCTCTGTTGAAACCATTAGATCACATAATCTTCAACTGCTACAAACCGAGGTACAATTCTTACCATGCGAATGAATGTGCTAAACTTGAGCATGGAAAGAAATCATTGGATTACTAGCCATTAATGTATGTCGTTAACCAATGTGAACCAACTCACCTTTGATGATAGTGAGATCTAAAGTACCTTAGTGCATCTTGACAAGTACAAATGGATGTGTTGGATTCGAGTCACCTGCAAGATTTCTTAATCAAGAGGCATTGATGAATCCCCATGATTAACAACAAGAAAATTTGCCATTGATTCATGCAGATACCAGGGCAATATAAAACTCTAATTTCGATCCCAGATGACGTGTTGGAGTCAATGGGACGATACCATTGGAAGTTGGACCTTAATGAATTCCACATCATGCAATACGAGTATAAAATAAATGATTGTGAAGAATCGAAGTGAAAGATAGAACCAACATGAAACTCAGAAGTGGAAAATATATGTGAAGTCGTGATGTAATAGTGATGGAAAATAAAAAGGTTAGGGTTGACTACATAATCAGTGGAAAGTGGGACTTCGAAATGAATGTATTTTTAGCATTTTGAAATGAGGAGGGTGAATGAATCTACCATAGAACAATTCGCTTCTTGAGAGGTTTCTTTTTGGAAACAATTGGTAAAGGATGCTTGGAATGTAACAATGGGACTTGAATTATGGAACATTGGTCTCTATATGTTTTTCACATCAATCTCTCCATTTTTTATGTGCACAATCCATTTGCAAATTGAGAAAAAGTCTTCAATATTCACTCGTGCATGTATTGACATTTTTCTTTCAAGGACCTACAAAAACCTAACACTTGCTTGCAATAAAACATGAGATCATGGAAGAAGAAATATGATTAGTCTCTCTTCACCAAAAAATTATGAAAAAAACCAACAAGCAATTAATTATAAAACAAATCCAAAGAAAAATGAACAAAGCAAACTCCATTTTATACCTGCGGGAGAGCAATATCTATCTAGACTCACCAACAGTATTCTGATCATAGCTTCTTCGTTCCTTGTCCAATTTGAGTGATTACAAAGCCAAGTGAAATTAAATTAATATTTATATTTACCTTATAAACAGGTTTTTAAAATTCTATTTAATGATGTTCCAAATCACTCAGTAATAGCCTGCATGAGAAGGTGCTTTTTTGAATTCTGGACGAGACCAACAATCACGGTCTTAGGCCTAACTTTTTAGTTTGATAGCAGATTGATGTGATTTCAATTGGAGATGAAATTAAATTGATATAGGTATCTCCATGACAAACATGTTTTGAATCCAATAATAATTGATGGGTCAAATAAGCCAATGAGCATTCTAGGAAACAAAGTTTCAGGAATGTTGATTTGTGATACGCAGTCGGTATTTTGGTCATAAAATTTGCATATGATATCAGAATGGAGTGATTCAAATTGTGTTGTAAACTAGATTCATAGGGTAATATACCAATATAATATTGTTTCAAGATATGTCCAATACGGCATCCAAAAATTGACTGTCCAAGCTCTGTTACTAAGCTGCCTACTTCACACCCGTTAGTATTTTGGCCATAAATTCTTCGTTTGATGCCTAATCCAAAAAATTAGAATTGTTTTGGGAACTAGATTCAAAGGTATAATTTGTATATAAGCATTTTTTAAAAATAATTCTATTTCGTCTCCTAAAAAAGGACTATCCCGACAGTGTTTCTGTAAAACGTTTAAGCCAAAATGTCACAAAAATCCAATAAATTAAATTTGGCCCCTAAAAATTGACTAGAATAGGTGTGAATGTTTTTAATGATGTAAATTTAAATATAACAAACACCCATAAAAAAATTTCTAATCATTGAGCACCGAGATTTACTTACACAATCTACTGCAGCCGCAGCTACAACTCTTAAAAAATGACATAATGTTGAAATAAAGCATGTGTATTTTTATGGATGTCTTATATATAATTGAAAATAAAATACATGCCATAATGTGGAACACACACGTATATAAAGCTCATAAATTTTCACCTGCAATATAATCACAACTGGGTGTTGCAGCTCACTATCACAGCTGGTTGTTGCACCTCACTGTCATAGCTGGGTGTTGCAGCTCACTGTCACAACTGGGTGTTACATCTCATTGTCACAGCTGGGTGTTGTAGCTTACTGTCACAGCTGACGGTCACAACTAGGTGTTGCAGCTAACAAATTCATTCCAAAGTTCAAGCTTGAAGGGTTCCATAATCATTGGCTCATTTTCTTGTGGATCCTTCATTAACCTTCCCTAATTACTGTAATTTTGTTTTAAGGAAAGTTTGATTTTTTGTAACAAATAGAGACAAATTAAATTTTGAACATTAAAGACAAAAATGATTTAAGCATTTTGCTCAAATAGTCAATAATTCCAAAACATTCTTGAAAACATCTCATACCCATTTCTTATCTTTCTACTTTCTGATCTTCCAGGTCGCAACAAGGCAGAGGAAGAGAGCATACTTATTCAAAAATAAAAAACTTAAAAAAAACAAAAGCATGGTTTTATTATGTTATTCTATCCTACCCTATTCTACTTGGAAATATAAAAAGTGTTCAAGTGTATGCATATTTCATGGAGCCACTTTTGAAGAAGTGACTCAAGTATGCCCATACTCCCAACAGAAAAATATAACTTTACGAATGCTAGGATATGAGAGATCAACTTCCCTTGAATTGATGGTGCCAAGAATTGGTGAAGTATGGAATGATGTTGCAGACCGATGACAGATTGAAACCAAGCTTCAATATATTCTTTGTTCCCTTGATTTCTCATGGATGTTACACCATGAAGCTCCTTAGTAAACTGATCTTCCTCAATGCATAAGATATTTGGATCTAATGATGTAAAGGATGATTCAATTTTTGGTTCCAATGTTTGTCCGTCATCAAATGTTATGTGTGGCATGTTGACCTTGCCTGCTTGCTTATGATGACTAGAAGAAACTCCATATGCAAATGTTAGATTTAAAACAAGTTCACGCCTCATATGGATTTGCTGCAATAAAGAACAATCTTTTTGCAGCGATGTAGGTGAGGTAGAACGAGAGGGAAATGTAGGAACATTTTGCAATTCAGCACTATAATAATACTCTACTTCTTTATTATGGTTAGGGTGGAGGGTGGATTGGACAGGAAATTGTGTTGGATACCAAGGAGTTTGATGAGAAAATAGATGTGGCTAATGTAGAGGATTGATTTGTGAGGTTGATGTTGAACGACCAAGTTGTGTTGTAGCATGAGGGAGAGTTTCCATGTGATAACGTAGGTAAGAGTTAAATTGAGGCTGCAACAGCTACCATGGTGGAAGAGTATTCAATGATTGAGTATGAGAGTAAGGAAATGGAGGGATACAATTTTGAACCATACATGTAGGGCACGGTTTCCATGATCGTTGCAATGAGTCGGCTACAACTCCCAGATCTATTTGATATCTTTCTTTCATCCTTGGTAACGAGGGACAATGATCTGTGGAATGATTCATGTCACATATGCCAAAAATTGTGGGACAATCCAAAGGACAATCCATTGCAAGATGTTTCTTCTAACACCGTTGGAAAACTATTTTTTCAAATTCCTCATGCTTTTCCTTAACCTGCAAAAAAACCAATTCTGAATTTAGTGAATCATTGATATCAACATTAGAATTTGTAAATACATTAATGACTTCAGCTCGTAAAACTCTTGTTTTTGCAGCATATTTCAAAAATAAAGATAAAATATCCTTAGAATTCTTACCAGTATTGAAGTTTCCTCTTGAATACCTTCTACTTAACTCATAAATATCATCATATGCTAACTGAAATACATTACTTGTTCCCATCAGATTTAGTATTTCTAAATATTTAGCTTTGATTCCCTTGAGTAGAAGTGTTTTTAAGGTCTCCTTCCCCAGTTTCCTTTCTTTGGATCTTTGGAGGTTATATTGAAAGTGTTCTATTTATTCCTCAAGACTCTCTTCTTCTCCTTGTGTCATTTCAAATATGTTTGCATTAACCCTGGAATAATCTTGGTACCTTTTCAAGAATACATGTTTCATGTCTTCCCAAGTTTGTATACAATTCCCACTGAGGCTCATGAACCATCGGAGGGATGTTCCTTTTAGAGTAAGGGGAAACACATTAAACTTTTGATCATTAACACAATAACCATATCCTCTACAAAGTACTTCAAATTGAAATAAAAATACATCAGGGTCTTCATTTTCTAAACTGTGAAAATTTGGTAGAACATGTGGGGGGATGCTTTTTGTTGGCGCCACTCTTCCTGAATCTCTGATGGAAAATTCAAAGGTTCTCCATATTTCTTACCTGCCATATCTTCATAGATTATTCATGTGTTATTATGAGGCTTCTCCTTCGAATGTTCCTTTGAACTTTTTGGTAGAACGGGTGATGCTTACAACACCACTAAGGGGAATGATAAGATTTATGCTCCAAATATTGAAATTGAAACATATTTGAATGTAAAGACAGAAAATTCATACTAAAATTAATTCAATAAAATGAAATGTAATCATGTAACCTAGATGTCATACTTTAACAATGCATCTACAAAACAATGTCAGATGTAAGTTTGCACCATTGAAAACTTCCTCGACAACAAAGCCAAAATGTTGGCCCCCCTATATGCTAGTTAATTAAAACATAACATGCAGAGTGCTAAACATAAATTATCAGCCCTATGAATTATTTTATTTCAAAGCTATCGTGCAAGATCTATGCAAGCACAATTTCTACTTGACACTATTATCTATTGGTATGAAATTAAAACTCATTATCAACTAGATCACACCGTCTTGAAAAGAAAACAAACCATAATCCTATTCGTAAATCCAAACTGTAAATCTAATCATACTTCAACAAAATCAATTCTTATTAAAAAATATCTAAATACATAAATATGAAAGAAATGCTATGTTGGGCAACGATCTATCAAGATGAATTAACAAGAAAACAACTATGGTAAATCTAAATGAAAGTATGAACTAAATAATAAAAACAACTGTGATAAATCTAATCAATGAAAGCATGAACTAACAAATAAACACATCTACAAAATAAGACACCTACAATCAACACTACCAGCATCTGCTCATGGAAGAGGGCCCTTCCTCCATTGAGTAGAGCTGGTTCTCCACAATGAAAGTCTACAACTCCAGAATTAAGAAACTGTCATCATGTATTATCATAATGGAATGATTACAATAGATCTGGATCAAATACTATAGCATAACATTGCTTTCTCTCCTCCATCCATCTCAATGAGATTTATTACATATTTATACATAAAATTCTCCCAGGGAAATGAGGAACTGAATCCCCAACTTGTGATCTATAATAGTTGAAACATGGCCGTAACTGCTAACAACTTTGGAATTGTCCGCAACAGTAAATCTGGAAAATACCCTCTCAAATAAGCAGCTATATATCACAAACCGTGGCTTTGTTTGGAAATTTCCTCTTGAGTTAGGTAAACGAGGCTATTATGCACAAAACCCATGTCTTGTGTTTGCAAGATTGTTTTCCATATGTCCACAAATCGATACATGACTTAGTGTGATCTTATCTAGCATGGATTTTTTGGTTAAGGTTGTAAAAGCTAGCTCTGAGTGTCCTGTACGTGAAAAATCACTCCACAAACCATCATTAGTAAAATTATGCATAATAGTATTCAATTCATCAAAGATAAATGAAAATAATCATAATTAACAACTTAATGCATCATTGGAAGTAATATGGTGTTTTACGCATAGTTACAACAAATGGATGGAAAATGAAATGATAAATGGGTGATAATGGGAAGAAAATGGATAAAATATATGTGGATAAGTGATGGAAAAATGGACAAATCAGTGTCCCAACACAAAGGTAAAGCATATGAAGCACTGACGGGTTCTATCAGCCATTAGAGCTAAACAAAAGGTAATGGATCTTATATGAGGATGGTGAAGATAAAATACAAGACCCTATGGTATAACTTGATTGTTTTACATCTAATTATCTTGGTGTTGGATAGCTCGGATGGGAACTTGAGTACTATCAACACTTGGTGTGTTTACTTGGATATCCAAAGAAAATAGAAAGATGCTTACTGCGGAGTAAAAATGCACTATAAGTAATTTTGTCCCTGTGAAGTGAATACGCTTATCTATCAGTGAATAGAAGGAATAAGAATTTTGGTATCCTTGTGAGTCATGAAATATAATATTGTTAAATTTTTATTCATTCATATGATGTAGTATACATGCAGTTGCATGCATAATACAATTATTGACATAGACCAATGAGCAAGGAACAAAGTAATAATAGATGGTTTTGATAAAACATTTACTTATGTGGCTGAGAAGGTAAGGGTTTTTAGCAAGCCTGTTTCTTAAAGGTAGTTATCTACCTTGCAATTAAATAAAAGTATGAAAAGGATGCAAATTGTATGCAGTGTAAGTAATAAACCTGCTCCTTAAAGAAGGTCAAACATAGGTACAAGACTACACCATCTTAAGTAAGCTTATGAGTGTGTTTCCAGAAGAGATATCTGGACTACCCCCTCAACATGCATGAGGAAAATATTTGGCCAAGATGCAAAATTTACAAGTTACTAATTAAATAACAAGCTAACCCTAAAGGAAGGCTTAGTGTTGGATTTGCAGGATGCCCCAAAGGGAGTGCTGACATATGATTGTAGAGGACCAGAGATGTTATGTTGCAGCTACCTTCTAAGAGAATCCATGAAATTGGATCGACTATTATGATAAGTCAACTTCTCCTATTGCCAATATAATTGTATTTTAGGAATTCCATGTACATAAAACTGTGTCCTAGGAATGTTGGAAATTCAACAAATTTGATAGGTCAGATGCCTATGCACTAGTAGGAATATAAATAGATAGGGCATAATGCCATGGAATATTTGTTGAATATAGTAAATAGTACATAATGGAAAAAAATAGCAAAGTTTTTACCTGTAAACCAGAACCACCATTGATTATTATTGTTCTCTGTGATATTTGGGTCAATGAAAATAATTGTAGGACCAAGGGAATAGAAGCATGGTTGGAATGGTAGTGATACCGCGCATATGACCAATAGCCTTGTGAAAGAGCCTAGGACAACAAACTATGATCAAAAGGTTGGTGTAAGGGTTGTGTGGACCTAGTAAGAGACCAATCGATCAGGTAACATCTAGAAATCAATGTGATTAGTTTATGCTATGATACACTGGCATGATTAAATTATCAATTAAATCTATTGCATTATGGTAGACCATAGTAGACAATTTATAATGTTAAGAGCATGATATGTAACTATTATATTTTCTAGTTCTGAAAACAATATATATATGGTATAGATGGAAATATTAATGCTATACAATAAAATAATTTAAATATGGTGATAGTTATAGGTACCCAGACCTGGTAATGGCAGTGATACGAGAAGGATATTTTATGTATAAATATGAGCAAATGGTTTATGAAGGAAGGATGTACTTGGGGTACATAGCTTCCACCGCCTAGCTGGGCACCAGTATGCATCACTGGGGATGCCCAAGTGTAATACATCTTGTTAGACTTATTTTCGCACACATTCACGCCGCCTAAGGGGACTATCACAAGAGTGGGTTCTTCGTGAAGAGAATAACCCCTAGGTATTATGGTGTCTCGAAAGGAAGCGCCTAAGTTTGGTAAACCGGAGCTCCCTATGAGCACCCTAAAAGGGGTGTCAGGATCTGGAACATAACTTCAAGGAGCACCCAAGGAGGTGTTAGGTTATGTGAGACTAGCTAAGTATTATATATATAGTTTGAGGAGGCCTGCATATGAACTTGTAAAGTTCCGTGAGGAGATGACCCTCGAGTATATATACTCATGCCAAAGCTTTTGAAGGGATGATCCATCCAAGAAACACTTGGAGATTTAATTCCAAGGTATGTATGGATATATACAAGATGCTTTGTGTGGATGCATGATTATGATGTAACTACTTCAGCACAATTTGTATAATGCCTAAAATTATAGAATTATTGATAATTAGGAAATCATTCATGAAACTGCTATGAATACAAGGGAATGATTGCATGAGAAAGGTAGTCATATTTGATTGAATGCTCTATTGAAATTACAGAATTGTATGGTGCATGATTGTGAAATTATGAGTCTCAAAAGTATATTTTAATTGGATAAATAAGGTGAGAATACCTCACAATATTTGTATAGTATTGCGTGTGCAACTTTGAGGTTCATTTTAAATCCTAGGATGAAGGGATGGTATGCAGGGATGCTCACAATTTCTTGGGTGATTTGAATTTTTAGATTGCAAGTACTGTGGGTATGTCCCCTGAATAAAGATAGAATCTATCATGTGAGAAGGATCTCATAACGGTGAAATCTAATTTATGAACATAACATATATTTGTTGATGTAATTGTAACTTTGGAATGTATTCACTTCTATATCTTATGTATTGTACCCCGATATTTATTCTGAGAAGTGTTTGTAATGTATTTGATTCATGTCATGCCCCAAAGTTTCGATCGGGAGTTTCTATAATGTGAACAAGTCATGTCAAGTCATTGTGGGTAACCCTCCTATTGATCAAGGGTTAAAGTGCCCACAGTTGTGGGGCCCTAGGGTTATTAGAATATCATAGACAAGTCGACCATAGGTGAGTTATTGTAAGCCGGGGCAATAGTCCCCACTGTTTTGTTAAGGATAACCCTCCTTGTTGGTCGGAGGGGCAAAGTACCCACAAGTTGTGGGGAACTAGGGTTATTAGACTCTACTAGAGATGTCATCTATAGTAAGTAAGTGTAAAGTGGGTCTGACATGTTGGAGTGA
Source organism: Pseudotsuga menziesii (assembly GCA_001517045.1). NCBI lineage: Eukaryota > Viridiplantae > Streptophyta > Pinopsida > Pinales > Pinaceae > Pseudotsuga > Pseudotsuga menziesii. Next base: position 100,686 of record LPNX010311387.1, on the reverse strand, counting down.
AAATTAAGTGAATGAAATAATATAAATAGAGATTGGGCCTCTATATCTATCACACACACACTCACTCACTGGGGCACATGTGTGAGAGAAGAAGTTGTTGGGACAAGAGAGAGAGAGAGAGACTACTGTTGTCGAGAGGTAATATTACTATTTTTAGGGTTTTGATTTTGGTGCTAATTCTATATCTGAGGAAGTTGCAGGGTTTTCTCCTTTATGGTTTCCCTGAGGAAAATCTTTGTGTTCATTGTCTTTTCTGTTTTATTGCTATGCGTGTTATTCTCTCAGATAAGATCCTCACATCATAATGCTAGCTTGAATGATAAAAATCTAACATGGTATGAGAGCTAACCTGAGAATAAGGCATTGTGTATATACAGAACCTAGTTATTCTTAAATTTTGGTTCTCTCCCCACAATCCATCAGCAAAACTATGCTAGGATCACTCTCCATTGGAGGGTGCATCTTTCTGTCGAAGCGGAATTTGATTTCGATCATTTTCAGTTTTTGGTGCAGGAAATTAGGGTTTCTTGCAGAAGAGGAATTTTTGAGTGAGCCTAGAATAGGATTTCTCTCCTCATCAAAATCAAATTTTAGAGACCTGGGTCGAGATTTTCTGTTGGGTATAACTCTGGGAAAGTCAAACCCTAGTTTTACCCTAGGCCGAAAAAACCCTAGAATACTAAAACTCATACATTTTGGTACATTTGCTATATATTGGGATAGAGAAGGATAAAGACCTAAAAGACTCACAGGCTGAATATAAAATACTGATTTACACTGCGTCCCAATTTCAGCCTCATATTCACTATATTCTAGGAGATATGATCCCTCCAAGTTAGGGTTCCATCCTCTCCTAGGATTCATCCCCAAACAAGACACCTAGGGAGAATTGCTATATCTCTGGTTAAGAAGGTCCAAATAAAATTCTGGAATATGTTCCAGAAAGGAAACAGAATTTACTTTCTGTGGTCCATGTTTTAGACCTAGAAGATAGAATTGTAAGACGTGACAGTCTGTACAACTTCACTATACTGAACAGTCCTGAAACAGGTCACCTTGGGAAAATGCACATATGTCCCAATTGGTGAAACCAATCCTGATGAAACCTATGGTGTTGGAACAAGAACAGGTCAGGATACCTTAGTGCAAATTTCTAGACACATAGGAATAGTAGTTTCAGATATAATGCAGAAACAGTATCAGGCATTTCTGTAGAAGAAATTGTAAAACTAGGGCTTCCTGTCCTGGGAGTTTCCCTCCAGTGTTTTCAGAAAAGGAGTACATTGGACAGCTCACCTTGAAGAGGTCAATATTTCTATCCAATCAGATCTAAAAGATTCCAAGTTTTGAAAATTAGGGTTTCTCTGACAAACCCTAAATCAACTAGCTCTGGAACAAGGACGGACACCTTAAATCAGTAAGATCTAATCTTTTGCTATTTTCATTTGAGGTTCTCATTTCAAAATGATCCATCACATCATATTGATGATAATATTGGTGAAATTTACAACTTGCAAGCATGGAAGTATATGATCTCTCTGAAGAAATTGAATTGGACACTCACATGATTGGAGAGGTTCCAGTTCCGTAGGGAGATGAGGCTAAAATCCTTTCACAAGAAGAACTTGGTCAAGGCCAAGAAGATCATTGCTAATTCAATCACAGATCACGTTATACCACAAGTGTCTTCCTTAAATCCACCGAAAGAGATGTTGGATTCCTTAACCAAGGTTTTTGAAAGGAAGAACATAAATCAGAATATGAATTTTAGAAAACAGTTGAAGAATGTGAAGATCCAAAATGCAGAGACCATACAGCCATACTTTACAAGGGTCTCTCAAATCAGAGAACAACTTGTAGCAGTAGAAGAAGAAGTGTAGAATGTAGAAGTGGTGATAGCCACCTTGAATGCCCTTCCAGGATCATGGGAATTATTCATGCGAGGAATGTGTTCCAGAAGGAAGTGATTTCTTTCAGCAGACTCTGGGAAGAAGAAGAAGCTCGACTCATAATAAGAGAAGAGAAGATGGAAGAAACTGAAGATCAAGCCCTTACCATCCAAAGAAGATTTCTCAAGCGATGAGGAATATGAAGAACTCAACTCTTGAAGAACCTTTTATCCATCTTAGCATTTGGATAAGAAACGATGCTATTATGAATGAAGAAAATGATGAAGCTGAAGGCTCAAGAAGGAGTCTACCCATGAAACAAATAAAGATAAGTATTCAATTGTCATTTCATGATATTGTTTTGTTATGCATTTGTTTATATTCAGTTAATGTATTATGCATGATAGAATGTTTGCATTAATGACACTATACTACTAATATGCATGTGAAGGGTAAGTAGCTCATGGTGGTATACAACTCTCCATTGCTACTTATATAGAATGAAACCTCTTTGCTGACATATTGGATTAGTAAACAATCTCAATTTTGTGATGGTATAGATGGAAGGCATCTAGAAAGTTTCCGTGAGATATGGATGAATGTTGTATTTTCTAAAATAGTTGCATGATCATATATTTATGAATAAGAATTTTCCATTATGAATATTCCTTATGAAATGTTTCTAACCATGCAAATGCATTTGAATTGTAGGAAAGATCAAATACATAATTGCCTACAAGAAGAGAAGGATGAGACTTGTTCCGAAGAACAAGTGATGACAGTTCAAGACAAAGAATAATATGACGAATGCAATGATATCATTGATGCAGAGCCTTTCAATGAAGAAGTAACCGAGAAGAAAGGGAAGACCTGTTCAAGAAAAATGATGTCTAGGATGCAGTAACGATACGTCAATGAGATTTCATAGTTCCACCATGTAGTAGATGGAAACATCGTGGGATACAAGGCAAGATTCATAGCACGAGGATTCTCACGAAAAGAAGGCATATACTACAAAGAGACATTTACAGCCAGTGGGAGTTGAGACACATGACAGGAAGAATCATGTTTGCAAATGAAAGAAGGCCTTGTATGAGTTCAGAAGACACCCATAGGATAACACATACATGATGAGGTTGATGAACGTATTAACCTTTTCTACAAAGTTGAAGATGAAAGACTATAAAGGATGACAAGCTCACAAATGGGTGTGAGAAGAAATTTTGAAAAAAGTTCAAGATAGAGGATCTTGGTATCCAATGATGCTAGATGGATACATAGAATATTATTAGCAGAGGAAGCTACTTGTCACTCTTGTACACAATGTTTTAGTGCATAGAGTATGAAAGACAGAGGGAGAATGATGCTTCATTTCAGAGGGAGTGACTACAGAAGATCCTGAGGTTTGACATGGTATGAAAGGATGGACAGATTACTGATGACTTTAGGATTTACTGAGAGTAAAGTGAGTTCCAACCTTTGCTTCAAGGTTGAAGGTGGAAGACCAATGATGTTCCTATTATATTTCGATGACTTGTTCCTAACAGAAAAGAGGAACTCATTAAAGTTGCAAGAAGGAGACTTGTTGCCGAGTTCAAGATGAAGGACTTGGATATGATGCACTACTTTCTAGGCATGGAGGTGTGGCAGAATCTCCCTGGGACAGGGGAAGTATGTAGTAGAGATATTGAAGAGGTTCAAGATGATGGACTACATGGCCATAACCAAACCTACGGCATCGAACCAGCAGCTATTGAGTAATGCTTCATCAAAAATGGTTGATGCTACGATGTATCGTGAGATGATTGGGTCCTTCATGTACCTGATGAATACGAGACTAGATATTTGCTTTGTTTTGAACACCTTGAGCCAGTTCCTGATAGATCCAAGACATGTTCACTTGATTACTGCAAAGGATATTTTGAGGTACCTAAGGGGTATAGTTAATTATAGGCTCAAGTATGAGGTGAATTAGAAGATTAACTTGAAGGGTTATGTTTATTCAAATTGGGAAGGCAGTGCCATCGATAGGAAGAGCACTTTAGGGTGTTGCTTCAGTATAGGATCAGGTGTGATCTCTTGGTTTAAAAGCAAGCAATCCTGTGTGGCATTCAATACAGCCAAAGCAGAGTATGTCACAGTTTGTTGAGCTAGTTGTGAGGCAGTATGGTTGAGGAAGCTACTGTCTAATTTATTTGATCTCTAGTTAGATGCCACTTGTATATATTGCGATAACCAGAGTTGTGTGAAATTGTCAGAGAACCTGGTGTTCCATGAAAAGTCGAAGCATATCGAGATAAAGTATCACTATATCAGGGATATGGTGCAAACAGGAGAAGTGAATCTCTAGTATGTTGTGACAGATGAACAAATAGTTGATGTGTTGATGAATCCATTGCCCGGAGTGAAGTTTAAGTACTTCAGGGAGAAGCTTGGTGTTCTCTAGATCAAGGTTCCCTCTAAGGGGAAGTGATGAGTCCGTGAGTCATTCTAACATGGTGAGAGGATTGGTTCCTTCCATGGTCAGATGTAAGGGCTGATCCATTCTGTCATGATGAGAGGATTGGTTCCTTCCATGTTAGATATGAGTGCTGAGTCATTCTGATATGACAGTAGGATTGGTTCCTACATGATCAGATATAAGAACTAATTTCCATTCTCTGAATGGAGGTACCTGGTCAGTTACCAAGAATACTCAGTGAGGGACTGAGGGTCATTCTGATATGACTATGGGATGTAATCTCACATGATTAGATATAAGTGCAGGGCCATCCTGATGTGATTGAGGGATTTGTTCCCACTTGATCATATATAAGGGTTGATGCCATTCTCTAGGAGAATGGAGGCACCTGGTCAGTTACCAGAAACCCTCAGTTTGGGACTAAGAACCATTTTGACATGGTGAGAGGATTGGTTCCTTCCCTGGTCAGATGTAAGGGCTAGGCCATTCTGACATGGGGGTAGGCTGGGCCTTCCCATGGTCAGATGTAAGGGCTGATTCCATTCTCTAGGAGAATGGAGGCGCCGGGTTAGTTATCAAGAACCCTCAATCTGGGACTGAGAACTATTCTGACATCGGGGCAGGCTGGGCCCTCCCCTCGTCAGATGTAAGGGCTAGGCCATTCTAACATGGGGGTAGGATGGGCCCTACCATGGTCAGATGTAAGGGCTAGCCCATTCTGACATGATGGTGGATGTGTTCCTCTCATGGTTAGATGTGAGTGTTGGGAATGCCTTTCTGATGAGATGAGGTCAGATGTAAGTGTTGTGTGGGCCATTCTGACTTAGGGTTAGATATAAGCACTGAAGAAGACCTACATGGAGGCTAGGCCTACAACTAGCATGAAAAAGGGCTGGATCTATAGAAATTCCTTTAACGAGAAGAATTAAGAGATAGCACCAGTGATGATAACCCATCGATGATCTAGATCGAGTGATGATCCAGATCCAGTGATGATGATCCAGCAGTGATGATCTAGATCGAGTGATGATCCAGATCTAGTGATGTTGATCGACTAGAGATGATCTAGATCTAGTGATTATCCAAATCCAGTGATGATGATCCAGATCCAGTGATGATGATCTAGATCAAGTGATGATCCACATCAAGATAAATATGACTTGAAGATGAATATGACTTGAAAATGATGAGGACTCGATGACGATCTAGATGATACAGAGAATAAGACTTGTGCTGATAAATTGTGTCGAGAGAATACCTTCATAGTTAAGAGGGAGTGTTGATGTAATTGTAACTTCGGAATGTATTCACTTTTATATCTTATGTATTGTAATTTCGAGAAGTGTTTGTAATGTAGTTGAGTCATTTCATGCCCCGATGTTCTGATCGGTAGTTTCTATAATGTAAACAAGTCATGTCAAGTAATTGTGGGCAACCCTCCTATTGATAAAGGGTTAAACTCCCCGCAGTTGTGGGGCCCTAGGGTTATTAGACTATCCTAGAGAAGTCAACCCTAGGTAAGTTATTGTAATCCGGGGTAATATTCCCCACCATTGTGTTAAGGATAACCCTCCTTGTTGGTTAGAGGGGAAAAGGCCCCACAACTTGTGGGTCACTGGGGTTATTAGACTCTCCTAGAGATGTCGGCTCTAGTAAGTAATTGTTAAGTGAGTCTGACATGTTGGAGTGAACATTAAGTGAATGAAAGAATATAAATATAGAGTGAGCCTCTCTATTTATCACACACACACTCACTCACGGGGGCGCATGAGTGAGAGAAGAAGTTGTTGGGACAAGAGAGAGAGAGAGTACTGTTGTCAGGAGATCATCTTATTGTTTTTGGGGTTTTTCTTTTGGTGCTCATTCTATCTCTAAGGAAGTTGCAAGGTTTTATCCTTTATGGTTTCCCCGAGGGAAATCTTTGTGTTCATTGTCTCTTATGTTTTATTCCTATGCATGTTATTCTCTCAGATAAGATCCTAAGATCATAATGCTAGCTTGAATGATAAAAATCTAACAATATTTTAGTTTCGGAAAATTTTATATTCTAATAATTATGATAAGATGGAATGTTATGTGTGAATGTCCATGTTTTGGGCAGCAAGTGAAGAAATAAGGGTAAGAGATTCCACTTGCCAGAGCCAAATAATGTGAGGATGGTCTCAATATTGAAAAATCTAATTTCTGTAGGAGACAGAATGGTAAATTCATCATTTAATTTGATTATCTCTAATATTGACCATTTGATGTAGGAATCATGTCATGTAAGAGACTATAGAAAACTAGGTATTTTGGTCTGCAAGAGACAAACAAATGACAATGACCTTATGTTTCGGAAATTTTCTTGTTGTATGAAGTCTAAATTTCCTTATGATGACCTCTCACGTGAACTGCATGCTTGTATGTCATGCAGGTAAGATGAGGGAAACATGTCCTTGGGGGAAAAGGATAACTATTCAACTAAAAAGGCCAATAAGTAATTGGTTTTTCAGCATATTCTTGTTGATTTTGTGTGATTATACATGCATGATTTTGTAGGTTTGCAATTTTTAAATTCTAAAATGAGAGACACATACCTTCTTATGTAGGACACCATGCCTACCAAAACATGATACCATCCTCGGGGAGCAAATATTTTGGCCCGGAATAGAGGAATAATTAATTAATTATGTATGTAATGGCTTGGGGTGTCAATAGGTAAAGACTGAATGCCTATATCCAACAGGTTTGATTCAACTCTGCCCATTCCTTGGGAAAATGGGAGGTAAAATTCCTTGGATTTCATTGCAGATTTGCCATTAATACAAAAGAAGCATGATCTGATTATGTTTGTAGTAGTAGAAGAAGTGAATAAAATCACTTGTGTTCTTTTGTAGAGTCAACTTATGGAGATACTAACACTACAAATATGTTTCCTGAAAGGTATCCTGACTTCATGGAATGCCAAAGATGGTAATTCCCTGAACAGGATGTTAAATTACATCAAAATATTTGTCTAGGGGATTGACGACTAAGAAGAGATAGAGGGACAAATAGAATGAACAACTCAAGTCATCAGAGACATGCTAAGATAAGAATATGGTGCATAAGGATGGATAGGAAGAAACCAATACTTAGGAATTATAGGGAGTTTCATAAGCCACGAAAGACGACTGAGAACATCGAGGACAATGCTACAATAAGGGGGAAAGGATGTAACATCCCCCAATACACAAAAATTTTATGTAATATTAATTTATTATTTTTTATCCCTTGAATATGATTGGAAAAACTGGAATATTCCTGTTGTTCTTTGGAGGAAAAATGTAACTGAAACATTATGCTTGCAATAAAAATCTAACTGATAGGGACAACCATGTTGAATGAGGAAACTATGCATGCAAAAGTGGGGGACGTGAAGGGTCACTCTCATGGAATTTACACTAGGTGTGGGAATGCCAGTATGGCAATAGAACCACCCTAGGGAATGCAAGATGTAGTGGAGCAGAATTCATAGGGAACTAGACCTTAGCTGCAAAAGACCTAGGAGAGAAAAAACCATAAATAAGGAAACCGATGGTGAAGATAGGGACGACTTAGTATGTGGGAAGAAGGATTTCTTGCTATGTGAGCACTCTGTGCGAGGAAGTGATTTGTCTCTGGAGAACTAGACTGATTTTTACCTTCACCACTCTCGCCATGCATAGTTTAGCTAAGGGGTTGTAATATTCCCAATATTCCTCAATGTAAACTCAGATAAAAATGGGGAAATTTTTCTACTTTTTCTAAGTCAAAATAAGTAAACTATGTGAGTCTTTGGAAAAAAGGTGTAAAAATATAATCGTAACATTATCATGATCAACTATTCATATCAAGAAATATACATTTAATCATATATGTTTAAATAATTAGTTCATTTATGAGTTAATCCTATTGAATAAAAAAACTACATTCTATCGAACCATACCATTTTCCATTGAGGGTCTACCAAATAAAATCACCTTAGTGATGATTTACATAAACAAGATACAATGAGGTCACCCATTATACTAATTGCTAGACATTCCCTTGTGTAGCATACCGAAACCAGAAATTAAAATAAAGAGACTTTATCTTTCGAAAGACCACTTATACCTTCAAACACTTACCCTTTATACTTTATCTATGGAAAAATATTTTATGCATTTTCATTTTTCTAACAATCCTTTAGGTTTAACCTTTCTCTTAAAGCTTTACCTTGTAACTGTAACATAATATTCCTACCAATGCTAATCATAATAATAACATAAACTTGATGATCAAACACCATACATATGATGCATTGTAGTTTTAAATACGTATGTTTCCTCTCAATAGAGGAATACTTATGTTCAACCTAAAATTATAATTTTTGTAACATACCCATTTTTAAACCCAATTCAACATATATTCACTTGAAACTATGGGCCTCTAAGTGATTTACAATTACTATTCAAATAATTAATTGTTAACCATAATGTATCTATCATCAATGATGCAGAGTGTTAGAATATAATCCATCGGGATTATATATCGTAAATAAATAAATTTGAATAGATATGTAGGAAGCCGAAAATGCTGGGCGGAAGGTGAAACAAAACCGTCATATGTAATATATAAATGTATGCATTAGCCATGAATAGAATTGAATCGGGATTTTTTACCTATCAGTGGTATTAGAGCTTGGATTCCTGCCATAACTCCTGGCTACATTTCAGTCCTGGCATTCTGCTTGCTAGTCCATTGCCAGACTTCCTACTCCGTCAGTCTACCATTTGCATGCATTTCTCTTTGCCAGCCTGTGCGCATTCATTTGTATGTGTTATTCTCTTATCTTCTCATTTGCCTCATTTGCCAAACTGCTCTCTTCTCAACCTGCATTGAGGAATGATACCATCTGCAAAAGTTCTCTTCTCCTTTATCGTGCTGTGTGCATTACAATTCCAGAGCTGCCATTTCATGAGGGAGTTTATAATTTGAAGACTGTAGTATTGGAGAAATAATTCTACGTGTGAATGGGTTGATATCTCTTGATATCTACGTTGATATCTCTTGATATATGCTATGAATTCCTTGAGAAGCTGTGACCTGTGGTATGATGTATTTAAGAGATGGATTTGTCTTAAACCCTAATTTTTTTGGGCTCCCTTTGGTCTACTGAAACCCTAAACTCCTGTCTGCTGCTGTGAGTATTTTCGTCATCCTCCATGTTTGTGTTGAGAGGATCGTGTGCCACTCCCAGCACAAGCTGCGACCTCCGTTATTACCTCAGTTATGCGTGGAGACTGTTCTCTTCAAGAGGCCTGCATAGTATCTGCGTGGATACTGCAAATCTGATCATCGCCGTGGAGTTTCATAAACCCTAATTGTGCCCTAGTTTTATGCGGGAAGTTTATTGTGAGACTCTACACTTCCTTGTTGTGAGACTCTTCATCCTTGTGAGACGTTACAAGTGCATGGATTCCTGGAGTGAATCCTAACCGTAATCCAACCGCATCTTCATCCTCGTCGTTGAACTATTGGAGACCATGACTGGTGCTTCCCTCTCTGCTGTGCATGGGAGACATTCTGTGGTTGCTACATACCCCGGTGGAGAAACAAAAGATTCAAGACAAGAGTTTAATTTTTTATAGCGTTGAAGAGTTGCAGCCTATTCCTTCTGCATGAATGCGTTGAAGATTTCTCTTCAACTCCATGACAGCTTGTGCTCTCCATTAGATTAGGAAATAGTGACTGGCCCTTTTTCTTTCTCGCTCATCCATTACTCCTTTGTTTGGAAGAATATATTTGCATGACTAGACTACATTTTTGAAAGGCTCCGTTGAGATCTCCGTTGAGATTGTTTGAATATTGAAGACTCGGTGAAGACTGATCATATATATATTGCATTGAAGAATGATCATATATATTGCATGGAGAAGGCTGTAAGAAGTATTGCTGATGTATGAGATTGAGATTGTTGAGTATGAGTTATGATCAGTGTGGAGAAATAAATATATGCCGCGGCCTGTGATTGTGGTATATATGCGTTGAGTATATATATACTACGTGGAGTCTGGAAACTTTTTTATGTTGCTGGTGTATACATGTTGCTGTCTACTTCCTGAAATATTGCTGAACCTGTGGAGCTGCCTGCGTATCAAGCGAGCCTGTGTTGCTACAGCCTGTTGAAGACCTAGTTGAAGACCAATCTCAATATTCAAAAATTCTGATACTGAGACTGATATATTTCATTTATGACTGATATATTGTGTTGTGACTGATATATCATATATTGCTAGTGACTGATATATTTTGTATTGAAGAATCTTGTGTATGCTATAAACTTGGATTGTATTCACCTTGGCAGAGACTGTAGACCTGCAAGGTTATTATTTTTTTTCTATTTCTCTTTGTCATTATTGTAAATTACACTAACAGTTGTAAAAGATGCACTCTTTTGCATCTATTGTTGGTGATGCCACTCTCACTGGAGAAAGCAGCAAGAGAGGCGGAGGAATAAGAAACTTTAGAGGTAGAGGGGGCAGAAACAACTTCAGCAAAAGATCAGATGTGCAGTGCAAGAGTTGTGGAAATATTGGACACACATTAGATCAGTGTTGGGCTTCATGGGACTCCATCAAAGACAAGCATAACCAGAAGAAAGATGACAATAAAAACCAAGATGCTAGTAATTCTTCTGATTCTGCTCATTGTATTGTTGCACATTGTAATCTTGGAATTAATGAAATGACTTCACTTTCATCTTACAAAGATTGTTGGCTGCTTGATACTGGTGCAACATCACACATGACCTTTAGAAAATATTGTTTTGAAGAACTTAATGAAACAATAAATGGCATAGTGTACTTTGCAGATAAGTTAAGTCTTAAACCAAAGGGAATGGGCACCATTCGACTGAAGATGCCTGGATTCCCTGATTTCTTGTTGAAGAATGTTCTTTATCTTCCAGAGTTGCAGAGAAGCCTGCTGTCCTTGGTGGAGATTCGACAGCAAGGCCATTCCATCCACATGTTTGATGGAATCATAGAAATAATAAAGTCCTCTGACAACCAAGTCATCATGACTGGATACGAAGATGGGAAGCTGCTGAAGCTAAAGGGTTCATCTGCAAGAGTTCAGAACTATGCCTACCTCTCTCAGCATGGAGAAGGTAATTTGTCTTCAAGTTTATTGTGGCATTTGGTCATCTAAATTATAACAGTCTTCGTTTGTTCAGAAAGAATGGTGTATTTGGTTTTCCCACCATTACCAAAGAGAAGAGAAAATGTGATGCTTGTATATTAGGGAAACATAGTAAGATGCCATTCCATGAATCTAATTTCAGAGCAAGTAGGAAATTAGAATTAGTGCATTCTAATTTATGTGGCCCAATGCCAACTCCTTCTGCTCATGGGAATAAGTATTTTATGACATTTGTTGATGACTACTCAAGAATGTGTTGGATTTACTGTTTAAAGACAAAATCAGAAGCATTTCAAACATTCAAAGACTTTCATGCATTGATAGAAAAACAAGCACAATAAAAAATTGGTACACTTCGTACTGATAATGGGAAAGAATACACTTCAAATGCTTTTGAAGATTATCTTCACCCACATGGAATTGCACATCAGACTACAGTTCCCTACAATCCTCAACAAAATGATGTAGCAGAAAGAATGAATAGAACCATAATGAATATGGTTCGCTCAATGATGTTTTTCATGAATGTAAAACTAATTTTTTGGGGTGATGCAGTAAAATGTGCAGCCTATTTGAGAAATAGAAGTCCCTCAAATGATCTTGATAACAAGACTCCACATGAAATGTGGTTTGGCCATCTCCCTTCAGTTAGGCATCTCAGAGTTTTTGGTTCCACCTATTATACCTTGATTCCAAAGGAGCAAAGAAACAAGCTTGGTGCTCGAAGCAGAAAATGCATTTTCGTAGGGTACGAAGAATACTCCAAGGCATACTGTCTGTATGATGAGGTAAACAAGAAGTTTGTTATTTCCAGAAAAGTCATTTTTCTTGAAACTAATAAAAATGACTAGTCCATTGAGAGACAACTTGATCATTTGGAAAGTTATCCTCATCCAAAGACATATTCTGAAAATGAATATAAAATTCCAAACCTTGAAGGGGGTATTCTTATTCTGGATCAACCTTTGGAATTTCCATATAAAGCACCAACTCCCCCGGATGAAGAAGTTCCTGCTACTTCACTTGAACAAGAGGTTCAACTGGATGATGTTATTTATAGAATTGAAATACCACCAGCTGATCAACCAGGACCATCACGGAAGATTCCTAAATGGGCCACAAAGACACTTGAAAGTGTCCATCCGGATGAAGTTGGAAAGATGAGAATGAGAAGTTTGAAAAGACATGAAGATGGAGGAGGAGCAGATAATTCAGGTGATGACATGGATGTATCATTTGATTGCGAATTTAATTTATCTGCTAACTTTGAACCAACCTCCTTTGAAGAAGCTTCTACTCGAGTTGAGTGGAAAGAAGCTATGCAGAATGAGTATGATGCACTCATGAAGAATGGAACTTGGAAGTTGGTTGACCCTCCAATTGGAACCAAACCAATTGGCTGCAAGTGGGTGTACAAGAACAAATACAGATCATATGGCTCACTTGACAAGCACAAAGTGAGGCTTGTAGCAAAAGGCTATGCACAGAAAGAAGGAATTGACTATGAAGAAACATTTTCTCCTACAGCAAAATGGGCTACCATCCGTACCTTACTCTCTTTAGTCGCTCAGAAAGGGTGGAAATTTCATCAAATGGATGTGAATACTGCTTTCTTGAATGGAGACTTGAAAGAGAATGTCTTCATGTCTCAGCCAGAAGGCTTTGTTTTGAAAGGAAAAGAACAAAAGGTATGCAAGCTTGTCAAATCCTTGTATGGCCTAAAACAAGCACCTCGTGCATGCTATGAAAAGTTAACCGAGCATCTTTTGAAGTTAAAGTTTGAACATTTTGATCTTGATGATGCAACACTGTTTATAAAGAAAGTTGGAAGATCTGTTGTGTATCTTGTGGTGTACGTAGATGATATTTTGATGACAGGGAACAATGAGAGCTATATAGCATCCATAAAGAAAGATTTGAAAAAGATATTTGAAATGACAGATATGGGACATCTCCACTATTACTTAGGAATTGAAGTCACTCAACATCCTAAGTACATATTCCTATCTCAGAAAAATATGTTGGAGAACTACTAAAAAAAATTTGCATGACAGAATGCAACCCTATATCTACTCCAATGGAACAGAAAATGAAGCTCACATCAAGCGAAGGAAAAGAATTTGAGCATGCGACCAAGTATCAACAACTTGTAGGAAGTCTTATCTACCTTACAACAACCAGACAAAATATTTCTTATGTTGTTGGCATGCTTTCAAGGTTCATGCATAAACCTTGTGAAGGACACTGTTCAGCTGCAAAAAGGGTTCTAAGATACTTGAAGGGGACTCAAGACATTGGACTCAAGTACTCTAAAGTGGATGACTTCAAACTTATTGGGTACTCAAACTCAGATTTTGATGGCGATAAGGAGACAGGAGTATCAACTTCTGGATACACTATGAGTCTTGGATCAGTAGATGTCTCATGGAGATCACGCAAACAGTCAGTTCCGACAGATTCAACAACAGAAGTAGAATATGTGGCTACAGCTGAAGCAATGAAAGAAATAGTATGGCTCAGGAAGATACTTGAAGATTTGCAAGAAAAACAAGAAAACTCCACTCCATTATTGGTTGATAATACTTCTGCAATCAAGCTGGCTAAGAATCCTAGATTCCATGATCGAACCAAACACATCAACACAAAGTATCATTTGATTCGACATCATATAGAGACCAAGACAGTCCATCTTCGACATTGTTCCACAAATGATCAAATTGCAGACATCTTCACCAAAGCGCTTGGACGAGAAAAGTTTGAAAGATTCAGAAACATGCTCGGACTTACGAACACCCCTTCGGATTAAGAGGGGGATTGTTAGAATATAATCTGTCAGCATTATATATTGTAAATAAATAAATTTGAATAGATATGTAGGAAGCCGAAAAGGCTGGACAGAAGGTGAAACACAACTGTCATATGTAATATATAAATGTATGCATTAGCCATGAATAGAATTGAATCGGGAGTTATTACCTATCACAGAGTTATAGAATTACCATACCATTAATCCAAGATGCTCTATTTAATGACTATTCAATATTTATCTGACTAATGAAACATAATATGTATAGTTCATTTCATATCAATAGCTTATCTTTACAAAATATTTAATCAAGAATATATTAGTTGTGTTGATGACAATATCCTAATGTGATTATTGAAGGTTTTCAACATTCCATTAAATTATTATTCATATACATAAGGGGTGTAGTCCACAAGCATTTCATCATCAAAGTGCTTTTAAATCAATACTAGTGTGCAAACAAAATCATTATAATACCAACAACTTTCCATGATTGTTCTTTCCAAAGTATTTAATCAATTCAGAAGGTTGCAGAACAATATTATAAGTACACCAAATAATACAAGGAAATGAAACACTTAGACACAAAAACAAGAGAGACACCAATGTACGTGGTTCACCCAATCCATGGGTTACATCCACAAAACTCTCACATCATGCGATTTTTATTACAATAAGAGGTTACAATCCGAAACATCATTGTTTCCCTACTCTTTTGTTCTTCTCATATACTTTCTCACCAAGAGTGTTTCTAATCTTTTAGATACTAAGATCACAACTACTACATGAATTCTAACAAGTTCTTTCTGGTATCCTAACAAGAATACTAAGATACGCTGCATAAATTGGTTGGTTAATAGGCTCTTAACCCATCCCCACTCAAATCAGGAATAAAAATTAACATTAAGGGCCTTTTAAACCCCAGACACATAGCTATGTTATTATGTTTTTAAAAAGTAATACAACATAAAACCACATGAAAGGAAAATAGAATGCAAGGGTTTTGATTCCCTATAA
>LPNX010311387.1:64015-78521 GCA_001517045.1 Pseudotsuga menziesii | reverse complement strand
TACATATATATATATACATATATATATATATACATATATATATATATATATATATACATACATACATATATATATATATATATATTTCCAAAACGTAAATAGTAGGAAGTTCGAGTTATCATTGCAGAGGTTTGAGTCCCAAAACCAATGCATATTTGGATTAAAGTTTAGAGAATACGCTGGGAATCATCCTCAAAGATTCAGATCTAAATCCAAAACAGAATGCAATGTTCAATGTAAATCATAGAATGTATACCCTGGGACTCGTTATCCAAGTTAAGATCTACATCGACGCAGAGGAACAATTAAATGGATTCGGTTCAAATCATAGACAAAGTGTTGGTACACTTTAACGTTCATATCTATATGGTTTTAAGACTCAAACTAGAAGTTATCCATTCAGATAGCATGCACAAACCTTTCGATTCAATGGCATCAAACATTCCTAACCAAATAGAATGCTGGTAATCTTTATCATTTAGATCTTTACTGTTTAAGACTCATACTGGAAGTTATCCATTCAGATTGGAAAATCTTTCATTCAAAACACAGAGAAAAAATGCACATGTAGTCATTTAGATTGGGGTTCTGGATCTATGTTTAACATCAAGATTCATCCAATGCAGAGGATATAAACACACATTGAATTATAATAGAGTAGTCACAAAACGCATATGTGACGATCAACGGATTCCGAGATTAACTTTAGCAGAGATCTAGATCTGATTTTTTACGCCGAGATTCATCCCAGGCAGTGGGTGTAAACATATATCGAAAAAAAATGTAGAGAGGTCAAATGGACCCAATACGCATAAGTGATGATCAGGAATACATCGATTAACTTTAGCAGAGATCTAGCTCTAACTTTTTATGCTAGGATTCATCCAAAGCAGTGGGAAACAACACATATCAAAATAAAAAGCAGAGAGGTCAAATAGACCCAAAACACATAAGCAATGATCAGGCATACATCAATTAACTTTAGCAAAGATCTAGCTCTGATTTTTTACACCGAGATTCATCCAAGCAACGTGAAACAAGATCTTACTCTAAAAGAGTGTGGATCCATCTTACCTTTCAGCGTAGGTAGAGAAAGGTCACAGTTCTCACAGGAGCAAGATCTTTCAAAAGAAGCAGAAAAAACTCATCATGCATACGAAATTGCTCCACGCATACGAAATCCCCCTGAAGAGCTATTGATTTTATCCTTTTGATCTGCATGCCATTCCCCCAAAAAATGAATTTCCTAACTTATTAAATAGCCACATAAGAAACAATTTTTTCCCTACGATGCTCCAAGATACCCACTATTAAGGCAATAAATCTGCCATCATCTTTGTTGAGGCAAGTTTCCCTCAATTTTGCAGCCAAGTAACCACCTGGAGGCATGCGTCCAACCCCAAAATTATCTTTTAGTCTCACTAAGATATTTTTTTTAAACCAAAATATATTGGTTAAGGAAATTATGTATATTGTAAATATTGGTCTTGGAGAGTTATTAATCAAACTTCTCAATTTTCATAGAAAGAAAAATATCCTTGTCCTAGATATTTATATTTCATTTACAAGTTATAAAGAGGATTATATTTTTTTTAATATGTAAACACCTTTATTTAGTTTATATAAAGGATTCCCAATACGCAGTTAGGATTATTTTTAGTTGTCATGATTATAAGGGATCCTATATAAATAAGCCCATGTACCTGTAATTATGTACATCATAACTCAAAAGTATTTTAAAAAATACCTTAGCTTCCCTTCTGTAAGGATAATTATGTAGACACCGAAGGGAAGATCATACAGACCCACTAATAGTTAACCAGGTAATCATTCTGATTACGAATTACTTCAACTTAGGATGACACCTAAGGTGTAGGTCATCAAGGGAATCATTATATTTTCTTCGATTTCCCCAAGACTCCACTCATCATTTCAACATTTCTCCTAATGGTTTCTACTTTCCCTTCATTAAGTTGCGTCGATGTTTTAAGTCTCCTAAATCTACAACCTATGGAATTAATCACCTAGCTTACAATGTTTTACTAGTGGGGCCTTGGCCTTGAGCTCCTCACCAGAAAACAGGTACAATAAACATTCAACATTACAATTATTTAGGGGTATACAGGAGGGATATTACATACTTTCCCCCTTAAAATTAACACCATCCTCAGTGTTCTTTCTTTACAACAATTTCCTTCCTCTCTCGAGTCATCCTTTCTTGCTTCGTCTTTTTTGTTCGGATCTCCTTCGATATTTTCTCGATTTTTTCGCAGGTCGCTATTGTTCCAGACCTGTAGTTTCCTATAACAAGATCGGGTCTACCCACCATTTCTATAGTAAAAACATGTCATAAGTTTATAAATCAAATTAAACAAGAACAATAGGTCCTTTTGCAACACCACATTTTCAATTTACGGAACATCTTCTAGTCTTATTTAATAATGAAATCGATTCACCAGAAATTCTTATTTCCTTATCTTTTGAGTACTTAACTAGTCCTCAACCTGAGGTAACATTTCTTTCATTCACCTGTTAATATCATCCATTTGACATAACTTTCAATGTGAAACTTTATAATTACTCATCCCCCTCTCTTTTGAGGGAATTTCTCCTACTCGAGTATTTCATTACATTCACACATTTAAGACATGCAACAATCTATTTATTAATAAATTCATTTAAGACAATTTATGTTCGTTATATCATGGGGATGAAAATATTTCCACAAAAATTTTGTTGATCTTCAAACTCTCCCCTGATTTCTTTTTACCAATTCCTATGTGAACTTACGGGCTATATGTCAGGTTACTCTCCCTTTTGATTGTTAGTCAAAAGTTTTCTCCTTAATGACATCAAACAATGTCATGTATTGTAGATGTCGAGCTTCTGCCTAGGTATTTCTATTGATATCATAAAATCTTTCACGATTCCTCTCAAGCCTCCTCACTTGATTCCAGGAGTTCCTTTTCCACCCAACCTCTTACTTGATTCCAAAAAAATAAAGGTAGAGTTAGATCATCAATTTTCTTTCCACTTCATTTTCATAACACCAATGTGCTCAAAGAGTAATCATTTTCCTAACACCATTGTGCTCCCATGGCATATGGTTTCTGTTAACACTCAATTAAATTTTGGGTATGAACATTACTCACTTTTTTCAGCCCCATCGAGAAGTGTTGAGAAGGCAGCAGAAGGAGCCGATGGCATACGCAGGGTAACGCTCAGCAGTGAAATAGCTTGTGGAGCAGCGAAGCGTAGCTAAGAGGAAATGTTGGACGCATTGGAGGCATTAAAGAGGAGTCTCGATCAAAGGCTGAACATGACCATGTGGCAGATCAACGGCACTAAGACTTTTTGAAGGGTGATGCTTGATCAAAAGCTGCTTTTCAGATCTGGGAAATAGTTTAAAGCTCAGACACATCCAACGATCAAGATTGGAGCCCAAGAAGATTTACGGCTGAGGGCCATTTTGCATCCCAAAGTTACAAGGATGGAGATGCAAATACGGATTTAGAAAAGTGGTACATGACATTTTGATCAATGATGCTTGCGTAGGCAGAAGCAAATCGGTGGTTATAATTCATTTTGCAATCAAGAGTAGCATGAAAGGAAACAAAACCTTGCTACGCGAAAAGGGGTAGGGTCTACTCAGATCGATGGTTGTGATGGAAGTCAATCCCTATTAATGGTTAGGCTACATACACATGGAGTAAGAACAGGTGTGGCACTGAGAACCCCACATATCTACGGTTTTAGATCGCGAAGGGTAAATCTACGGTGCGATCCGCCTGAGATATGCACAAAGGTTATATTGTGTAAACAGCTATAAAGAGGCCCACACAAATTTGTAAAGATTTTTCTTTTTCTAAAACCTCGAAGATGCCGAATATCCAACCACATCCAGAGTGCCAGCCCATAGCAGTAAGGAGACCGTGCTACAAAACAAGGTAGGCCCTTGATACTCCCTCAGTATTATTCAAAAATTGACTCAATGTAGGTGGTGTGCATAAGAGATGTTATAGAACCTGAGGCCATGGGTTGGAGGACGGAAGAAAACTTGTTAGATACAAACACTGAATTTTTTGATACGATCCTGATAGGACAAACTATCAAAACCTCCAGGGGTAAAATGGAAGATCTTAAGAACTGGGATACAGATACCTATGGTGTTTTTAGATCTTTCTTTCATTTCTTGCCTGTCAACCAAACCCCTGACTACCCTGAATTTATCGAGTGGTGCACAAATAATTTCTCTGCCACCGAGGGATTTATTATGAATAATTCTAAGTCTAAAATCCTCTGCTCAGTACAATCCTTTGTCATCCGAAAATCCCTATATGTCCTAGATGAATCCATCGATATATCCCAAGACTATCGAGAAGAAGACATTATATGCTGTTTTAGAGAATCCACTGATGGAAGTAAAGAAACCTTTCTTGAAGACCTGTTCTAAACCTGATGGTGAACCCATTAACCTATCTTACCCTATTGACCTCAGCCAGTTCAATGAAGAAAATCAATGGTGTATATCTCTGGCCAGTTAGTTCCTAGGTCTAGATACCAACGCATACATCCCAGATCCATTGCTGAGTCTTTTGTCCTCTTAAGTACTTTCCCACTCGAACTAGAGTTGCCTAGATAGTCATGTCAGTCTTGTTGCCTTAAGTTTGATGAGTTCCTGGCTGGGAACATATGTTCTCAGTTAGCAAACTTCCACGAGGCCAGAATGTTTAGGTTCCATTCCTTTTTGCTGAGGATGTTCATAGCCTATAATGAGGAGGACCTACAGGTACCACAATTGGTGATCACTAATGAAATGGCGACAAATTACTGTAAATTCATGAACCAGTTGATGGCCGAAATATATGAATTTTTCTTTCAGGAGAGGTTGCCTAGGGTGTTTACCGAGATGTGGAAAATGCTGCAATTGTCAAAGGGAAAGAAGATAGGGTACTGGTTCCTCTTAGAATTTGGAACAACCATAAGGCTGTATGGCTTCGTACATCTACCCTACATCCTGCCCGCTTTCCTAACCCCAAGTATTTTCTTCCTAGAGTTAATCAAGAAAAAAATTATGGTCGAAGAGGAACACTTCTTGAACTTCAAGAACCGTTTAAATTTGTTTTTTTGTTGGAAATTAGGACCATACACAATCTGAAGCAGGGCTGCATTGCCACTAGTCTCCAACTTTCTTAGAGGCATGGAATTTCCTCCAGGGAAAGCAATAAACTATGATCCTCACCAGGTGATCTCCAAGAGAAGAACAGCTCACAAATGCCAATCGTTTGAGCACACGGAGATACCTGGACTCAGAGAAAAGGTGAATTGCAATGTTTTCCCTAATCCTACCCCAATGGATACTAGTGCCGAGCAAGACACTGGATCATAGCTACCGGGAGTAGTTTCTCCCAAAAAAGATTTGGCTACAATAGTTGCGATTGTAGGGGGATGCTCATCATTGGTCAGCTATTCGAAAAGTTCAATAAAAAGAGGGAGTCTAGAGCCCATGGACACTGAAGAAGTGGATACTGCCAGCACGCCCAAGAAACAGAAAGTGGAACCCAGACAAAAATTGGTGCAGACTAAAAAGGGGCAGGCAAAGAATAAGAATTTAGTAAAGGAGGAGCCCGAGGCGGCCAAATTGCAAATACAAGAGTATGTATTCGATGGACAGACTCTGAGAAAGCATGCATCCAAAGAGGAATGGCTAAGGTATTACAGAGAAAGGGATGATACAAACGTCAAGGAGATAACAGAACTATACAGCGAAGCCTCACGGTTGCCTTAGCCCAATGTGGTACTAAAAACTGTAAGGGATCATGCAACTGATACCCTTAGCTTAGCCTTGGCAATGGGGAACAAGGTGTCTGAGGTCAATGTGAGCCTCTCAAAGGTTCTGAATTTTGACATCATACACCTAAACAAAGAGACCGGAGATATACTGAATACCAGACTACTTAAAGCTACCATAAATTTGTCCAAGTCGGAGGAGAGCAAAGAAAAAAATTCGAATCTTTAAAAAAAATCAAGAGTGGAGATTAAAGCACTTAAATCCCAAATCAAAAGCTTACAGAAGGAAGCTATACAAATGGAGGGATCAGCGTAGAAAGAGAGTTTGGTTCAGAAAATGCTCAATGACAGAGATAAAGAGATACAAACTTTGAAAAAGAAGTTAAAAATCCCCAGTACCCAGCTCGCTCAAGCAGATGAATCGGTTGCCTTAGAAAGGGAGAAAGAGTCATAGAATTCTGAGCTTATTGATTCCAAGGCTAAGTTATTGAAGCTTAAGGAAAAGGGGAGGCAATGGGAAGAAGATATCTAGCTCCTGAGGAATAGCAAAGTGGAGTTAAAATTTAGACTAACAATGAAGGAAAATGAGCTTCAAAGCAGGAATACAAAGAAGGCAATTCAGTCCACAGGTACTACTGGAGATATAGACACCAGCTCCCTCTCCAAAACAATGTCCCAGATAGGCCTAAAGTATACCGATCTTATTAAACTGAAGCAGCAGGTCGAGGATTTGGTAAACAAAATAGTCAAAGAGAAATAAGGTAGAGAAAAGGCCAAAGAGAAGTGTCGAGAACTAACTAAACAAAATGATAAGTGGATCCAACAAGTGATAGCCAAACTTCCCTTGCAAGGTGTGAGGCATCTGATATGGGACCATATCATCATAGAAGTCGACAAGTTCTGACCCTATCTCGATGTTATTGACGATCTGGAAATTGCTATGAGAGAAGCCAGGGAACAAGTCTAGGTAGTAGCGGCTGAAGTGAACAAAAAACCTTTGGAGACCACAAAGAGTGCAGTAACCTTCCTGAGCTCCTTCTCAGATGAGGCCACTAATAGATACGGTCTTCAAAACAGGGTCATTGTTGTCTCTGAAGCCAGAAAGGAAATAGCCAAACACAGGATGATGGAGATAGTACAGGCCAAAATAGAGGTTACTGAGCACAAAGTCTGAGAGGTCATCAAGCTGCTCAGACCATTGATGAACAGGGGGTTCCCTTTTTTATGGGAAGAAATGGATCCTTTAATGTCTCAAAAGGAGTATAAGGAATGCCTAGGGCACTACCGATTGGATCGCAGCAAATTTGGAGATATGCAACAAGCGTTGTTGGAGAAGGTCATTTTTGACAAGTTGGCCAATGATTTAGATTTATGGTTTGAGTTTAAAGCCACATGCTCCAAGGTCCCCAAGGCCTTTTTCCTGGAAGCAATGGAGCTCAAGGAGCAATCTTACGACATGGTTTTTGCGCCCCTACCTGGTCCCGATGCATGGAGAATCATTCACCAATATGGGTAAGCCAAACTCAAAGCACACCAATAGAAGTAACAAGGATAGTAATTGAAAGATTTTCCTAATGTTACATGCCCATCCTAATGGTCATTTCTCTCGAAGTGTTTTGTACAGTCATCACCCGCCAGATGGAAGTATGGGATGCTCTCGTGCCTTTTTCTTCCTGTGTTCCACATTTCATTGTCTAGTCATTTCATACAAGTCGCATCCAATATGCCACCTAAGAGGCTGTTAGAAGATGTCCTTGTATTGTAACAAATTTTGATTCCTAAATGTCGGTTTGGGAAACACAAATACTATAAATATACCTCTTGAAGAAGGAGAAGGGGTTCAAACCATTGTAATTTTGTTGTGTGTGTTTTTCAAGAGAATTTTATGATAATTGTAGAGCCGAGATTGACATCTTTGATACAGGGATTAATGTGTTGTTCACACTTACAGTCTGTTATTTCCTTTCTTATGTGAATGTTATTCCAATTTTCCTTTCCATTTTGTTTTCTTTCATATCTGAGACTTAGGGTATAACAGCTCGAAATTCATACTTGCTATGCTCTGTGTGTTGTTTCAGGTATCCCCCAAAGTTTCTTCTAAAGTTAATGCAGAATTCATTTCTTACAATGCTCTGTGTTGATGGTCTGTTCATGTTCCTCCTTTCCACCAGGCAATTATAAATCGACCGTGATCGAGTGGCTATCTTGCCCATGTGTTGAAATAGCTTACATTTAAGTTCTGATTATTTTTGTTTTATATCTTGACTCCATCACCCAATGGTTTTGTGCTTTGTTTCAACCAATTTCATAAACAATTTATAGTCTCACTTCTGTTTATATATATGGAATTGTTAACATTTGGTGAGAGATCCCTCTCGGAAGAGCAGAAGGCTAGTTTTCTCTTCGAAAGTGGTTCTGCTATTACCGGGGAGCAAGCATTTTGCAACCTTTGGTTTAATTCCAGTGCTAACAAACTGACATCATTGCTGGGGATGAGATTGAATATCATCCCTGGGAAGAATGAAAAAGATTCAAAGGATAAAAGGTTTCTATGGGAAAACAGAGATTCTTACATGTGAAAAAGGTTGTATCATTTTCCCTGGGGACTCCACTGAAAGATTTTGGAAGGAGATTCCACTGAGGAGACCAATGATCATTGTTAAATTTTTTATATGCTAAGCTATATCATTAGTGTTTCATTTCAATTTCATAACAAAAGCATATAAACAGGATGAATAAAAGATAGACAAGCACGACCATACAAAAGAGAAAACAAAGATTTATCCTGGGAAAACCCTAAAGGGAAAAACCCAGTAAAATCTTCCTGAATATAAATGCCCCAAAAGATAAAAAATAAAACCAACAAGGAGATTTAAGCCTAATCCTCCTCCTTTTCCAGATACTTCTCTCTCTTCTCCACTAATGCGCCATACAAGTGAGAGTGTGTGTTTGAAATGAGGAGTGCTACACCTCTATTTATATTCATCCATTCACTTCAATTAACTCATCCGACATGTAGGCTCAAGTTAATCATGTAGGTTTGAGTTACACATGTAGGCTCAAGTAACCACACTGGGGTGCTAATGACCCACCTTTATAATTAGAGGGGACAACCTTATGACTCTTATTAGTTCTTCTAATTAGAAGCATCAGGGTACAAGATAATACAAGCAGTTCTCCTGGTAGGACCATCGGGGACCACAAAAGATACAGATAGAATATTCTGTGAAGTTACAATATTTCAACACTCCCCCTTAACAAGAAGGGTATTCTACATCAACATCAACAACAACAATAGTAGGAGAGGACATCATCAACATCATCAGGGTAACACATCTATAAATCATTGGAATCTTTTCAACATCATATAGTCTTCATCTTCAATCTTCAGCGACAACAACTCTTTGATCAACATCAGCATCTTTTAACCTTTTGATCAGCAACATATTCAGAAACATCTTCAACACTTTGACCTTTCAATCAGCAACATATTTCAACAACATCTTCAGCAACATCTTCAGCACGTTGACCTTTCGATCAGCAACAACTTCAGCAACATCTTCAGTACTTAGACCTTTCGATCAGCAGCAACATCTTCAGCACTTTGACCTTTCGATCAACAACATCTTCAGCACTTTGACCTTTCAATCAGTAACAATATCTTCAGCATTTTGATCAGTAACATCTTTAGCACTTTGATCTTTCGATCAACAAAAACATCTTCAGCATTTTGATCAGAAACATCTTCAGTACTTTGATCTTTTGATCAGCAACAACTTCTTCAGCATTTTGTTCTTTTGATCAGTAACATCATCATATTCTAATCAGTAACATCGTGATCAGCACCATCATCATACTTCAACTCTTGAACAGAATCATCATCATCATATTCCGATCTTTTGATCAGTATGTCGTCATCATCACATACTGATTGTCATCATCGTCATACTCGGATCTTTCGATCAATACATCATCATCATCATACTCTTTATCTTTCGATCAGTACATCATCATCATACTCTGATCTTTTGATCAGTACATCATCATCATCAAGCTCTGATGTTTCGATCAGTACATCGTAATTATCATCATACTCTGATCGTTCAATTAGTACATCATCATCATCATACACTGAACGTCATCATCATCATCATACTCTGATTGTTCGATCAGTACATCATCATCATCATACTCTTGATCTTTCTATCAGTACATCGTCATCATCACACTCTGATCTTTCGATCAGTACATCATCATCATCACACTTTGATCTTTCAATTAGTATGGCATCATCATCATACTCTGATCTTTCAATCAATACATCATCATCATCAGCAGCAACTTGCAATCCACATCTCAAAGACAAAAAGGTCTTTGGTTCAATTTTGGACTTAAAGTCCAGGGATGATGCAATCCCACTGCATTCTCGACAACCGAAATTACCAGATTGGTTATAGGATAATCAGTCCCTATCACTTTAGGACTAAGTCCAAGGATGATGCAATCCTACCACATTCACGGGGACCGAAATATTGGAATACATTTTGAACCGAGTTTTAGGGATGAGCAATCCCACCACTTTCATGGTGGCCAAGACCTCTGGATTCATTTTGAACCGAGGTTCAGGGATGATGCAATACAACACTTTCATAGGGGTTGAGACCTCCAGATACATTTTTAACCGAGGTTCAGGGATGATGCAATCCACCACTTTCACGAGGGCTGAGACCTCCGAATACATTTTGAACCGAGGTTCAGGGATGATGCAATCCACCACTTTCACGGGGGCTAAGACCTCCAGATACATTTTGAACCAAAGTTCAGGGATGATTCAATCCACCACTTTCACGGGGGCTAAGTCCTTTGGATACATTTTGAACCGAATTTTAGGGATGATGCAATCCACCACTTTCACGAGGGCCGAGACTTCCAGATACATTTTGAACCAAAGTTCAGGGATGATGCAATTTGCCACTTTCACGGGGATCGAGACCTCCGGATACATTTTGAACCGAATTTCAGGGACGATGCAATCCCACCACATTCACGGGGGCCGAGACCTCTAGATACATTTTGAACCGAAGTTTAGGGATGATGCAATCCCACCACATCCACGAATACCGAAGTCACTGGATATATTTTGGACAGATGTCCCAGGATGATACAATCCCTCTTCATTCTCGAGGACCAAGGTCACCGGATCACTTCTGGACAGGTGTCCCGGGATGATACAATCCCTCTTCATTCTAGAGGACCGAGGTCTCTGGATCACTTTAGGGAAAGTGCCTAGGGGTGATACAATCCCACTGCAACATCACTACTCCCCCTTTCGAGGAAGGCCTTTTGGAACAACACCAAGCTTTTCTTGAAAGTGTTCAAACTTTAATCGAGATAGAGTCTTCGTCGGCACATCATCATCTACATATTCAGTATGTGAATACTGAACTATCACCATCTGTATCTCTAGTATGTGAATAGTGAAAGCATCATCATCTATATATTAAGTATAGAAATACGGAATCACCATCATCTGCATCTACAATATGTAAATACTGAAACATCAACTATATCTTCAGTATGGGAATACTGAAACATCATCATCTGCATCTTATCTCGTATGTAGAAATAATGGATTTCTATGTGTTACGACGAAACACAGGGTTCTCTATCATCACAACTCTGGTTATCACATAGAATCATGGTAGTGTCCAATTCTAGGTTGTATAATCCTGACATCAGCTTCCAAATCCATATGGCTTCACAACTAGTATAGCAAGATACTATATATTCTACTTTGGCTGTGCTTAGAGAAACACTAGACTGCTTTCTGCTAAACCATGAAATCATAGCAGATCCCAGACTATAACATCCACTTGGTGTGATTTTTCTATCTAAGATACTTCCATCCCAATCTCCATCTATGTAGCCATGCAATCTATACTCATGGCTACCATCATAGTATAAACTAAGGTCTATAGTCCCTTTCAGATATCTCAGCACATGTTTTGCAGCTACTAGGTGAACCTGTCTTGGTTGAACAAGATATTGACTTAAGGTGTTTACAGCAAAACACATGTCTGGTCTGGTATTTGTTAAGTACATCAATGACCCAATGATCTGTCTGTAATGAGTCGCATCAACTAACTCTGATGAGTCATCAACTAACAGCTTCAGGTTGGAGTCCATGGGTGTGGCTATGGCTTTGCATTCCAACATATTGAATCTCTTCAATATATCTACCACATACTTTCCCTGGTTCAGAAAGATTACTTCTAAACTTTACCATAATTCTAGACCTATTAACCCAAGGTATGTCATCTCAAATTCTTATGCTAGTTTCTTCTTGCTTCCCATGATCTATTTCTCATTCTTTGTTAAGAATAAGTCATCCAGATATAATAACAGGATGACAGGTTCATCTTCTACAACCTTGAGATAAAGGTTAGGATCAACTTTACTCTTGGTAAAGCCCATAATTGATAGGAAACTACCTATCCTTCCATACCAAGCTCTGGGAGCTTGGTTCATTCCATAGAAGGCCTTCTTCAACTTACATATATGATTCCATCTGTCTTCAACTTCAAATCCTTATGACTATTCGATGTAAAACTCTTCCCAAATCATACCATTAACGAAGGATTTTCTTCACTTCATCATGGAAGCAACTACCATCATATTTAAGAAGGAAGTGTACCTTGCTTCCTGGAGTAAGTGTCTCTTCATAATTAATTCCCTCTTTCTTATAGAAACCTCTAGCCACAAGTATTTCCTTACTTCTATCAGCAGCATATTTTATCTTGAAAATCCATTTGTAAGATACCACATTCTTGCTTTCTGGTTTGAGTACTATATCCCAACCATCATACTAGTATTCTTTCATCATAACATCTTCCATGAGTTCATCTTGTCAGATCATCAACATATCCTAGTCTTCTGCATTCAACTTTGAAGGTTGGAACCCACTTTACTCTTGGTAAAGTCTTGATCCATCAGGAAGTTGTCCATCATGTTATACCGTGTCAAACTCAGATATCTTCTGTAGTCACTCGCCCTGAAGTGGAGTATTATCTTCCTTCTTCATTCTTTATAGGTGGTTCTATGCTTGATATATACTGGTCAATAGAGTATGTCATGCCATAGTCTATTCTTTCTGAGGCAAATCACGAACCTTGCTTTGTACACTTGTTCTTGTAGTTCCATATGGAAGATACTACGTACTTCCCTTTATGTCTTGAAATCATATCATATACATCATTCCCCATGATCAACTGTTATTCTTTGATCATAGCTTCTTTCATAGCATTCTTTTGTTCATCCTTTGAGGTGGATCTACTGCTCTCTGAAGCTCTTTCTTTCGTCATGGTGTCTCTAACCCCGGGAGATTCATATTCATATTTATTGAATTGTCATCACTTGTTCTTCGGAACAAGTCTCATCCTTCTTTTCTTGTAGGAGGTTGTACAGGACCTTTCCTACAATTCAAACGCACCAGTTGCATGGTTAGAACTTTTTCATAAAATATATGCATAACAACAAATTCTTATGCATCATGCAACTGTTTCACCAATACAACATTCATCCATATCTCACAGAAACTTTCTAGATGCCTTCCATCTCTACCATGACATCATTGATATTGTGCACTAATCCAATATGTCAGCAAATAGGTTTGATAAGTAGCAATGGAAACAATCTATCATGCATATTAGTAGTATACAGTCATTAATGCAAACAATCTATCATGCATAACACATCAACTGAATATAATCAAATGTATAACAAAACAATATCATGAAATGACAATTGAATACTTATCTTTTATTTGTTTCGTGGGTAGACTCCATCATGATCATTTTTCTTTATCATATTCTTCATTCATGAAATCATCATTTCTTATCCAGATGATAAGATGAATAAGAGGTTCTTCAAGAATTGAGTTCTGCATATTCCTCATCGCTTGAGGGATCTTTGAATGGTGAGAGCTTGATCTTCAATTGCTCCAATATTCTTCTTCTCCTCTTATGAGTCTAGCTGAAATTAACCACTTTATTTTGGCATACATTCTTCACATGAATGGATCCCACGATCCTGGGAGGCCATTCAAGGTGGCTATCACCACTTCTGCATTCTTCACTTCTTCTTTTACCTCTTCAATTTGTTTCTTAGGGTCATCTTCTGATGCATGTTCTTTCCTTCAAATAGCTTGGTTAAGGAATCAAACATCTCTTTCATTGTATTTAGGGAATACACTTGTGGTACAATTTGATCCGTGACTGAATCAACAATTATCTTCTTGGCCTTGACCAAGTTCTTCTGGTGTAAGGCTTTGAGCCTCATCTCCCTCTAGAATTGGAACCTCTCTACTCATGTAGGTGTCCAATTCATTTTATTCAGAGAGATCAAATAATTCCATGCTTGGAAGCTATCAACTTCACCAAGCTTATCATCAAGTTGATGTGATATATCACTTTGAAATGAGAACCTCAAATGAAAATAGCAAAAGATTAGATCTTACCGATTTGAGGTGTCCGTCCTGCTTCCGGAGCTGGCTGATATAGGGTTTGTCAGAGAAACCCTAATTTTCAAAACTTGGAATATTTCATATCTGATCGAATAGAAATATATATCTCTTCAAATGGATCTGTCCATTGTACTCCTTTTCTAAAAACAGTGGAGGGAAGCTCTCGGAACAGGAAGCCCTATTTTTCCAATTTCT
>LPNX010311387.1:0-60587 GCA_001517045.1 Pseudotsuga menziesii | reverse complement strand
CCTTGAATGAATGAATTCCATGATCCTGGGAGGCCATTCAAGGTGGCCATCACTACTTTTGCATTCTTCACTTTTTCCTTTTACTGCTTCAAGTTGTTCTTTGATTTCAGAGACTCTTGTGACTGCATGGTCTCTGCATTCTGGATCTTCACATTCTTCAACTAGTTTCTTTAGGTCATATTTTGATTTTGTTCTTCCCTTCAAATAGCTTGAAATTCAGAAAGACCTTCAACAACATTGCTTGCAATAGGTAGTGCTCTGTAATGCACATGTGCAAGCCTTCTATGCCAAAGCTCATTTGGCTCTACATGGATCAAGGCTTGTTCTGGATGGCCCTTCAATTCATACAATCCTCCTTCTTGTTCTTCAATCACTACCACATCATCGATAGTATTTCCTTTTGGCCATATGATGACTTGACCATCTATGAATGCAACCTGCATTCCAGATTCTAGCTTGTATGAAGATTCCTCACTGCCTTTTATTGGATATTGGTAGTCATCTACAAGTTTCACCTTGTGAGGTGATTCATGTTCTGATAGACTTACAAAGTATTCATTGAATCCCATCATATGTTTGGAAGCCCCACTATCTATAAGCCAATCATCACTTCCATGAGTAATGTTACCTATGAGAGCTGATATTAGAACATATTCATCCTCGCTTGAAGAATATTCACTTTCATATCTTGATCTCTTTCTGGATGGTTCATCATCCTCTGCAGCACGAGCATGATGTCTTCTTTGGCCTTGACCAAGTTCTTCTTGTGAAAGGCTTCTAACCTCGTCTCCCTCTAAAACTGGAACCTCTATACTCATGTAGGTGTCCAATCCATTTTCTTCAGAGAGATCATATACTTCCAGGATTGGAAGTTATCAACTTCCCCAAGATTGTCACCAAGCTGATGTGATATATCATATTGAAATGAGAACCTCAAATGGAAATAGCAAAGGATTAGATCTTACCGATTTGAGGTGTGTGTCCTTGTCCCGGAGTTCGCTGATCTAGGGTTTGTCGCAGAAACCCTAATTTTCAAAACTTGGAATATTTTAGATCTGATTGTATAAACAGATATATCTCTTCAAATGGAGCTATCCAATGTACTCCTTTTCTGAAAACAGTGGAGGGAAGCTCCCGGAACAGGAAGCCCTAATTTACTGATTTCTTCTACAGAAATGCCTGTTACTGTTTCTGTGATATCTCCGAAATTACTGATCCTCTATGTCTAAAATTTCTCACTGCGGTAACCTCACATGTCCCTGATCCAACACCATAGCTTTCATTAGAATTGGTTTCATCATTTTGTATTTATGATCCTTTTCCCAAGGCGACCTGTTACTGGACTGTTCAGAACAGCGAATTTGTACGGTATGCCACGTGTCACTGGTTGGTCTTCTGAGTCTGACCTTCAGACCACAGAAATTAAATTCTGTTACCTTTCTGGAACATCTTCAGGAATTCCATTTGGACCTCTTTATCCCAATATATTACATATCTCCCCAGGCGTCCTGTTTATGGATGATTTCTGGAAGAGGCTGGAACCCTAACTTGGAGAGATCATATCTCCCAGAATATAGCGAATAATAGGCTTCCCTTTGGATACAGTGTGCATCACGATTTTATCTTCAGCCCCTGTAATTTTCATCTTCTGATCCTTAGCCAATCTCGGAATATAGCGACTGTACCAAAACTTAGCATTTTTAGTATTTAGGGTTTCTCCTAGCTAGGGTCAAACTAGGGTTTGACTTTCCCGGAGATTTACCCAACCAAATTTCTTGATCCAGGTCTCTAAATTTAGGTTTTGATGAGGAGAACAATCCTATGCTGGTCTCACCCAAAAATTCCTCTTCTGTAGAAAGCCCTAATTTCCACATCGAAACTGAAAATGCTTGAAATTGAATTCTGCATCGACAGAACGATGCACCATTTAATGGAGAGTCATCCTAGCATACTTTTGCTGAAAATATATGGAGGAAGATCCAAAAAATAGGAATCCCTAGTTCCTGTAGCTGCACAATGTCTTCTTCTCAGGTTAGCTCTGATACCATGTTAGTTTTTCAACATTTAAGCTAGCATTATGATAAGATCTTTTCACTGAGAGAATAACAAGCACAACAATCACATAAGCACATCACAAGAGACAAGAGACACAAAGATTTTAGGAGGGGAAACCATAAATGGAGAAAAACCCTCAACTTCCTCTACGATAGTATCACCACAAGATGTGATCCCAAAACAGTAAGATGACCTCCCTTCACAACAGCAGCCTTCTGTCTTCTGTCAAGCCCAAGAATTTCCTTCTCCAAAAGTGCGCCACACTTGAGAGAGCAAGAGAGCTAAGTCACAAGTGATAAATAGAGAGACTCTCACTCTCTATTTATATTCTTCCATTGACTTGAAGTGCACTCAACCTAATAATTACTACTCGAGCCTACACCTTAATTAGTGTATAATAACTCAAGTGCCCCTAAACAGTGGGGACTTACCCAATGACTTGATATGACTTGTTTACATTATAATCCTCCCGATCGGAACATCGGGGCATGACCACATGACTCAAATACATAATAGAAACATCCCGAAATAAACATCGGGTTACAATAATATAAAATACATAGAAGAATACATTCCGAAGTTACATATACATCAACAATTTCTTCTGCAGAAATGCCTATCACTATTTCTGTGATATCTACAAAATTAATACTTATCTATCTCTAAAATTTCTCACTGAGGTAACCTTACATATTATCGATCCAAAACCATAGGTTTCATTAGAATTTGTTTCACCAATTGGAATTTATGATCCTTTTTCCAAGGTGACATGTTACATGACTCTTCAAAATAGCGAAGTTGTACGGCCTGCCACATGTCATTGTTTTATATTTTGGTTCTGAACTTTGGACCACAAAAATTATAGTCCATTATATTTCTGTAACATCTTTAGGAATTCCATTTGGACATCTATAGCCCAAGATATATCAATTCTCCCCAAGTGTCCTATTTAGTGATGAATTCTGAAAGAGGCTGGAACCCTAACTTGGACAGATCATATCTCCTAGAATATAGTGAATATGAGGCTTAATTTTGGATACAGTGTACATAAGTATTTTATATTCGGACTCAAAAAATTTCAGATCCTGAGCCTTCTCCAATCGCAGAATATAGTGAATGTACCAAAACTTAGCAGTTTTAGTATTTAGGGTTTTTCTAGCTCGGAGTCAAACTAGGGTTTGACATTCCCAGAATTTCACCCAACCAAAAATATTGATCCAAGTCTATAAACATCGATTTTGATGAGGAGATAAATCCTATGCTGGGATCACTCAAAAATTCCTCTCTTGCAAGAAGCCCTAATTTCCTGCACCGAAAACTAAAAGTGCTTGGAATCAAATTCTATTTTGACAGAAGGATGCGCCCTTCAATAGAGAGTGAGCCTAGCCTTATTTTGCTGGTCGATTGTGGAGAGAGAACCAAAAATTAAAAATCCCTAGCTTCTATAGCTGCATAATGTCTTCTTTCAGGGTGGCTCTGATACCATGTTAAATTTTTTATATGCTAAGCTAGATCATTAGTGTTTCATTTCGATTTCATAACAAAATCATATCAATAGCATCACTGAATGATAGACAAGCACAACCATACAAAAGAGAACACAAATATTTATCCTGGGAAAACCCTAAAGGGAAAAACCCAACAAAATCTTCCTCAATATAGATGCCCCAAAAGATAAAAGATAAAACCAACAAGGAGATCAAAGCCCGATCCTCCTCTTTTTCCAGATACTTCTCTCTCTTCTCCACTAATGTGCTATACAAGTGAGAGTGTGTGTTTCAAATGAGGAGCGCTACACCTCTATTTATATTCATCTGTTCACTTCAATTAACTCATCTGACATGTAGGCTCGAGTTAATCATGTAGGCTCGAGTTACACATGTAGCCTCAAGTAACCACATTGGGGTGCTAATGACCCACCTTTACAATTAGAGTGGACAACCTCATGACTCTTATTAGTTCTTTCGATTAGAAGCATCAGGGGTACAAGATAATACAAGTGGTTCTCCCGATAGGAGCATCAGGGACCACAAAAGATACATATAGAATATTCTTTGAAGTTACAATATTTCAGCAATCACAAAGAATGAGATTTCTGGGGACAGACGGAAATTTCTGAAGTTGCTAGAAGGTGGTACATTTGTCCTGGAAACTCCAAACCTACTTTGACTACCATCACACTAGATATCTTGGCTCCCATAAATATCTGCACAAGAGGTAACTCTGATACCGAAACTTTACTCAATGTGGATCATCCAGAAAAGATACTTAGGAATAGAAATAAAGAGAAATCAGGTTCTTCGTTGTTTGATAATTCATCCTCTCAGGCCTCGTATGGCTTAGCTAAACCTGAGTGGGGGGTTAGGGATGAAAGACTGCTAACCAAATCTAAGTCTAAATATTACCTAAGAAAAGTTGTGTTAGACCCTAATACGCTGCAATCCTATCTGCTTGATTCTTTGTTGCTGAATCTAGAAACCCCACCGAAAGCTGAAGAGATAGCCTCTATCTTTCAAAACACCTAGTTTCCCAATCCCCTATCCATTCCTAGCTGACCCACCCCGATGGATACTACTAGATTCACCCCATTACCCCTACCTCTAGTCCTGCATGACCTCCTCATGAATTATGCCCAAATGATTGCACTCTACGACAGGGAGGGAAATTTTTCAGCAAGGTACCATGTGGATAAGTTTGATGACTTTATTGACCTGGAGGAGGTAGATGATGAAGATGTCAAGATGCAGTTATTCACCTAGACTTTTTCTGGGAAAGCCAAGAAATGGTATAAAGATTTTCCACCTAGGTGTATCCGTAGCTTTGTTGGCTTTCAGACCATATTTCTAGAAAGATGGGACGACAAGCAGAGCCCATTGCAGGTTTTGTCTCAATATAATAATCTCAAGAACAGAGGTTTTGAATCCATCCATGAATTTTCTATCTGATTCATGCACGTCTACAACTCAATACCTACCGATATCAAGCCTTCCCCTAGGGCGGCTAAGCTTCATTATGCAGATGCCTTTGACAATGATTTTGCTTTCTATTAAGAGAAAGAAAGTCCAACACACTCCTGGCAATGTCCACTGACGCCCTAGAAGTAGAGGCCAATATGATGACATGTGGGAAAATAAACCAAGGGCGGATATCGATAGGAGGAAGGGTAGAGAAGAAGCGCACCCTTGTACTTCCGCCTCTTCATCCAGTAATATAAATTTGAGATGATGCTCAAAACCATGGAAAAGTTGATGGACAGGCTAATGGTAGAAGCCAGACAGGTGAATCAGGAACAGAACGAACCTCAAATAAGGAATCCCAATTTTAGGCGGCAAGTCCCTCCCGCGCTCCAACCAAATAGACCAAGGGATGTGAGGAACCCAAGAAACCCAGAAGAGCAGCCAATCAGACCTCCTTTCCCTGAAAACTATGTGGCTACAGAGGATGAAGCTGAGTCCACTTAAGATCATATCCATCATTTTGGTGACCTAGACTTTGAGATTTATTTGACAGAAGAGGAACATGATATGTTCACTTAGGTGGATGGAAAGGCCCTGACCAAGGAATTAGAGCAATATCAAAAATGGTATATGCATGCTATAGATGATGTCAGGAAGATCAAACTAAGAAATAGGGATGTGGCTATGTAGAAGAAAGGTGGTGAATATGCTGGTGATGTTGCTATACATAAAGGGGGATTAAACCCAGACCAGCCTTCTAGTCGTCCTACCTGTCCAGAGAAATAAAATGATAAACAAAAAGGGCCGATGGCACCTATAGAAGTGGGAAAAGAGAGTAGTAATGTGAGAAGGTTGGAACCGGTGGCACCTGTCAAGCCGAGCAAAGCCTTCTCCATGTTTAACCTCCAAAATGAGCTAGCTAAGCTAAAGATCTCGATTCCTTTTAATGAATGGTTGATGAATCAAGAGTACAGAGACACAATCATGTAGATGATTGTGAATCAAGGGGAAGCTCACCCTAATATCTCAGAGTTGACTGAAGACAATCCTACTATTGTTCTAGGGTCTAAGATTGATAGCTTGGACAGTGAGGATGAGGAGGTTCCCCCATTTTACATGATCTTGAATGTCCATGATATGGTGTTACATAATGCCATGTTGGATTTAGGAGCCTCACACAATCTAATTCGAAAAGGAGTGGTGGAAATCCTGGAGTTGGAGATTACTATGCCGTACAAAGACCTGTATTCCTTTGATTCTAAACGGGTGAAAAGTTTGGGATTGATCAAAGACATGGTGGTTTCTTTAAATAAGATCCACTCTAAAGTTGTGGTCATGGACATCGTCGTGGTCGACATTCCTCCCAAGTTTGGTATTCTGTTGTCGAGATACTTGGCTTTGAAGCTGAAAGGCAGCTTGAAAATGGACATGACCTATGCTACAATTCCTATTCGGAACAAAAGTAAATGGTTATACATTGAGAAGAGGTTTCCTTACTTAGTGAGCAGTCAGGCTCACCATAACATCCATCATGTGTATGTCGTCGACACAGAATTGGGGTCCTCTATTTTCTTCAACGATGTATCTCCTTGCAACTGCAAAATCGGTGAGCCATAAAGGGATGAAAAAGAGGCCAGCGAGATGGAGGCCGAAGAAGGAAATCAGGAAGACAAAGGACTATGGAAGATGTATTTCAATGGCTTAGTGTCTAAAGAGGGTGATCGTGCAGGTGTGTATATTGTCTCCCCCATTTAAGATACCAAAAATCACTCTTACAAGTTGACTGTTGAATGCTCTAACAATGTAGTGGAGTACGAATCCTTGTTGCTGGGTCTACGTGTGCTGAAAGATTTAGGAGCGAAAAAGGTCCAAATTTTTGGGGACTCAAAGCTCATAGTAAATAAAGTGAATGATATCTATCAGACTAAGCATCCTAGAATGAGAGCCTACTAGAATAAGGTATGGTATATGTTCAGAAATTTCTTCACCGAACATACAGTCCAATTGATTCCCAGAGACGAGAACATGGTGGCAGACTCTCTAGTGACTGCAGCAGGAAAATTTGAAGCTCCAGCGGCACGCAAGAAGAAATATAAAGTGGATATTGTAAATAGACCTTCCATACTAGATAACACCAAATATTTCCAAGTCTTCGAAGACGATATGTAGATCAAAATATTTCTAGAGATGTCTTGTGAGTTTGTGAAAACACACATTGATGAGGGTGGCTCCGACCCCGAAAAACTCCTAGACGTTGAAGGGGAAGGATAAGAAGCCATCAGTACAAGGAAACTAAAAGACTCCTTGGGGGGTAAGGATATAGTCTAGTTTAAAAGCAATGATATCCCCAGGGTCCTGATCCCTTTAGAATCTCTTTTTGACCAAAATGATGTAGCCAAAGAGCCTAAAGTCTAGCCTTCCACGGATGTCATCGAAGATATAAACATCAGCACTACAAAGGATCCAAAGATTATAAAGTTGTCTAAGAAGTTGCCTGCTAAAGAAAAAGACAGGTATGTGAAACTGATGAAGAAGTACATGGATGTGTTTGCGTGGAGTTATGAAGACCTCAAAGAGTATGACACTTCCATCATCCAGCACACCATTTCAATCAAACCCGGAGGAAAAATTTTCAGGAAAAAGCTCCAGAGGATCAATCCAAAGTTAGTGCCCATCATTGAAAAGGTGAAAAGGTTGTTTGATGCGAAGATAATATTGAATCTAAGGTTTTCCAAATGGGTGGCCACTTTGGTTCCTGTTCAAAAAAAGAACGGGGAGATATAGCTATGCGTGGATTTCAAGAATTTGAAGAAGGTCTCTTTGAAAGATAATTACCCTTTGCCTAAAATGGACCAGATCCTGCAAAGGGTGGTAGGCTCAGAGAAGATATCCACTATGGATGGGTTTTCCGGGTACAACTAGGTGAAGGTGTTTCCTGAAGACCAAGAAAAAACCACTTTCACCACCCCATGGGGTAGTTTCATGTACACAAAGATTCCCTTTGGGTTAATAAATGCTGTAGCAAGTTTCCAACGTGCCATGGATATCGCTTTTGTAGAAGAGAAATAAAAATTTGTGGTGATATACATGGAAGACATTACTGTGTACTCCAGGTGGGCTAAAGATCATATCAGACACTTGGAAAGAGTTTTCATTAAATGTATAAAGTATGGCATTTCCTTGAAACCCAGAAAGTCGAACTTCGCTTTGGAAGAAGGAAAATTGCTTGGACACATCATCTCAAGGGAAGGGATCAGGATCGAACCAGAAAGGGTAAAGGGAGTCTTGAAGGTTGAAGAACCAAGGAGCAAGAAAGAAATCCAATCCTTCCTCGATCAATTCAACGTCTGGAGAAGATTCATCTCTAGTTTTCCCGAAATCCTGATGGACATTACTGACAGGCTGAGGAAGGATCATGAAATTAAGTGAATGATTGGAGCCAAGAAAGCTTTCAAAGGTATAACATAGGCCATCTCAGAAGCTCCTATATTGATCAGCCCAGACTTTGAAAAATATCTTTTGGTATTCTCTTATGATTCAGAACACACCGTAGCGGTAGTGTTGCTACAAAAGAATGATCGGGGTGAAGAGCAGCCTATAGCATTCTTCAGTAAGATATTGAGAGACGAAGAATTAAGATATAGCATAATGGAAAAACAAGCATCCTACTTGGTTAAAGCATTGAAGGATTTCAGAATATATCTCCTCCATTCCCACATCATCGCCTTCATACCATGTAGTGTGATGAAGAGCATACTTTCACAACCAGACCCGAGAGGAAAGAGAGCCAAGTGGGTTGCGGTGCTCATGGAATATGACATAGAAATCAAGCCCACGAATTTGGTCAAAGTGTAGGGATCAGATAAGATGATGATGGAATCCCATTGTGACTCTCTACAACTGAATTTTCTTGCTTGTCAGTTTGGTCCAGAAGAAGCCAAGGTGCAAGTGAAACCCGCTTTTTCCACATCCCCTTCATATGCTAACATTGCTTTTGTATTGTATAGTTTACAACCCCCTACTGGTCTAAGAAAAACCTGAGCTAGATCCATAAAACTGAAAGCTGAAAATTTTTGCATCATATAACAGTACCTCTACTGGAAAGACCCTGGGGGGATATTGCTTAATTGTCTTCTGGAAGATGAAGCTCGACGCATGGAAAAGGAGTTTCATAAAGGAGATTGTGGAGGACATCATTCTTGGAAAGTCACCACAAACAAAATTCTGAGGGCAGGATTTTATTGGCCTTCATTGTTCTTGGATGTTTACAAGGAAACAACAAAGTGTTACTAGTGTCAAATTTTTGAAGGAAAAAGGAAGGTGGTGTCTCTCCCTCTCAACCCTATATCTATGGAAGCCCCGTTCAAGCAATGGGGGTTAGACTTCATCGGTGAGATAAATCCAAACTCCTCTAGAGAGCACAAGTGGATTCTGAGTGCCATTGATTACTTCACAAAGTGGATCGAGGCTATACCCTCTAGGAGGGCTACAGAAGAAGTGATAATGGATTTCATAGAAAACAATATTCTAGCAAGGTCTGGCTGGCCGAGGGGAATTGTGAATCACAATGCCCCTGCATTTAAATCCAGAAAGATGATCAATTTTTTCCATAAATACCATATAAGCCTGAATCACTCTATGGCTTATTACCCACATGGGAAAAGATTGGCTGAATCTTCTAAAAAGAGCGTTGTGAGGATTATTAAGAAGCTATTAGAAGATAACAAGAAATATTGGCACAGCAAATTTAAATATGCCTTGTGGGCCAACAGAATCAACACCAAAAGGGCCATCGGTATGTCGCCTTTCCAGTTAGTATATGGAGATGAGGTAATTTTCCATGCCTCTCTGTGCATCCCAGTAATGAAATTATTGCGGGATCCATTGGACAAGCCAAATCCCATTCAAAGGAGGATCAACTGGATCATTGAGCTTAATGAAGTAAGGGACAAGGATTATGATAAGATCCAAATACACCACGAGAAGATGAAGAATACCTTCTACAGAAGAATAAAGAAAGATGTTTTCCAAGTCAATGACTTAGTGCTAAAATGGGATGCCCCCCATGAAGATAAAGGGAAGCATGTGAAGTTCAACCATTTATGGGTAGGTCCATATCTTATTGCTGCATGCAGAGGAGACAACGCCTTCATTTTACAGTATCCAGATGGGTCGCAATATGAAGGGGGTACAGTGAATGGGAGGTTCCTGAAGCATTATGTGGAATGAAAGGATTAGTATTTATCTATCATAGTGTAAATATGTTTTGTGTTTTAATCAGTATAGGTGGTGAGTCAGAATATTTGAAGCTCACGGAGAAGGCCCTAATATCAGAAGAGGTAACCATTCTTTCAAAGTTTGTTTTTATCTCAGGCAGTTAGATAATATAGATTCTCAATGGTTTCGGTACTTGGTCTACAAGGGGGTTCTTTGTAGCTCACTGGGAGGATAGCATCCTTTGTGGATCCGGTTGTTAACACTCAATTAAATTTTAGGTATGAATGTTACTCGCGTTCTTCGGCCCCATCGAGAAGTGTTGAGAAGGCAGCAGAAGGAGCTGATGGCATACGCAGGGTCACGCTTAACTGTGAGATAGCCTGTGGAGTGGGGAAGCAGAGCTAAGAGGAAATGTTGGACACATTGGAGGCATTAAAGAGGAGTCTCGATCGAAGTTTGAAGATGGACATGGGGCAGATGAACGGCATCAAGCCATTTCGCATGGAGAACCTGCTCGACCGAAAGCCATTTTTTAGATTTGTGAAATAGTTTAAAGCTTGGACACATCCAACGATCAAGATTGGAGCCCAAGAAGATCTATGGCTGGGGTCCATTTCACATCCTAAAGTTACAAGGATGAAGATGCAAATACGGATTGCGAAAAGTGGTACAGACCGTTTTGATCAATGACGCTTATGTAGGCAGAAACAGATCGATGGTTATAATTCATTTCACAATCAGGAGTAGCATGGAAGGAAACAAAACCTTACTATGCAAAGAGGGGTGGTCGTGATGGAAGTCGATTCCTATCAATGGTTAGGTTGTGTATGCATGGAGTAAGAACATGTGTGGCTCTGAAAACCCCACAGATCTACAGTTTTAGATCGCGAAGGGTAAATCTACGGTGTGAGCCACCTGGGAGATGTGCAAAGGTTATATTGTGTAAAAATATATAAAGAGGCCCACACAAAGTTGCAAAGATTTTCCTTTTTCTAAAGCCTCAAAGCTGTTGAATATCCAACCACATCCAGAGTGCCAGCCCAAACCGGCTAGGAGACCGTGCTACAGAACAAGGAAGGCCCTTGATACTCCCTCAGTATTATTCGAAAATTGACTCAATGGAGGTGGTGGGGTTAAGAGATGATATAGAATGTGAGGCTACGTGTCAGAGGACGGAAGAAAACATGTTAGATACAAACATTGAATTTTTTGATACCATACTGATAGGAGAAACTATTGAAACTTCCAGGGCCAAACTGGAAGATCTTAAGAACCAGGATATAGATACTTGCGGTGTTTTTAAAGCTTTCTTTCATTTCTTCCATATCAACCAAACCGCCCAGTGCCCTGAATTTGTCAGGTGGTGTGCAAATAATTTCTGTCACTAAGGGAGTTATTATGAATAAGTCTAATTCTAAAATACTCTGCTCAGTTCAAGCCTTTGTCATCCGAAAAGACCTAGATGTCATAGAGGAATTAATCCATATATCCCAAGACTATCAAGAAGAAGACATTATACACTATTTTAGAGAATCCACTGATGAAAGTAAAGAAACCTTTCCTGAAGACTTGTTATAAACCTGATGGTGAAGCCATTGACCTATCTTACCCTATTGACCTCAGTCAGTTCAACGAAGAAACTCAATGGTGCATGTCCCTGGCCAGTCAGTTCCTAGGTCTAGATACCGACGCATATGTCCCAAAGCCATTGTTACATCTTTTGTTTGTCTTAAGTACTTGCTCGGCTGGACCCAAGTTTCCTGGACAGTTAGGTCAGTCTTGTTGCCTTAATTTTGATGAGTTCCTAGCCGAGAACATACGTTCTCAGTTAGCGAACTTCCATGATGCTAGAACATTCAGGTTCTAGTCCTTTTTGCTAAGGATGTTCATAGCCTATAATAAGGAAGACCTACAGGTACCAGAATTGGTGATAATTGCTAAAATGGCCACAGATTATTGTAAATTCATGAACCAGTTAATGGCTGAAATATATGAAGTTTTATTTCAGGAGAGGCTGCCTAGGGTGTTACCCGAGATGAGGAAGATGCTGCAATTGTCAAAGGGAAACAAGATAGGGGATTAGTTCCTT
This sequence comes from Pseudotsuga menziesii, assembly GCA_001517045.1. NCBI lineage: Eukaryota > Viridiplantae > Streptophyta > Pinopsida > Pinales > Pinaceae > Pseudotsuga > Pseudotsuga menziesii. The sequence goes on along the minus strand of LPNX010311387.1, from coordinate 48,269 downwards.
TCAGAATTTGGAACAACCATAAGGTTGTATGGCTTCATACATCCGCTCTACTTCCTTCCAGCTTTCCTAACCCCCAGGATTTTCTTCCTTGAGTTAATCCGGCAAAAACTTATGGTCGAAGAGGAACACTTCTTGAACTTCAAGAAGAGTTCAACTTTGATTTTTCCTTAGAAATGAGGACCATACACAGTCATAAGTAGGGCTACATTTCCCCTGGTCTCCAACTTGCTCAGAGGCATGGAATTTCCCCTGGGGAAAGAAATAAACTATGATCCTCACCAGGTGATCTCCAAGAGAATAACAACTCACAAATGCCGTCCCTTTGAGCACATGGAGGTACCTGGACTCAGAGAAAACGAGAATTGGGATTATTTCCCTAATCCTCCCCCAATGGATACCAGCATCGAGTAGGACACTTGATCACAGCTACCGGGAGTAGTTTCTCCCCAAAAAGAGTTGGCTACAATAGTTGCAATTGTAGGAGGATGCCCATCGTTGGTCATCTATTCGGAAAGTTCAATAAAAAGAGGGAGTCCAGATCCCATGGACACTGAAGAAGTGGACACTGCCAGCAGGCCCAAGAAACAGAAAGTGGAACCCAGACACCAATTGGTGCAAACTAAAAGGGGTAGGAAACTAAGAACAACTTTGTAAAGGTACAGCAACAGGAGGATCCCTAGGCGGCCAAATTGCAAATACAAGAGTATGTATTCGACGGAAAGACTCTGAGAAAGCATGTGTCCAAAGAGGAATGGCTTAGGCCTTATCAAGAAAGGGATGATAAAACCTTTGAGGAGACAATAGAACTATACAGCAAAGCCTCATGGTTACCTCAACCCAATGTGGCACTAAAAACCGTAAGGGATCATGCCAATGGTACCCTTAGCTTAGCCTTGGAAGTGGGGAACAAGGTGTCTGAGGTCAATGTGAGCCTCTCAAAGGTTCCCACTTTTGACATCATACACCTAAAAAAAGAGACCAGAGATATACTGAATACCAAACTACTTAAAGCTACCATACAGTGGTCAAATTCGGAGGAGAGCAAAGAGCAAAATTCAAATATTTTGACAAAATCGAGAGTGGAGATTAAAGCACTTAAATCCCAAATCAACATCTTATAGAAGGAAGCTATAAAAATGAAGGGATTGACGTAGAAAGTGAGTTTGGTTCATAAAATGATCGATGACAGATATAAAGAGATACAGAGTTTGAAAAACAAGTTAAAAATCCCCAACACCAAGCTCACTCAAGTAGATGAATTGGATAACTTTGAAAGGGAGAAAGAGGCAATGAATTCTGAGCTTACTAATTGCAAGGCTAAGATACTGAAGCTTGAAGAAAAGGGGAGGCAATGGGAACTAGATATCCAGCTCATGAGGAGTAGTGAAGCGGAGTTAAAAGCTAGACTGGCAATGAAGGAAAATGAGCTTCAAAGCATGAAAACAGGGAAGGCAATTCAGTCCACATGTACGTATGGAGAAGTAGACAACAACTCCCTCTCCAAATCAATGTCCTAGATAGGCCTAAAGGATACCAAGCTCATTAAATTGAAGCAGCAGGTCGAGGAATTGGAAAAGGAAAGAGTCAAAGAGAAACAAGGTAGAGAAAAGGATGAAGAGAAGTGCTAAGAACTGACTAAACAAAATGATAAGTTGAGCCAACAAGTGATAGGAAAAATTCCCTTACAAGGCGTGAGGAATCTGATATGGGACTAGATCATCATAGAGGAAAACAATTTCTGACCCTATATCGATGTTATTGAATATCTGGAAATTGCTATGAGAGAATCCAGGAAACAAGTCCAGGTAGTAGCGGCTGAAGTGAACAAAAAACCTTTGGAGACCACAGAGAGTGTCGCAACCTTCCTGAGCTCCTTGTCAGATGATGCCACTAACAGATATGGTCTTCAAAATAGGGTTGCTATTATCTTTGAATCCAGAGAGGAAATAGCCAAACACAGGATGATGGAGACAGTACAGGCCAAAATAGAGGTTACTGAGCACAAAGTCCGAGAGGTCATCAAGCTGTTCAGACCATTGACGAATAAGGGGTTCCCTTTTTTTTGGGAAGAAATGGGTCCTTTAATGTCTCAGAAGGAGTATAAGGAATTCCTAGTGCACTACCGATTGGATCACAACAAATTTGGAGATATGCAACAAGCATTGTCAAGGAAGGTCATTTTTGACAAGTTGGTGAATGATTTCAATTTACGGTTAGAATTTAAAGCCACCTGCTCGAATGTCACCAGGGCCTCTTACCCAGAATCAATGGAGCTCAAGGCACAAGATTACGACATGGTTGTTGTGCCCCTACCTAGTCCCGATGCATGGAGAATCATATGCTAATATGGGTCAACCAAACTCAAAGCACACTAGTATAAGTAACGAGGATAGTACTCGAGAGATTTTCCCACTGTTACACGCCCTTCCTAACAATCATTTCTCTCGAAGGGGTTTGTACAGCCATCACCCGCCAGATTGAAGTATGTGATGCTCTCATGCCTTTTTCTTCTCACATTCCACATTTCATTGTCTGGTCGTTTCATACAAGTTGCATCCATTATGCCACCTAAGACGCTGTTAGAAGATGTCCTTCTATTGTAACAAATTTTGATTCCTGGATGTTGGTTTGGGAAATCCAAATACTATAAATATACCTCCTAAAGAAGGAGAAGGGGTTGAAACCATTGTAATTTTGTTGTGTGTGTTTTTCAAGAGAATTTTAATATAATTGCAGAGCCAAGATCGACGTCTTTCATACAAGGATTCATGTGTCATTCGCACTTACAGTCTGTTATTTCCTTTCTTATGTGAATGTTATTCCATTTTGGCTTTCCATTTTGTTTTCTTTTATATCTGAGACTTAGGGTATAATAGCTCATAATTCATACTTGCTATGCTCTGTCTGTTGTTTAAGGTATCCACCAAAGTTTCTTCTAAAGTTAATGCAGAATTCATTTCTTACAATGCTCTGTGTTGATGGTATGTTCATGTTACTCTTTTCCACTAGACAATTATAAATCGACTGTGATCAAGAGGCTATCTTGCCCCTGTGTTGAAATCGCTTGCATTTAAGTTCTGATTATATTTGTTGTATATCTTGACTCCATCTCCCAATGGAACTGTGTTTTGTTTCAACCAATTTCACAAACAATTTATAGTCTCACTTGTGTATATATATCTAGCATTGTTAACATTTGGTGAGAGATCCCTCTCGGAATAGTAGAAGGCGAGTTTTCTCTTCGAAAGTGGTTCTGTTGTTACCTGGGAGCGAGCCTTCCACAACCTTTCGTTCAATTCCAGTGCTAACAATTTCCTTGTTCAAATTTACAGTTAATTGACTATTTGTGACACACTAACTTTGATGCTTAATGTGATTTCACCGTCATTTCCCTGTTCCGTGAATCAAATTCATGGTTTGTTTGTAATATAATCATAATCTATCGAATAAAAAATAATTTCATCAATTTAATCATCAACATTTCATATTTTTTAATGATTTGTGCCTCTACCATCATTCATGATTCCTACAATCCTGTAAACTATTTAAAAATAAATCCTTACCCATTTTTGAGCAGTTGAGCTCAATTTATTTACACAAGTGAATTTATAATCCATGTTTTACGTTGATTATGATAATGGTCATAACCACGGTAAAGCCATGCAATGTTAGTAACATAATCCATAGTTAATTCTTGGTTCATACAAACCTCGAAATATGACAATCATAATAAGATAAAAGTAGAACATCACTCGTTCTTGAGTGGTTTAACTCCATTATTTAATCCATTGGATATTTTAACTAATTGTCAATTTAAATTGGTAGTGTTCCTAGCATAATCCTGCAATGTTAGTACATACCATTATACGAAATTCATGTTGATGTAATTGTAACTTCGGAATGTATTCATCCATATTTCTTATGTATTGCAACCCGACGTTTATTCTGGGATGTATTATAATGTATTTGAGTCATGTCATACCCCAATGTTTATTCTGGGAAGTTTCTATAATGAGAAAGTTAGGTTAAGTCATTGTGGGTAACCCTCCTATTAGTCAAGGGTTAAAGTCCCCACAGTTATGGGTCCCTTGGGTTATTAGACTGTCCTAAGTCGACCCTAGGTGAATCATTGTAAGTCAGGGCAATAGTCCCCACCATTTTGTTACCCTCCTATTGGTCAGAGGAGGAAAAGTCCCCACAAGTGGTGGGGAACTAGGGTTATTAGACACTCCTAGAGATGTCGTCTCTAGTAAGTAATTGTTAAGTGAGGACGACATGTTAGAGTGCACTTCAGGTGAATGGAAGAATATAAATAGAGAGTGAGAGCCTCTCTATTTATCACTTGCAACACACATCACTCACTCACTCAATTGTGGCGCATTAGTGAGGAAGGAAATACACTGGGACTAGACAAGAAGAACACTACTGCTGTCGGGAGTGCATCTTACTGTTTTGGGGTCTTACATCTTATGTTGATTCTATCTTTGAGGAAGTTGTGGGGTTTTCTCCTTTATGGTTTTCCCGAGGAAAAATCTTTGTGTATCTTGTCTCTTGTGATGTGCTTATGTTTTATTGTTGTGCTTGTTATTCTCTCAGTGAAAAGAGCATAATATGATGATGCTAGCTTATATGATGAAAAACTAACATGGAATGAGAGCTAACCTGAGAAGAAGACATTGTGCAACTGCAAAAGCTAGGGCTTCTTACTTTCTGGGTCTCTCTCCACAATATATCAGCAAAATTATGCTAGGATGACTCTCCATTGAAAGGTACATCTTTCTGTCTAAGTGGAATTCGATTCCAAGCATTTTCAGTTTTCGATGCAGAAATTAGGGCTTTCTACAGAAGAGGAATTTTTGAGTGAGACCAGAATAGGATTGTTCTCCTCATCAAAACTGAAGTTTAGAGACCTGGATCAATAAATTTGGTTGGGTGATGCTTTGGGAATGTCAAACCCTAATTTGACCCTGAGCTGGTAAAACCCTAAATACTAAAACTGATAAGTTTCGGTACATTCGCTATATTCCAAGTTTGGAGAAGTATCAAAAGTTGAAAATTTTAGGGGATGAAGATAATATTTAGAAGAACACTGTGTCCAAAAACTGCCTCCGATTCGTTGTATTCCAAAAGATATGATCTCTCCAAGTTAGGGTCCCAGCCTCTTCCAGAATTCATCCCTAAACAGGACATCTGGGGAGATCTGCAATATCTTGGGCTACAGAGGTCCAAATGGAATTCCTAAAGATTTTCTAGAAAGGGCATAGAATTTAATTTCAATTGTCTAAATATCAAACTCAAAAGATGTACCAGTGACATGTGGCATTCCATACAACTTCATTGTTATGAACAGTCCTGTAACAGGTCACCTTGGAAAAAGGATCATAAATCCACAATGGTAAAACTAATTCTGATGAAACCTATGTTGTTGGATCAGAGACATGCGAGGTTACCTTAGTGAGAAATTTCAGACATAGAGGAGCTGTAATTTCGGATATATCATAGAAACAGTAACAGGAATTTCTGCAGAAGAAATTGGAAAATTAGGGCTTCCTATTCTGGGAACTTCCCTCCACTATTTTCAGAAAAGGAGTATTTTGGACAACTCCATTTTAAGGGATCTATTTGTCTATCCAATCAGATCTAAAAGATTCCTAGTTTTGAAAATTAGGGTTTCTGTGACAAACCCTAGATCAGCCAGCTCCAAAACCAAGACGGACACCTCAAATCGGTAAGATCTAATCCTTTGCTATTTTCCATTTGAGGTTCTCATTTCAAAGTGATCTATCACATCAGCTTGATGATAAGCTTGGTGAATTTCACAAATTCCAAGCATAAGATTATTTTATATCTCTGAAGAAAATGGATTGGACACCTACATGAGTAGAAAGGTTGTAGTTTCAGAGGGAGATGAGGCTAGAAGCCTTACACAAGAAGAACATGGTCAAGGCCAAGAAGATCATTGTTGATTCAGTCATGAATCAACTTGTACTACAAGTGTCTTCCATAAAGACACCGATGATGTTTGATTCCTTGACCAATATATTTGAAGGAAAGAAAATAGATCGGAATATGACCTTAAGAAACCAGTTGAAGGAAGTGAAGATCCAGAATGCAAAGACCATGCAGTAATAAGAGTCTCTGAAATCAAGAACAACTTGAAGCGGAAGTGAAGAATGCAGAACTGGTGATAGCCACCTTGAATGGCCTCCCAGGATCATGGGATTCATTCATTTGAGGAATGTGTGCCAGAAGGAAGTGATTACTTTCAGAAAACTTTGGGAAGAAGAAGAAGCTTGACTCATAAGAAGAGAAGATAAGATGGGAGCAGTTAAAGACCAAGCTTTTACCATCGAAAGAATATCCCTCAAGCAATGAGGAATATGAAGATCTCAACTCTTGAAGAACTTCTTATCCACCCTAGCATTTGGATAAGAAATGATGCTATCATGAATGAAGAAGACGATAAAGCTGAAGGCTCAAGAAGGAGTATAACCACGAATCAAATAAAGATAATTATTCAATTGTCATTTCATGATATTGTTTTGTTATGCATTTGTTATATTCAGTTGATGTATTATGCATGATAGGATGTTTGCATTAATGATAGTATACTACTAATATGCATGTGATGGGTAAGTAGCTCATAGTGCTATACAACTCTCCATTGCTACTTGTCTAGAATGAAACCACTTTGCTGACATATTGGATTAGTGCACAATCGCAATGTTGTCCTGGTAGAGATGGAAGGCATCTAGAAAGTTTCAGTGAGATATGGATGAATGTTGTATTGGCTAAAGTAGTTGCATGATCATATATTTATGCATAAGAAATTGCCAATATGAATATTACTTATGAAATGTTCTAATCATACAAATGCATTTGACTTGTAGGAAATATCTCATACATAATCTCCTGCAAGCAAAGAAGGATGAAACTTGTTCCGAAGAACAAGTGACGACAATTCAAGATGAAGAATAATATGATGAATGCAGCGACATCATTGATGCAGAATCTTCCAACTATGAAGAAGTAACCAAGAAGACCAGTTCAAGAAGAATGATGTCTAGGATGCAGTATCAAGACCTGAAGAGAAGTTCGTAGTTCCATCATGCAGTAGATGGAAACATTGTGGGATACAAAGCAAGATTCGTAGCATGAGGCTTCTCACGAAAGGAAGGCCTAGACTACGAAGAGACATTTGCAGCCAGTAAGAGTTGAAACACATACATGATGAGATTGATGAAGATCTTAACCTTTGCTACAAGGTTGAAGTTGCAAGTCTATAGACTAGATGGTCACATAGAATATTAGTAGCATAGGAAGCTACTTGTCACTCTGGTACAGAATATGTTTCAGTGCATAGAGTACAGAAGACAGAGAAAGTATGATGCTTCGCTTCAGAGGGAGTGACTACAGAATATCTTGAGGTTCAACATGGTACAACATGATGGGTAGATTACTGATGAATATAGGATTTACTGAGAGTAAAGTGGATTCCAACCTTTGCTTCAAGGTTGAAGGCAGAAGACCAGTGATGTTCCTGTTATGTGTCGATGCACTACTTTCTAGGCATCGGGGTATGGACAAGGAAAGCATGTAGTAGAGATCGTGAATAGGTTCAGGATGATAGACTACATGACCACACCTATGGCATCGAACATGAAGCTATTGAGTAATTCTTCATCAGAGACGGTTGATGCTATGATGTATCATCAGATGATTGGGTTCTTGATGAACCTGAGCCCAGATATTTGCTTTGCTGTGAACACATTGAGATATGTTCACCTGATGGTTGCAAAGCATGTAGGGGTTTAGTTGATTATGGGCTCAAGTACGATGTGAATCAAAAGATTAACCTGGAGGGTTATGTTGATTCAGATTGGGCAGGAAGTGCCATCGATAGGAAGAGCACTTCAAGGTGTTGCTTCAGTATGGGATAAGGTGTGATCTCTTGGTTTAGCAGGAAGCAATCCTATGTGGCAATGAGTACAGCTGAAGAAGAGTATGTCGCAGCTTGTTCACCTAGTTGTGAGGAAGTATGGCTATGGAAGCTACTGTCTGATATATTTGATCTCCATTTGGATGCTACTTGTATACATTGTGACAACCAGAGTTGCGTGAAATTGTCAGAGAATCGAGTGTTCCATGACAAGTCGAAGCATATGGAGATCAAGTATCACTATATCAGGGATATGGTGCAGAGAGGAGCAGTGAAGCTCCAATATGTTGCGATGGAGGAATAGATAGCTGATGTATTGACAAAGCCATTGGCTAGGATGAAGTTCGAGTACTTCAGGGAGAAGCTTGGTGTTCTCCAGTTCGAGGTTTCCTCCAAGAGAAAGTGATAAGACCCAGAGCCATTTTGACATGGTGAGAGGATTGGTTCCTTCCATGGTCAGATGTAAGGGCTGAGCCATTCTGTCATGGTGAGAGGATTGGTTCCTTCCATGTTAGATATGAGTGCTGAGATCCATATCCATTCTGACGAGTAGGTCAGATATAAGGGCTAAGCCATTCTGTTCATGGCTAAAGGATTAAGTTCCTCCCATGACAGATGTGAGAGCTGGACATTGTGTCGAGTAGGATAAATTTAAGGGATATCGTCATTCTGACGAGCAGGTCAGATGTAAGGGAAGAGCCATTCTGTTCATGGATAAAGGATTAAGTTCCTCCCATGACAGATGTGAGAGCTGGCCATTCTGTCGAGTAGGAAAGATGTAAGGGCTACCGCCATTCTGACGAGCAGTTTAGATGTAAGGGCAGAGCCATTCTGTTCATGGATAAAGGATTAAGTTCCTCCCATGGAAAATGTGAGAGCTGGACATTCTGTCGAGTAGGACAGATGTAAGGGCTACCGCCATTCTGACGAGTAGGTCAGATGTAAGGGTAGAGCCATTTTGTTCATGGCTAAAGGATTAGGTTCCTCCCATGTCAGATGTGAGTGCTGGCCATTCTGGCAAGTAGGACAGATGTAAGGGCAACTGCCACTCTCTGGGAGAGTGGAGGCACCTGGTCTGTTACCAAGTAGCTCAGTCTAGGACTGGGGGCCATTCTAACAAGGGTGTAGGATTCAGTTCCTACCAGGTCAGATGTGAGTGCATGCCCTTCTGACGAGTAGGTTAGATGTAAGTGCATAAATCTTCTATCATTGTGAGCCAGATGCGATTCCATCCTGGATGAAAGTATGGAAATCTTTCATCATTGTGAGTAGGATGTGTTCCCACCTGGATAGAATTCTTCCATCATTGTGAGCCGGATGCAATTCTAGTCTGGGTGAAAGTATGGAAATCTTTCATCACTGTGAGTAAGATGTGTTCCGGCCTGGATGGAAGTAGGCCTTTCTGACGAGTTGGTCATATATAAGTGTTGAATCCATTTCACAGATGGTAGTATATGTGCTTACCATGCTGGTGAATGTGAGTGCTAGGACTTTCTGATGTGATTGTAGTTTACTACATGATCAGATGTGAGTGTTGGGCATGCCTTTCTGACGAGTAGGTCAGATGTAAGTGCTGGGAAAAGACCTACCTGATGGCTAGGCCTACAACCAGCATGAAAGAAGGCTGGCTCTGTAGAACTTCCAATGACAAGATAGCACACACATGATGATGACCAGATGAGATCCAAATCGAGTGATGATCCAGATCTAGTGATGATGATCCAGATCCAGTGATGATCCATATCTAGTGATGTTGATCCAGATCGAGAGATGATCCAGATCCAGTGATGATGATCCAGATCGACTAATGATCCAGATCTAGTGATGTTGATCCAGATTGAGAGATGATCCATATCCATTGATGATGATCTAGATCAAGTGATGATCCAGATCCAGTGATGTTCTACATCGAGTATGATCCAGTGACAATGTTCTAGATCGAGTATGATCTAGTGACGATGTTCCAGATCGAGTATGATCTAGTGATGATGTTCCAGATCGAGTATGATCCAGTGACGCTGATCCAGATCGAGTGATGATCTAGATCATGATGAAAGATGAATAAAGATGAAGATGACTTGAAGATGAAGATGACGAGAAGTTGACGATGATTCAGATGATACAGAGAAGAATACTTGTGCTAATAAATTGTGTCGAGAGAATACCTTCCTAGTTAAGAGGGAGTGTTGATGTAATTGTAACTTCAGAATGTATTCATCCGTATTTCTTATGTATTGCAACCCGATGTTTATTCCGGGATATATTATAATGTATTTGAGTCATGTCATACCCCGATGTTTATTTCAGGAAGTTTCTATAATGAGAAAGTCATGTCAAGTCATTGTGGGTAACCCTCCTATTAGTCAAGGGTTAAATTCCCCATAGTTATGGGGCCCTTGGGTTATTAGACTATCCTATGTCGACCCTAGGTGAGTCAGTGTAAGTCAGGGCAATAGTCCCCACCATTATGTTACCCTCCTATTGGTCAGAGGAGGAAAATTCCCCACAAGTGGTGGGGCACTAGGGTTATTAGACACTCCTAGAGATGTCGGCTCTAGTAAGTAATTGTTAAGTGAGGACAACATGTTGGAGTGCACTTCAAGTGAATGGAAGAATATAAATAGAGAGTGATAGCCTCTCTATTTATCTTTTGCAACACACGTCACTCACTCACTCAAGTGTGGCACATTAGCGAGGAAGGAAATACACTAGGAATAGACAAGAAGAAGACTAATGTTGTCAGGAGTGCATCTTACTGTTTTGGGGTCTTACATCTTGTGCTGATTCTATCTTTGAGGAATTTGCGGGGTTTTCTCCTTTATGGTTTCCCCAAGGAAAAATCTTTGTGTCTCTTGTCTCTTGTGATGTGCTTATGTTTTATTGCTGTGCTTGTTATTCTCTCAGTGAAAAGATCCTAAGATCATAATGCTAGCTTATATGATGAAAAACTAACAATGCATTCACTTATCATTTTCAAATCACAATTAAACACCTTTACTCATCTATCTTTGGATAGTTACAAGTGAAGGGACATTCGATTTCTACACAATATTAATGAATGGTAATCTAGAGACGTAGAAATCACAAGTGCTATATAGTTCTATTTTCTTGATAGTGTCTTTAGAGGAGACACTAGAATCTTTGATGGGCTCTTGTACTTTAAGTAACCCCCCCTTTTTAACAAGGTGTCATAAGCTATGAATACACACGTGTTAAAATTTTTATAAGAAAACGATAAGGGATAATGTTCATTAAAGATAATCGTAGGTTTAAAATACTATTATCCTAAATCAACCCACTCTTTTCGCAAGAAGTTCAACGTTGGTGTAACACACTTGTAACCCATATGTGTCAAATAGACAAAACATTTTAACATGGTGGGATGTATTACGATTTAATATATTAGATCTCGTTACTTATGTACAAATACTTTTCAAGGTGTTAATCATATAACCTAACCCACCTTTTAACACCACGAAAAAATCATACAATAATACATATTCATACCTTACGTAATTTTCCCAATCTTCTAATTTCAATACTCGACACTACACTCGTGTTCTCACACATTACATGGAATACAACAATGCACTAAGGGGTATTGTTTTGCTAGGTTTCCCACTCTACTTCTACTGGTAACAAGTTGGAATTTAGGTTTGGCCTAAACTCAACCTTTTAATTTAGGCTTCCCTTTTATATTATATTTTGTGTGTAAGATTTTAACAATGCACTGGACAATTAGTTCTGAACCAATATTATGCTAAGCCTAACATTCTTATGCCTACAACCTTCTTTACAGGTGATGAGTGTCTTAAAAAATTTCCTCAAGCAGTGGTGATTTCTACACTACCCATTACTTAGGGTTTTGGGACTCGTTGCAAATATTTACAACATCAATACTCTTCACAAGGAATAGTAGACACATAGCTTCCCCTATTAGTATGTGATTACTATTTATGACTTCATATAGCTTTTTACATTTATTGCTAGCAACTCGTTCATTTCCCTTTCCTAAGGCACCCCTAGTTCATTACCCATCTATTTGGTGCTTATGTTTTAAAGGGTCTCTGTTAGTATGATTCTAACATTTCCATATATATATATATATATCGCTAGAGGCAAATCTATGAAATGACCATAAATCTTCCTTGAGTATCAGGATACAATTATAGTTCCAACATTCCCTTTTGAGAGTGTAAACATAAACTTAACCTTTAATACCATATGAAAGAATTACTCCCACACTTTTGGTTTTAATCTGTCGATACTGTAATAACGTACCTTTTCCATGGTATTTCATATCCTTATCCTCTTGCTTACCTCTTTCAATCTTTGAAGGCCCACTCAGATAACTTATTTTCCTCGTCCATCATTGCCATGCATCCATAAATAAAGTCATTTGATTGGTTATAATTATCCATATTCCTCTTTTCTAAATTTAGGTTGAGCCCAAATAGGCCTGATTGTTGTCACTTTAGCTTTGATAGCATCTGCAATATACCTGATATTCGTCAATGTAAAATCAAAGAAAAATGGGGAAATTTTTCCTCTTTTTCTAAGTCCAAACAAGTCAAATATGTCAGTCTATGGAAAAAGTATAAAAATATAATCGTAACATTATCATGATCATCTATTCATATCAGGAACTAAACATTTAATCATATATATTTAAATCATTAGTTAATTTATGAGTTAATCCCATTGAATAAAAAATTACTTTTTATTGAACCATACCATTTTCCATTAAGGGTCTACCAAATAAAATCACCTTGGTGCTTATTTACATAAACAACGTACAATGAGGTACACCCATTATACTAATTTCTAGACAATCCCTCATGTAACATGCCCAAATCAGAAATTAAAATAAAGAGACTTTATCTTTCAAAAGATCACTTATACCTTCGAACAATTACCCTTTATACTTTATCTATGGCAAAATATTTTATGCATTTTCATTTTTCTAACAATCCTTTAGGATTTAGCCTTTCTCTGAAAGCTTTACCTTGTAACTATAACATAATATTTCTACCAATGCTAATCATAATAATAACATAAACTTCATGATCGAACACCATAGATACGATGCATTCTAGTTTTAAATACGTATGTTTCCTCTCAATAGGGGAATACTTATGTTCAACCTCAAATTATCATTTTTGTAACATCCCATTTTTAAACCCAATTCAAAATATATTGACTTGAAACTATGGGCCTCTAAGTGATTTACAATTACTATTTCAATCATTAATATTTAACCATAATGTATCTATCATCAATGGTGGAGAGTTATAGAATTACCATCCCATTAAGCAAAGATGCTCTATTTAACGACTATTCATTATTTATCTAAATAATGAATCATAAGACGCACACTTCCATTCATATCAATAGCTTCTATTTACAAAATATTTAATCAACAATATATTAGTTGTGTTGATGAGAATATCCTAATGTGATTATTGAAGGTTCTCAACATTCCATTAAATTATTATTCATAACCTTAACGGCTGTAGTCCACAAGAATTTCATCATCAAAGTGCTTTTAAATCAATACTAGTGTGCGGACAAAATCATTCTAATACCAACAACTTTCCATGATTATTCTTTCCAAAGTATTTAATCAATTGACAACGTTGCAGAACAATATTATAAGTACACCAAACAATACAAGGAAATAAAACACTTAGATATAAAAACAAGAAAGACACCAATGTACGTGGTTCACCCAATCCATGGGTTACATCCACAAAAATATCACATCATGTGATTTTTATTACAATAAGAGGTTACAATCCGCAACATCATTGTTTCTTTACTCTTTTGTTCTTTGCATATACTCTCTCACCGAGAGTATTTCTAATCTCTTTGATACTAAGATCACAACTACGACATGAATTCTAACATGTTCTTTCTTGTATCCTAACAAGAATACTGAGATACCTTGCATAACTTGGTTGGTTAATAGGCTCTTAACCTATCCCCACTCAAAATAGGAATATAAATTAACATTAAGGGCCTTTTAAACCCCAAACACATAGTTGTTTACTTAAGTTTTAAAAAAAAAGCATAAAATCGCATAAAAGGAAAACACAATGCAAGGATTTTGATTCCCTATAACCAAATGCAACCGTTCAAGATCAAGATCAGAATTCAGATGCATACACACAAAAAATTGTTTATCAAGGTTCAGATCTATATCGATTACAATCTATATATATTTATATCAAATCGATGAATCATGGGAGAGTTTAGATTGATTCCTAAACTCAAAATGTAGAAAATAAGATTTGTTTGCATAAAAAAATATTTATACATACTTCCAGGCTGATATATGGATTATAGTATATATATATATATTTCCAAAATGTAAATAGCAAGAATTTCAGATTATCATTGCATAGGTTCGATTCCCACAACCAATGCATCATTTGATTAAAGTTCAAAGAATACACTGGGAATCATGCTCAGGGATTTAGATCTAAATCCAAAATAGAATGCAAGGTTCGATGTAAATCATAGAATGTATACCCTGGGAATCCTTATCCAAGTCCATATCTACATCGACGCAAAGGAAGAATTAAATGGATTTGGTTCAAATCATAGACATAGTGCTGGTACAATGCTGGTACACTTTAACATTCAGATCTATATGGTTTCAAGACTCAAACTAGAAGTTATCCATTCGGATAGCATGAACAAACCTTTAGATTCACTAGAATCAAACATTCCTAACCAAATCAAACATTGGTAATCTTTAGCATTCAAATCTTTACTATTTAAGACTCAGACTAGAAGTTATCCATTCATATTGGAAAATCTTTCATTCAAACCACGGGGAAAATGTGCACATGCAGCCATTCAGATTGGGGTTTTTGATCTATGTTTAACGCTGATATTCATCCAATGCAGAGGATATAAACACACATCGAAATAAAATGTAGTAGGCACAAAACACATATGTGATGATCAACGGATTCAGATATTAACTTTAGCATAGATCTGGATCTGATTTTTAAAGCCGAGATTCATTCAAGGAAGTGGGTGTAAACACATATCGAAAAAAAATGCAGAGAGGTCAAATGGATCCAAAACGCATGTGATGATCAGGCATACAATGACTAACTTTAGCAGAGATCTAGATCTGATTTTTTACGCTGATATTAATCCAAACCAACGGGAAACAACACATATTGAAATAAAAAGTAGAGGGGTCAAATAGACCCAAAACGCATAAGTGATGATCAGGCATACAATGATTAAGTTTAGCAGAGATCTAGCTCTGAGTTTTTACATTGAGATTCATCCAGGTAGAGGGAAACAAGATATTACTGTAATAGAATGTGGATTCATCTTACCTTTCAGTACAGGTAGAGGGAGGTCACAGTTCTCACAGGAGCAAGATCTTTCAAAAGTAGCAAACAAAACTCATCATGCATATGAAATTGCTCCACGAATACGAAATCCCCCTAAAGAGCTGGTGATTTTCACCTTTAGCTCTATGTGCCATTCCCCCCCAAAATGAATTTCCTAAATTATTAAATAGCCATAGAATAAAAGGTTTTTTCCATATGGCACGCCAAGCTCCCAACAATTAAGGCAGTAAATCTGCCATTATCTTCATTGAGGCAGGTTTCCCTCAATTTTGCAGCCAAGAAACCACCTGGAGGCATGCATCCAACCCCAAAATCATATTTTAGTCTCACTAAGATCTTTATTTTGAACAAAAATATATTGGTTAAGGAAATTATGTATATTGTAAATACTGGCCTTGGAGAGTTACTAATCAAACTTCTCACTTTTCATAGAAGGAAAACTATCCTTGTCCTAGATATTTATATTTCATTTACAAGTTATAAAAAGGATTATATATATTTTTTAATATGTAAATGCCTTTATTTAGTTTATATAAAGGATTCCCCCTACGTAGTTAGGATTATTTTCAGTTGTCATGATTATAAGGGATCCTATATAAATAAACCTTTGTACCTGTAATAATGTACAACATAACTCAAAAATATTTTAAATAAATACCATCTTTGCCCTTTTGTAAGGATAGTTATGTAGACACCAAAGGGAGGATCATACGGACCCACTAATAGTTAACCAAGTAATCGTTATGATTATGACTTACTTCAACTTAGGATGATACCTAAGGTTTAGGTCATCAAGGGAATCATTATATTCTCTTTGATTTCCCCAAGGCTACACTCATCGTGTTAACATTTCCCCTAGTGGTTTCTAGTTGCCCTCTGTTAAGTTGCGTCATTGTTTTAAGTCTCCTAAATCTACAACCTATGAAATTAATCACCTAACCTACAATGTTTTACTAGTGAGGCCTTGGCCTTGAGCTCCTCACTAGAAAACAAGTACAATAAACATTCAACATTACAATTATTTAGGGATATACAGGAAGGATATTATAGGGGTGATTAAGGACAGAGAAATTTTTTCCTAATCTATGGTTCGGTGGAACATGGTTGTTCCCTCTTCATTGCAGACTGTGTTATGATATTTTTTTAATACTGGTGTTTGTTCTTCCGTTCTAATAAACTCAGAGTATGCGGTTTATGTGCATTTATTTGTTTTCCATTGTTAAATAAATGATAATTAGTGGATTCATATTCACAGTAGGAAATAATGATTATGATCTATTGTTTCCATACTTTGTTGTGCCATGTATTGAGGAAAATGGCAACTTGAACAATATAATTGCTTCCGTAAAAAGTCATCGGCTTATTCCATGTTTTTCCTTTGATTTAATGCATTTAGGGAATTTGTAAACAATACAAATGTATGCTTCTTTATTGTTGTGATGCTAAGAGAATGTATTAAGTTTTCCATTGAAATTATTATTGATTAAATGGGTGTGTATGCAATTTTTAGTAATTCCCTGGTTGTTCTTAGTTTTCTGCAGTGTTTTACTTAAAGCACTATCTTTGTGATACCAGACCTTGGTATACAGACGTGAGATAGTCTGATAAAGTGTTTTGGTTGGATCTGACTTTTTTCGAACTAGTAAACTTAACCCTTTTGTTTTTGAAAGAGTGAGTGATCCTATGGTGTTGGATTTCTGCCAAACTCAATCAACGACGGACTCTAGTTAGCACAAAACCGGTTTGTATAAATTTCCACGCACACCAGGAGTTGTTAAATCCTCTTCTAGTTGAACTCATGGAATTCCTGAGGACCATTCGATCTTTATCAATGGTGGAACTCAAATTCCTTAAAACGGATTGTAAAAAAATTCGTTGCACACCAAGAATTGTTAACCTCCCTTCTAGTTTAACTAGCAAAATAGCTCACAATTGTTGATGCGTTTGTAACTTCGGAATGTATTCGCTTGTATATATTATATTTTATTTCATTGTACCCTGATGTTACTATTGAGAAACTCATTAATATAATAAATTCATGTAAATTCATAGAGGTCAACCCTTCTTTGTAAGTCGGGGAAATAGTCCAACAGTTGAGGGGTACTAGGGTTATTTGACTCTCCTAGTGAGGTCAGCCCTGGTAAGTAATTGTCAAGTGAAAAACTAGTCTAAATAGAGACTGAGAGTCTCTATTTGAAACAAACAAACTCACTCAACTGTAGCTCATGAGTGAGAGAAGAGGAGCTCACACACGTGAGAGAGAGAATAGATGTCGAAGATCATCTTGGTGACCTTGGGTTTTACTTTTTCCATTGGTGCTCATTCTAACTCTGAGGAAGTTGCGGGGTTTTCTCCTTTATGGTATCCTTGAGGAAAAATCTTTGTGTCTCTTGTCTCTTGTGATTACTGTTGTGCATGTTACTATCTCAGATAAGATCCTAAGATCATATTTATTAAATAATAAAAATCTAAGATTGTATCAGAGCTAACTTGAGAAGAAGACACTGTGCAGCTGCAGAAACTAGGAATTCCTAATTTTTGGGTCTCTCTCCATAGATCATCAGTAAAGGAAACTAGTTTAACTCTCCATTGAAGGGTGCATCTTTCTGTCGAAGCATAATTTGATTTCGGGCATTTTTAGTTTTTGACTTGTTACTGTTGTGGGTAATTATGGTTTTTCACAGAAGAGGATTTTTTGAGTGATCCCATCATAGGATTGATCTCCTCCTCAAAATTGAAATTTAGAGACCAAGGTCAAAATGTCTGGTTGGGTAAAACTCTGAGAAAGTCAAACCCGAATTTGACCCTCGACCAAAAAACCCTACAAGACTAAAACTCGTCATTTTAGTGCATTCGTTGTATATCGATATTGGAAAAGGCTCAGGATACAAAACTTTTATAGGCCGAAGATAAATTCATTATGTACCCTTGTAAAAGTTTCAGCCTCAGATTCGCTATATTCTGGGAGATATGATTCCTCCAAATCAGGGTTTGAGCCGCTCCCTGGATTCATCCCTAAACAAGACACCTAGGGAAAATATCTATATCTGGGGGTTCGAAGGTCCAAATGAAATTTATCAAGATGTTACATATAGGGAATAAACTATACTTTCTATGGTAAAATTTTCAGATCCTAAAGGTGCAACAGTGACACATGGAAGTCTGTACAAGTTTGTTATGTTGAAAAACCTAAAACATGCCACCTTGAGAAAAATCTCATAAGTACCAATTGGTGAAACCAATTCTGATAAAAACTATGGTGTTGCAAAGAGGACAGACTAGGATACGTGAGTACTAAATTTCATACATAGAGGAGCATTATGTTCAAATATACTGCAGGAATAATATCAAACATTTATGGAGAAGAAATTGGAAAATTATGGCTTCCTGTTCTTGGAGCTTCTCTCCACTATTTTCAGAAAAGGAGTACATTGAACAACTTACCTGGAATAGGCCCTTCTTTCTATCCAATCAGAAGTTTCAAATTCCAAGTTTTGAAAAATAGGGTCTCTATGAAAAACCCTAGATCATCCAGCTCTGGAACCAGGATGGACACCTCAAATCGGCAAGATCTAAATTTTTGCTATTTACATTTGAGGTTCTCATTTCAAAATGACTAATTAGACCAGCTTGATGACAAGCTTGGTGAAGCTGACAACTTTCAAGCATGGAATTATATGATCTCAGTCGTTCTTGAGAAAATGAATTGGACACCTACATAGGTGGAGAGGTTCCAGTTCCAGAGGGAGATGAGGCTAAAGGCTTACACAAGAAGAACTTGGTCAAGTCCATGAGGATTGTTGTTGATTCTATCAAGGATCACCTTATAAGAACTTGTTCAAGGCCAAGAGGATTATTGGTGATTCTATGAAGGATCACCTTATACCACAAGTGTCTTCCCTAAAGACACCTAAAGAGATGTTTGATTCCTTGACCAAGCTATTTGAAGGAAAGAAGCTAAATAAGAAGAAGTATAGAAACTCCGTGATCCTTGAAGAAATTGACTTAGATCAATATTTTAGTAAAGAAGTTATAAGAGCCAGAGGGAGATGAGGCTAAGGCTATAGCCAAGAGAACCATGGCAGATCTATTAGAGATCGTCTCATTCCTCATGTGTCATCCTTGAAGACACCAAAAAGGATTGTTTGATGCTATGACAAAGAAATCAAAAAAGAATAATATATTGTTACAACCACCTTGAATGGCCTCCTAGGATCATGGGATTCATTCATTCGAGGAATGTGTGCTAGAAGGAATTTATTACCTTCAATAGAGTCTAGGAAGAGTGCACACAAGAAGAAGCTTGATTCATAATAGGAGAAGAGAAAATGGGAGCAACTAAAGATCAATCTCTTACAATCCAAAGAAGATCCCTCAAGTGACGAGGAATATGAAGGACTCAACTCTTCAAGAACCTCTTATCCACCTTAGAATTTGGATAAGAAATGATGTTCTTATGACTGAAGAAGATGATGAAGCTGAAGTCTCAAGAAGGATTCTACCCACAAAACAAATAAATATCAGTATTCAATTGTCATTTCATGATATTATTTTGTTATGCATTTGTTTATATTCAGTTGACGTGTTATGCATGATAGAATATTTGCATTAATGACAGTATACTACTAATATGCATGTGATGGGTAAGTGTCCCATGGTTCTATACAACTCTCCATTGCTACTTATCTAGAATGAAACCTCTTTGCTGACATATTGGATTAGTGCACAATCTCAATGATATAATGGTAGAGATGGAAGGAATCTAGAAATTTTTTGTGAGATATGGATGAATGTTGTATTGGCTAAAATAGTTGCATGATTATATATTTATGCATAAGAATTTTCCAATATGAATATGCCTTATGAAATGTTTCTAACCATACGACTAATGAATTTGACTTGCAGGAAAGATCGTGCACAATCACCTACAGGAAAAGAAGGACGAGACTTGTTCCAAAGAACAAGTGATGACACTTCAAAATTCACTCTAATAATCCAAAATGAAGAATGATGACTAGAATGCAATGTCAAAGACCTGAAGGGAAGTCCGTAGTATCTTCCATATGGATCTACAAGATCCAACATGTAGTATATGACAACATCGTAGGATACAAGGCAATATTCGTAGCAAAAGGCATATCACAGAAAGAAGGCATAGACTATGAAGAGACATTTTCAGCCACTGGAAGTCGAGACACATGACAGTCAGACTTATGTGTGCAAAGAAAGAAAGAAGGACTTGTACAAGCTTATAAGGAACCCATGGGATAGCACATACATGGAGATATTGAACATCACCTAGAGTGATGAAGATATTAACCTTTGATACAAGGTTGAAGATCAAATCCTATATAGGTTGAAAAGGTTACAGATAGAGGATATTGGTATCCAATGACCCTAGATGGATACATAGAATATTAGTAGCAGAGGAAGCTACTTATCACTCCATTACAGAATGTTTGAATACATAGAGTATGAAAGGTAGAGGGAGAATGATGCTCTATTTTAGAGGGAGTTACTACAGAAGGTCCTGAGGTTCGACATGATACGTGGGATGGAAATCTTGTTGATGGCTCTAGGATTTACTAATAGTAAATAGGATGCCAACCATTACTTCAAGGTTGAAGGAAGAATACCAGCGATGGTCATGTTATATGTCGATGACTTATTCCTGACATGAAAAGAAGAACTCATTAAAGTTGCAAGAAGGAGAATTGTTGTCGAGTTTGAGATGAAGGACTTGGATATGATGCACTACTTTATAGGCATGGATGTGTGGCAGAATGCGGATGGAATCTCCCTTCAAAAAGGGAAGTATGCCATAGATATCCTGAAGAGGTTCAAGATGATGGAATGCAAGGCCATTACCACACCTATGACATCAAAACTGAAGCTATTGAGTGACGCTTTATTGGAGTGGGTGGATGGTACATCGTATCGTCAAATGATTGGGTCAGTGATCTACTTGATCAATACGAGACAAGATATTTGCTTTGTTGTGAACACATTCATTCTTAATAGATTCGAGACATGTTCACCTAATTTCTGCAAAGCATATTTTGAGGTTCCTAAAGGGTACAGTTGACTATGGGATCAAATATGAAGTGAATCAGAATATTAACCTGGAGGGTTATGTGGATTCAGATTGGGAAGGAAGTGCCATTGATAACAAGAGAACTTTGGGGTGCTTCTTCAGTATGGGATTAGGTTTGATCACTTGGTTTAGTAGGAAGCAGTCCTGCGTGGAAATGAGTACATATGAAGAAGAAGAGGAGAAATGAAGCTCCAGTTTCTGATCCACATTGAGATCTCTCAAAAGAGGGAGTTCTAGCATAGCTGGTGAGAGAGGTTGTCTGAGCTTAAAATCCTGGCGAAGCTCATAGGTTGATGAGACGTAAATAGTCCTATAGGTTTTCCTCAGATGTAATCAGTCTTGGAGAAGCTCGTAGGTTATCCTTGGATGTAATCATCCCTGATGTGATTCTATCCTAGAAATGGCCATAGCAAAGTTTGAGTACTTCAGAGAGAAGCTTTTTTTTCTCCAGATCGAAGTTCCTCTGAAGGAGAAGTGATGAGTCCAAGATCCTTTCTCACATGGTGTAAGGACTAGTTCCTCCCCTGGTTAGCTGTTAGTGTTGTTCCTTTTTGACATGGTGGCAGGATTGGTTCCTCCCATGGTAAGATGTAAGTGTTGTGCTTTTTTGACATGGTGGTAGTATTGGTTCCTCATATGCTCAGATGTAAATGATGTCCCTTTCTGACATGGTTGTAGGATTGGTTCATCCCATGGTCATATGTAAGTGTTGTGCCTTTCTGACATGGTGGCAGGATTTGTTCCTCACATGGTCATATGTAAGTGTTGCGCCTTTCTGACATGGTCACAGGATTGATTCCTCCCATCAATATATATAAGTGTTGATACCTACAACCAACATGAAAAAGGGTTGTCTCTATAGAGAAAGATGTTGGAGAGGGAAAGGCCTACAAACAACATGAAAAAGGGTTCACTCTGTAGAACTACAACCAGCATGAAAAAGGGATGACTCTATAGAGAAATACCTTGCATATGGAAAGGCCTACAACCAACATGAAAAAGGGTTGGCTCTGTAGAACTACAACTAGCATGAAAAAGGGTTGGCTCTATAAATGAAGACCTTGGAGAGGGAAAGGCCTACAACCAACATGAAAAATGGCCGACTCTGTAGAGGAAGAACTTGTAGAGGGAAAGGCCTATATCTGGCATGAAAAAGGGATGGCTCTGTAGAAATACAACCAGCATGGAAAAGGGATAGATCTGTAGAGGAAGACCATGCAGAGGGAAAGGCCTACAACCAGCATGAAAAAGGGTTGGCTCTGTAGAACTACAGCCAACATGAAAAAGGGTTGTCTTTGTATATGGCGAACTACAACCATCATGAAAAATGTTTGGCTCTGTAGATTTACATCTAGCAAGAGAAGGGGTTGGCTCTGTCGATGAAGACCTACCTGGAGCCTAGGCCTACAACTGACATGAAAAAGGGTTGGCTCTGTAGAATTCCTATGAAAAGTAGAATTGAGAGATAGCACCATTTACTCAAGATAGTGGGAGTAGTGATGATGATGATGATCCAGTTCAATGATGATCTTGTGATGAATAATTGTGTTGATAAACCATGTCAAGAGAATACCTTCCTAGTTAAGAGGGGGTGTTTATTTATTTGTAACTTCAAAATGTATTCACCTGTATATCTTATATTGTATTCCATTGTATCTCGATGTTCCTATCGAGAGAATCATTAATATAATAAATTCATGTAAAGTCATAGAGGTTAACCCTCCTTTGTAAGTCGAGGAAATAGTCCCCATAGTTAAGGGGTACTAAGGTTATTATACTCTCCTAGTGAGGTCGGCCTTGGTAAGTAATTGTCAAGTGGAAAACTAGTATAAATAGAGAGTGAGGCTCTCCATTTGAAACACACCCACACACGCATTTGTAGTGCATGAGTGAGATAAGAGGAGAGCACACAAGGGAGAGAGAGAACAACTGTCGAGGATCATCTTTGTGTCTTTAGGTTTTACTTTTTCAATTGGTGCTCATTCTATCTTTGAGGAAGTTGCGAGGTTCTCTCCTTTATGGTTTTGTCTCTTATCTCTTGTGATTATTGTTGTGCATGTTATTCTCTCAGATAAGATCCTAAGATCATATTGATTAAATGATAAAAATATAACAACAGTCGTCGATATTCACCAAAGTCTATCTTTTTTATTGATCATAAATGCATTTTATCCACGATCACCGCTAGTTATCTGTGCTTATCGAAGCCATTAGTTTCATTTAGAAGATTCATTCTCGATTCTTGATATAATAATATATGCCATGGATCTATCAAATATACATGCCCTTTATGCCTTTTATAATCTTTGATGAATTTAATAGAGCATGGGTCAATTATTTGTACAACCCGAAGCTTACCGTTGCATATCTACATAGTTTAGAGTTGAGATTTTAAGCAGGATTATGCCGTTGTCGATAAAAGTATGGTCTCGTGAATGGATATGTATTATTATGATATTGTTTAATGTATTAAGGATCTGTTACACCTACTACTATGATGTGTTGTAAGCGGTTTGGCCATTCACCTAGGAGAAGTACTCTTGGTCTGTTGGGGAGCATTGTGGCAGCTTGAAATACACCCTCTCCACCTATAATCCAGTATAACTAATAGGTTGGGTTTAGTTCCTGTAATTGGAGACTCCTGGTCCATTTGAATGAATGTGGCTTGTTTGGGTTGCCGCTTTGATGTCTTAATGTTTTCTGGAAAGAATTGCTTGCTTACTGCATGTTTTCCTTGGTGAATACCATGGATATTACTTATAGTCACATTTAAGATTGTTACACTTGCTAGTTCTCCCTGGAAGATTCAACAATGTGGAAATCCCATATTTATTTATAAATGAGTTGAATGTGTAGAAATATTGTCACCAATTTCCAACATAGTTTACTGTGGTTAAAGGTTCTTGTACGTTACATCTGAATATGCCTTGGTTTTCCACTACAATTTCTTAAGTCCATGAATACCAGAAGTCTGGTATAAAAAGTAAAAATGTGTCTAATTTAAAGTTTAATATGTACTTTCCTGGCTTTCAAAATCTGCAACGGAAGGAGGAAGGAGGAAGTAAGCAAGTGGAAAAGGTTAAGTAAAGTCTTAATAATGTTAAGACTTCTACTTTCTGCAATTCGCATAGTGAAAAGAAGAAAGTAGAAAGGAAATGTTAAGTCTTAAGGATGTTAATACTTTCATGATCCGCACAACGGAAGGTGGAAAGTAGAAAGTGTAAGTTTAAGCCTTAAAGAGTTAATATTGTCATGCTCTAGAATCTTCATAGCATAAGGCTGAAAGCAGAAGGAAAGAGTGTAAGATTAAAGTTATTAATATTTCCACGATTTGTGATCCACACAGCAGAAGGTAGAAAGTAGAAAGTAAAGGTTAAAGTCTTAAATTTATCAATACTTCTACAACATAGGATCCGCACAGCAGAAGGAGGAAAGCATAAAGTAAAGGTTGAAGTTTTAAATTTATTGAGACTTTCGTGATCAGCGATCCGCACAGTGGAAGGCAAAAAGTGGAAAGTAAAGGTTGAAGTCTTAAAGTTATTAATACCTCCACGATCCAATTTCCGAAGCACGGAAGACAGAAAGTGGAAGTGCGGAAGGAAGAAAGGCTGTTAGAAGTCCTTCGCACATTGGATTTTCTGATTTCCAAGTTTCGAAATGTGGAAGGATGAAAGCAAAAGTGCTAAAGGAGAAAGGTCGAAAGGCCATTAAAATTCCTTTGCACATTTGAGTTTTCGATTTTTGAATTCCGAAGTATGGAAGGTGAAAATAGAAAGCGTGGAATGCGAGAGGAGGAAAGTTCCTCAAAATATCCTTCACACATATGAGTTTCTGATTTTCAAGTTTTGAGGTGTGGAAGGTGGAAAGTGGAAGTGTGAAAGGAGGAAGGAAGAAAGGTCGTTGAAAGCTCCTTCACACATTTGAGTTTCTGATTTCCGAGCTTCGAGGAGAGGAAGGTAGAAAGTGGAGGTGCGGAAGTTGGAGGGAGGAAAGTTGATAAAGGATTTCTGTAGTTTTCTGTTTTCCTCATTTCCGAGTTCCACAACAGAAGGTCGAAACTAGAAGGGCAGAAGGCAAAAGGAGAAGTGCAGAAAGGATAGGTCCAGTGTGGAAATGATCATTCTGGTTGCAGAATGGATCTGTTAAGGGAAGAAATGACCTCCCTAATTGTAGAAGTGGATTTAAGTGTGGAAGGATGAAATTCCTTGCAGAAATTATTGTTGGTTGTTTTTCTAAAGCTTAAAGTTGGATATTTATGAAGGTTATAGCCAAAATTCCTATGAAATAATTATATTGAATTTTTTTTAATATGCATATTTTTAGGTTATATGGATATGCCACAAAATGACAAACAAATGACAAGAGAAAAACCCTAACGTGAGGGTTAAGGCTTAAACCTTCCCATCATGTAGCTCATTGAATGTACCAGCCTAGCCTCCAGTAAATCTCAAATTGAAATCCCCTTGCATATACTTTGGCTCCATACAATTCGCCATTCAAATATTTAAACCCACTCTCTATAGTATTCAAAATGAACATAGTTTTAAACCCTCATTCCATTCAAATCATAAACCCTCAATACTAGAGTTAAATTCTTATACCATAGTTTATATGCATGTATTTTTACATTTATGATTAAACCCCTTTCTTTCTATAGTAGTGAGATCAATTTTGTAAGCGTAGGGTTTATTAATTCTTTGACAAAACCTTTAGTGCTTAGGAGAAGGCAGTTGTAGATGCTAGAATTCTTTTTCGTCACGTTCGTGAACCTAGGTTTATAGGGGAAGTCACTTGTAGTAAGATAGGTACACATGCATTAGTTAGCAATGAACTAAGTAAGCCTAGTATCAGAGGATCCCTTACCTTTCCGATTGATTCGATAGGGAAAAATCCCACCACTCCACCCCTTTACATACAGAGGAAAGTCATCCTCTTTGTTGTAAAAAAATAATAACTAGATAATGTAGCATGAAAGAAAAACATGAACAGAATAGCATAAGTAGCATCAGTAAAATAGATAAACATGTACATAAACTACAAGCGCATCGAAATATAGAATAGTGACATCTTCATCGTTATACAAGAATCACACAAAAAGTAAAACAACAACATAACTTAGGCTTAGTTATTTATCCAAGTTTTTATTCTGCAGTAAAAAGAAGATGTCCTTAAGATCTCAGTAGTTTTATTAGCCTACAAAATTTTTATTTTATTTTATGGATTTTAGGGACATTACAAGTGGTATCAGGGCCCAAATTTAGACACCAAGAGACCTAATGAGTGCCACTAAACATGTGTTGCAGAAATGAACATTTCAAAACTGTATTTTAAATTTTGTAAATGAACAAAAAATTACGTGTTACTAAATGTTTTAATTGCAGGATTAAAAAACGGTTCAGATCATGAATACAAAAGAGGACAACAGTCGACAAGGGAATCTGAATTCCCCAACACAAGAAGAAGAACTAGTGGTGGAATTAAATTCCGATCTAATGAAAACCATATAAAGTTCGCATGCATACTTACAAATATTTAAATATTATAACATGAATGAGAGAAAAGTGAAGAAAGAAATCAATGAAGCTTTACTTCAGAACACGATGGGAGTAAACACTCTTAGAAAATATACCCATTGAACCAATAAATCTAAGGAAGGTTAACATCAAAAAATGACCAGCATTTCAAAGGAAGAAGGAAGAGAAGAGCACACACTTGATCTTATAGAAAGGGATTATCACAGTATTTCTAGTGATAATTCACTTTCTCCTTCTAGAAAGAGGTAGAAAATGATAACAACATCCAAGGAGAATTTCAAAAAATAAAAGCCCCAGCCTATGAAGGATAGATGAATACCGAGTAGAAGGCTGAACAATGGGTCTTAGGTATGAGAAAATAATTTTGAGTACACAACTACTCTAGTTAGATGAAATCCCGGCTGGACATTTATAATTTAAATGGAAAAGGAGCTAGATGGTGAAGAGACCTAAAGCATACCAAAAAGGATGAAGTAAAAGAAATCATATGGAGTAATTTTCATAGAATATTTTAGGATAAATACATGTATCAAATATTCTTCGACATGAAGGTGAAATAATTCCATTAGTTAAGGATGGGATCCATGACCATGGACTCCTTTATAAACAAATTATTGGATCTATTGCATTGCATGCCTTACATAAAGGACAGAAAGGTGACGATACAATATTTTTTGTGGTGTCTTCCTCCCAATTTTTGAGAGAGAATTGATTTTGACATGCCCAAAACCCTATACACTACCTTATACAAACCTAGGATTTTCAATGAGCATGGAAAACTAAGGCAGGAAAACATAAACAAAAGTTGAGACAGCTCTAGGACCTTCTTGGACAACCGAAAACCTAGTTTTAGACCATTGCCTTACATGAAACAAAACCATAATTTTCTGGCTAACAGAAACTTCAACAATATAAGTGCAAAGCCAAATGTTCCTGCACCAAATACTAAGATACCAACAGCAAATGGAGGAGCCAAGCATGCCCCACTCCAATTTAATTGTTGGAAATTCTAAGGACCCCAAAAAAATGACGTATAAAATATTTTACAACAACATTGAAACCATATTGATTCTAAGTCCATTGACTATGGAATCCACCGTCTTTCCAAAACATACACATACAAAAAGGAAACTATGGCAATGATGGAACATAGAGGCTATGAATCCCTCTTTCCTATAGGATGAAGACCCCTAATGGTTTAATAATATGAAATTCCAACTTCTCTTGCAAGGTGGAGAAAGTCGGTTCCTACATGACCCACGAACCCAACAGCATCCATGCAAGGTGTCACATCTAGAAACCCAGAAAACTAAGTAGGGCTAGATGTCGGTTAAGAAATAGTTGAGTTTCATAATCCTGAACAAAGTATAAGTTTTTTTTACTCACCCTAATTTGTAAAGAAACAAGACTAGGAGGAGGTGACCCTATCTCCGGCCTTGTCAGCTTCTCCATAACCTAAACACCCACAATGCAATCATAACCTTAACATTTTACAAAAAAAATAAAACTATAAATGCTAGTGACCGTGGTTAAAATACTTACATTATCTAAGTGCAGAGAGGGATGGGGATTGAATCCTCCTAAATGCCCTTTTCTCTCCTCTTCCTGCAATTAAAAACCATACCCAAGTTAATTTTTCTGGTATGAGAGTCTACAAAACAAAATAATGTATTAAATTTGTGACAGAACTGAGCAGGTTTCAATGATCCTAACTCGTTAAAGGTAGGTAAAAGGTCATTAAATGCTAGACTAGATTCGATACATAGTAAACCAGCAAGTTCAATACCTTTGGTGGCCATCAACCTAAGTAAGACTTCAACACACCTTGCAAGTAACCAAACAAATGCCATTAATGAATGGGTAAAATCTTATACCCAAGAAAATACACAGCACGACCATGGAAGATGGAGCTTCCGTCCAAAAATCATTGCAGAAAAAAAACAACAACGAAGTGAAACATTTGGATAGGAAAATCCACATTAAACACTTGCAAAAACACTTGCGAACATCTAAGAGAGGTGGAGGGAGGATAATTAATCTCATGCATGCCATTAACTGCATGACTACGTTGTCAACTCGCATATAGGACAAATATTTAATACCAAGGTCAATGATCAAATCATAACTCATGTACCTCCCATTTTATCGCATGGATACCATATATTATAACATCTCAAATATTGTAATGTCAAGGTTCAACCCTTGACTATGTATGAGTACCATAGTTCCCAATTATTAACATTTAAGTCGAGCACATAAAACCTTATTCATATACCTTGCACAAGTACCGTGGGTTATACCTTAAATCCAATATGTTAATCTTCATCATGTCTTGGTAAATGGTAAATGGGATAAGGACTACGATGTTTAACAGCATAGCCCCCCAACTATCATGCTTCATAAAACTATGTTTCTAGCTTCATCGAGTTAGGGCATGATGACTAGGGGAAAGACCAGCCATAGGGATAAGAAACCATTAGAAAACCATATAATAAGATAACTATAAAAATCAATAATAACATCACCTGCAGGTGTGGCGCTAAGGTCGTCAATAACCAGATGCAAACACCACATAGATTACAACCTGTCCAAATTAGCAAGATTTCAAATATTAGATATTACACAAATAAATGACAATGTATTCATGATGCGATCATTAATACATGTTACATTATTCAGTTTGTAAAAGAGTATATATATGGAAATTATAGGTGTGTGACTGGAAAGCTCACTAAGAACTTCTTCAAATGGTAGAGGTTTCTTGAAATCAACAAATGTTGAATATTGAAAGAAAAGATAAAACTTTATTTATGCATGCAATTACACTTCTAATGTGTTGTATATGAGAGATATGAAATCTAATGTACCTAGTTTAGGGAAATTGCATTTTGGATCATATCCAGATGATTCTACTCTGTATAAAGAAGTCAGTTAGTCTCTTAATTTACCTAGAAGACCTCTGGTATTTTATGCTTGTTTCTAAGCATATGTTTGAGTACCTTTAAGGTACATTAGAATAGGTTGTTTCTTGTATTTGATACATGATATACCTATTATGTTATCTAGTTATTTTTTTATCCCGAGATAAGCTATGCATGTTGCATCTAGTACTACAAATGATAAAGAGCGTCTAGTACTACAAAAGATGAG
Organism: Pseudotsuga menziesii; assembly: GCA_001517045.1. Lineage (NCBI taxonomy): Eukaryota > Viridiplantae > Streptophyta > Pinopsida > Pinales > Pinaceae > Pseudotsuga > Pseudotsuga menziesii. The sequence goes on along the minus strand of LPNX010311387.1, from coordinate 18,176 downwards.
TGTATTTAGGCTAGTATTAAGCAAAGTGTATTGCGGATACTACTACCTTCTCAATAGTAATGTAGCTTGGGAAGCTACCTACTAGGGTGAAATACTTGAGCCTACACTCATTAGGCGCTAATAGTCAAGATTTCTTAAAAACCCTATGTGTTATGACATAAAACATTAAGATGAAGTCTCACTTCATCAAAGTCATGGTCATGTAAAATATAAATTTCTGTACATAGATCTTGATGAGAAGATTGCAAATTTGTGGACAATCTGCTATTAGTGACAAAGTTGAGATACTTCCGAGATAAGCTTGGTATGGCAGTAAATTCCTGGTAAGGAAGAGAATGTCTCCCTTGTTGAGAGGAAGTGTTGATTGTACAACACCATGATTCATTCTCCAAGACTTCCATCGTATAAAATTAGGACATTGTATTGTGTCAGTTCATAGTTATGTCCTCATGTATTGAGGTGCATTATGTACTTTGATCCTATGTTACATATGAAGAATGGAATATTGTGTTGTATAAATATTGGATTCTTGTGTTGTATCAAGACCGGCCTTTTGTATCAACTCTAGACTTGTGTTGTATCAAGTCAATGATTCTCATAGATGGTGCCCTATGAGAATCGATCTCCAATTATGGAGATGGGCTTGTGTTGTATAAAGTCATGTGGTTATACTATGTGATATATTTCTAGTCATGGTAACTAAGTGATATAAGTCTTGTTTAGGGATTAGATACCTCTAGAGTGAATTAATTTAGCATATGACAAAGCAAAGCATCAATTGAAATATTAATTAATGTATTAAGTTAAGTAAAGAAGAGTTTAATGATCATTAATTAACATGCTTCTATTAAATAAAGAGATCCACGTAAAATTTAATAAGAAAAAAAGTGAATGAATGACAGTAAGAGCGGAGCAATAATGACACTTAAGTTAGCCTCTTAACTAAGTAAAAAACAATGAGTTAAAGATTCAGTTCAAGTCATTTATCATTCAGTGCAAGTAAGTTCGCATTCAGTTCAAGTAAGTTAGCATGCATTTCAAGTCAGTTAACATTCAATTCAAGTAAGTTATCATTTAGTTCAAGTACATTAGCCTTCAGTTCAAGTCAGTTAAGATTCATTTCAAGATAGATAACATTCAATTCAAGTTAGTTAACATGTGGTTCAAGATAGTTAACATTCATTTCAAGTTAGTTCACTTTCAGTTGAAGACAATGAACATTCAATTAAATAAAATTGAGGAAAGGAAGGGCGCTAATGCTTGCATGGAGGGAGTTCTAGTTATCTCCTACCTGTGAATGCACTATGTGGTGCTTTCAATATTGTTTTTGAGCCTCCTATGTGCTGCCTTCTACATGCTAGCAATTTTGGCTTGTTAGTAATATGCTAGGCATATGGCAAGTTAAATACAGTTGCATACAGTTATTTTTGCAGGGTTACATTGGATCTCTCTTCTCTACTGTTGTGGTGATATCTCTTATCAAGTAATCTGCTTATGTGATGTAAGCCATTATCTACAAATCAATGTGTCAGACAACGAATTGTTGGTTTTTTCATCCTCCATGTTTGGAGGGTTTTCCTAGCCTATATTGTGTCTCTAATGGTTGATTGATTTATATGGTTGATTTATGGATCTTATTTATTTGGTTGATATATTTGTGATATTTACATGTGGTTGATATATTTATGTGTATTGTATCTATATGATATTAACAAGTGGCGAATACATTCAAATGTGGTTGATTTATGAGATACATATGTGCTGAAATTGATTGATAAAATTTGTAATGTTCAAGATTCTCCCATTTTGCTCAAGCATCAACATTTTGGATGCCAAATTAGAAGGAAAATTCTAAGATAACCTAGTGACCATTAAAGAAGAAAATTTGCATGCTAAATGAGAAGTTAAATCAGGTGTTCACCAGGAAGGAAAATAAGAAGAAAGCTAAGGAGATAAAAGGGAAGCAAAATGTAGCGCTAGTGTGGGAGTAAAAATGGATGATAAATTGGGTGCTAAATTAGTATCAAAACATGGTGTTAATGTGGACATAAATAGAGATGAAAAACTAGGCAATAAAAATGTTGTAACATGGTGCTAATGATGAATCCAAACATGGAGTTGATATGGTAGAAAAATAAGACATTACTTTGGATGCAGCACATGGTGATACATAGGAAGAAAAATATGCTGCAACAGTAGAAGAAATATTTGGTGACATTTTGGTAGAAAAACACAGCGCAAAAATAGAAGTAAAAAATGGTGCGACTTTGGAAGCGCAAATTGGCGCATATTTCGAAGTAAAACATGGTGCAAAATAGGATGCTAAAGTCATAGTGATGCAGGAGCATCATGGAATTCTAGCAATGTGATGAGTTGGTCACATGCTGTGGCATATCCTTGATTGTTTTGATGAGTCATATTTGTTTAGTGGCACTAGGAGTGATTGTGTATCATGACTCCCTACGTGGAGATCAAGCCACAGTTTGTTTGTTTGTGATAGGGATGTTTTCATCATGCTTTGTAGTTGTTGTTTTTTAGTTGTAGGACCACTTAGTGTAAGAGGTTACAGTTTATCTTAAATAGGCATATTGCAGAAGGGAGAGGGGTTCTACTCTTTAGCATTAGAATTGTGATTTTGTAGAGAGAGAGACAGACCTACGTCTGGTTCCGCTTGTAAATATTTTGAATAGACTGAAGCAGAGAGCTGAGTTGTGTGGTTGTGTGTTGCGTAATCGGAAGAGTAGTTTTGTGTTTGCAGTGTTGTTAGCCTCTATGAATTTACTGTGTGATTTGTAAATCCGTGAAGAGACGACTTCATCATTTTCCTGAACATTTGTATTTCTGGGAAATCATTAAGTCAAGTGATAAATTGTTGCTTGAATAGTTGAAATAGATCATAGATGCATGGATAGAAGTGTTAGGATAATTAATTTTAAATAATATGGGTTGGATTGATCGATTCTATGATCAATATGCATAGCACGCAGATTTTATGCCATTAACAAGTTTTGCACAGAATGAACCGTGGAGATTGAGTCGACAAACGAAGATTTGACGGTCCAAGAGAAATCTGCAACGAAAGTTGCGAGGGAGATAATGGATCCACAAAGATATATGAGATTTGTACCAAAGCATAGTTCGATGGTTGTGAAGAGGAAAACAAAGATCAGGCAGTTGGGAAAATTGCAAAAGAAAAGTTACAAGGGAGTAACTTGGAAATTTGACATCCCGCACCACACATCCCACAACCCACTTGCGAAAAGCCTGTTGTGAAAACAGAGTTGCGAGAAAGTTCTATTGTAGAAATAGAGTTATGGAAAGACGGTTTTTGAAGTAGAATTGTAGGGAGGTAAACTTAGAGCAGAATTTGGCCAAGGGCTAAAATTGTTCATCCTGTTAAGGGTAGGAGCCACCAGATCCTGGAGGTGCTATTTGGGTTGGCCATGGTTGATCCTTCCTGCACAAATTTTTGTATCAAAGCAAGGAAAATATCATGTGAGAGAGAAGTGTAGTGGTCGAAGTCTAGAAAGAGCAAAGAAGAGTGCTTAATAGGTTATATATAGACGAATAGTGTTACCAAAAGACGAAGTATAGAGAAGGGGCTTGGTGAGGTAAATTGTAGTAGTGTGAAAGAGAACTGTTATTACAGAGGCTTAGTATGAAAGGATGGTCGCATGCATAGGCAGAGCAAGAGGTCCTTACAAAGGTCGAGTAGTGGTGAGTGCAGAAGTTATGGAGGAAATGAGGGAGCTTTGAGCACATATGGAAGCCATGGAGATAGATACACTAAGAGAGCCAGAAGCAAGGGATGTAAGTGAACCTGAGGATGAAGAGGAAACAGAAGAAGCCACACCTTTGCAAAAGACACCGGAGCTAAGATATTTTAGATCAATTCTAGGAGCAACTTCAAGGCCAAAGCCTAAGTTTTCTACCTGTGATGGAAGTCTCATTGCGAAGCACCTTATTGACTAGATCAGTGAGTTGGATAAGTACTTTGAGTATGATGAGATTGAAGAAGAAAAGAGATTCAGATTGGCTATGACAAGGTTGAAAGGGCATGCATCGTTGTGGTGGGATAATGTGCAAGCAGAAAGAAGGAGAACGAATAAGTCATTTACAAAGAGATAGGATAGGATGGTAGAAAAGATTAGGGCTAAGTTCCTGCCCAAATATTACCCATTAATTCTGTATAGAGAGGTACAAAACCTTATACAAATATTATTAACAATGATAGAGTATACTGAAGAGTTATACAAAGTAAACCTAAGGGTAGGATATGTGGAAGAGTCAGCATAAAAGGCTGCTAGAAATGTCAATGCTCTAAGGATGGATATCCAAGAAGAGATTAGCATGATATCACCTAGAACAATGGAGGAGGCATATCAATGTTCCTTGAGGGAAGAAGAAAAGATAGCAAGGAAGGAGAGCTTCAATAGAGGTCGAGCTTCAACCAGGGGAAGAGGACAAGAAGCTGGAAGAGGAAGATTTTGAGCACAGAGGGGAGAGTTCAGTAACTCTAACCAACAAGAGAAACATGGTAGAGTAGGTGACTCTATAAGAAGAGGACCTTACAAAGGAGGTAGAGGTAGAGAAAGAGAAAGAGGAGTTGTCATTAGGTGCTAAAAATGCAACTAGTTGGGATATAAATCATTTGAATGTATAGGGAAGGAAGACGTAGGATAGATAGGAGCTTATGTACCTTAGAATGAGCAGTAGCAAGAACACTCAATGATGGAGGAACTTTTTCCAAAGATAGGAGAGTATTTGATGATGAATAGAGTCATGTTGAAACCTGAGAAGCAGCAAGCAAAGCCTGATCAAAGAAAATATTTATTCAGGACCATGTGTAAAGTCCAAGGGAAGTGTTGTAAGATGGTAATTGACAGTGGGAGCACTGACAATGTTTTTTCCATAGATATGGTGGAGAAGCTGAGTTTAAAGAGGACCAAGAATATTGTTCCATACAAGGTATCTTAGTTACATAAAGGACATCAAATCCTGATAAGTGAGCAGTGTGAAGTTGATTTCCATACAGGTCCATATAAGGAAAAGATTCTGTGTGATGTTATGCCCATGGATGTTTGTCATATACTGTTAGGAAGACCGTGGCAATTTTATAAGAAAGTGATTCACGATGGTAGAATTAAATGTCACAGTTTTGAGAAGGATGGGATAGGACATGTACTTCACCCTTTACAGGAAGGTGGTACAGTAGGACAATCAACACCTGAAGTCTTGATGTTGTCAGGAAAAGAATATTTGCAACAGGTTGAGAAGGAAAAGTTGAACTATGCTATGGTATGCAAATCGAGAGTGGTGACAATGAAGACTCAGATGGGACAGATCTACTTGACGAGATTAAGGAGATGCTGAGTGAGTTTAGTGACATCGTGGTGGATGATTTACCTAATGTGTTACCACCAAGGAGGGATATAAGCCATCAAATTGATTTTATTCCAGGAGCCAGTTTACCAAACAAGGAAGCATACAGGTTGACACCTCAAGAGAATGAATAAGTGAGGAAACAAGTCCAAGGATTGTTGGACAAAGGATTGGTCCAGAAGAGTCTAAGTCAATGTGCAGTACCAGTAATACTAACACCAAATAAGGATGGTGAGTGGAGGATGTGTATTGACTCCAGAGCATTTAACAAGATTACTATCAGGTATAGGTTTCCATTATCAAGGATGGATGACATGATGGATTTCCTAAGTGGGGAAACATGCTTTTCAAAACTGGATTTGAAGAGTGGATATCACTAGATTAGAATTAGAGAAGGAGATGAGTGGAAGATAGCCTTCAAGACAAATGATGGGTTATATGATTGGTTGGTCATGCCATTTGGATTATCTAATGCACCAAGCACTTTCATGAGATTGATGAATGAAATCTTGAGGGATTTCATAGGAAATTTTGTCATAGTTTACCTTTATGACATTTTGGTTTTCATCCAAATAGAAGAAGAGAATATGAAGCATCTGTGATATGTTTTAAAGAGGCCGCAACAGGAAAATTTGCTGGTAAATTTGAAGAAGTGTACATTTATGAATCCAGAGCTAGTATATTTAGGTTTTGTTATCTCAAGAGATGGGTTGAAGATGGATCCAGGAAAGGTGCAAGCAATCATTGATTGGCCTTCACCTAGGAACATATCTGAGGCAAGAAGTTTTCATGGATTGGCAAGTTTTTATAGGAAATTTATAAACAATTTTAGTGGTATTTGTGCATCTATTGTAGAGATGATTAATAAGGATGGAAAACCATTTCAATGGATAGCAAAGGATGAAAATAGTTTTCAGTTCTTGAAGAATAATTTCATCGAACAACCAGTGGTGCCAATGGAGTACCAATTGGAGTTGTGCTTAGTCAAGAGGAAAATCCTATAGCGTATTTTAGTGCGAAGTATTCATCATATGACAAGGATTTTAATGCTATTTTTCAAGAAATGAATCATTGAAGACATTATTTGATTCCTCTAGAATTTGTGTTATATTCTAATAACCATACATTCCAATACATTATGCAGAAACCTAAGTTGAACCTGAAGCATGTCAATTGGGTTGAGTTCTTACAGAGATTTACCTTTGTGTTGTACACATAAGTGGACATTAAAATAGAGTAGCTGATGCCTCAAGTAGGAGACTGTTGATTATGCAACAGAATCACATCCAAGTCTAGGGATTTGAGCATTTAAGGGATTTCTATGTGGCTGAAATTAATTTCTAGGAGGCTTACAAGACTTCTAAGAACCAGTAGAGGTGGATGGAGAGCCATGGATGGACTATATGCTACAAGATGGCTTACTATTTAGAAATAATAAACTGTGTATACCAAAGTGTTCCATGAGAGAGAATTTGATACAGGAAAAACACAATGGAGGTATGGAAGGTCACTTTGGAAGTGAAAAAACCTTTGGACAGTTAGCTCATTTCTATTTTTGGCCAAGGATGAGGTATGAATTTGAGAAGTTTGTAAGTAGAGGCAGAGTATGCCAGCATGCTAAAGGAAGAAGCCAGAACATAGGGTTGTATACACCATTGTCTATTCCAACTAGGCCTTGGGATTCTATGAGTATGGATTTCATTTGGGCTTACCAAGAACTCATAAGGGATATGATTATATCTTCATAGTTGTTGATAGATTCACTAAGATGACACATTTCATTCCATGCTACAAGACTAATGATGCTACACACATTGCTAACTTGTTTTTCGATGAAGTTGTGAAACTACATGGTTTACCTAGAAGCATTATATCAGACAGAGATGTGAAGTTCACAGGTCATTTCTGGAGGACCTTGTGAAAGAAGATGGGTACCATATGGAACTTCAGTTCAGCATATCACCCAGAGTCTGATGGCCAGACATAGGTAGTAGGATTCTGGGGAACATGTTAAGAAGTATTATTGGAGAGATTCATAAATAGTGGGTTAGAGTGTTAGCTCGAGCTGATTTTTCCTATAATGATTCACCAAATAAAACTACAGGGATGAGTCCATTTCAAATTCTCTATGGAATTCATCCAAGAGTAGTGCATGCACTTCGTGACTTATGTCAGTTGGAGAAAAGGAGTGCTGATGGAGAAGAGTTTGCAACGAGCATCAATGAATTATAGGAGAAAGTAAAAGCAAGGTTACAGTAGAGTAACACCAGTTACAAGGCCAGAGAAGATTCCAAAAGGAGAGAGAAGAACTATGAAGTAGGAGATTTGGTCTTCGCATATATAAAGAGAGATAACTTTCCAAAGGGAGAGTATAACAAGTTGTAGATGAAGAAGATTAGACCCTGCAGGATACTCAGAAAATTTTCAGCAAATGCTTATGAGTTAGAGATTCCTACCAGAGTGGGTATTTCACCAATATTTAATGTTGCATATTTATATCCTTACATAACAGGTGACACTGGAACCTTTGCAAAAGGTGAAGATTCTACTAACGACCTACAATGGGTGGGGAAGATGCCTGTGGCACAACCATTGGAAGTTGAGTCCATTCTGGACACTAAAGTGGTAAAGAGTAAAAGGAAGAAGGACTACCTAGAGTATTTGGTCAAATGGAAGAAGCGACCAAAAGAGGATTCTACTTGGATGAGCACTACAGATTTGGAAGCCAAGGGTTTCACTGTAACCGATCTAATGAACAGGGGTTCATAAATTTTTCACCCTTGTGAGTCTGATGCAGGAACATCATAGCATGCCAACAATGTGATGAGTTGGTCACATGCTGTGGCATATCCTTGACTATTTTGATGATTCATAGTTGGTTAGCGATAGTAGGACTGATTGCATATCATGACTCCCTATTTGGATATTGTAGGTAGATTTAAGTATGTAGTTGTCATTCATGTCAAAGGTGTTCATGAATGACAAAGGAATAACTACTGGATATGATGGTAGGACAAACTCAGTGAAAGACTAAAGTAGTGATGGCATGGCATGGCATAGTTTAGGATGAGGCATGACACATATGATGGCATCGCATGGCATAGTTGAGGATGTGGCATGACACAAATGATGACATGGAATATGAGGGTGTCCTAATGATGATGAAAGACTAAGGTAGTGTTGGAAAATTTGCATGATATGGCATGACGATGAGGTGGCATAATCAGCGGCATGAGATCCTATGAATGAGGATCAATTTTTGTATAATCTACAAAGATAGAATGCATATCCGCATTAGTTCTACAATGGAAGGTGAGGTAGAGACCTGCACAAGATCTGATGGCTAGTAAGCATTTCACAAAAGATAAGCGAAAAATCCAAACTTCCGCAAAAGATCAAGATCCGACGGTAGGCATTGATCTCACACTAGATCCAACTGTTAGTAACCATCCCGCAAAATATAGGAGGTAAATAAAAAGTTTCACAAAATATCAAGATTGGATGGCCAGGGATAAATCTGCAAGGAAATCAATGGTCCAGGAAAATGCAGAAACAAAGTTGCGAAAAGGAAATTGTCGAAGTCTGAAATTGGAAAGTGTGATTTTGCATCCCACATCCCACAACCCACAATCCATAAGATCAGATGGTTGGTAGTATTTCCGCTAAAAATAGATCGATGGCACAAAAGAAAAGTGTGGCAACAAGCTTGCAAAAAGAGAATTGCGGAGGTAACGTTTAATATTTTATGAACCTGCATCCCGCATCCCGCAATCCATAATATCGAATGGCTGAAGTTAGTTGCACCAAAAAAAGATCAACGCTGCGGAAAGAAGTTTGCAGAAACAAGATTGCGAGAAGGAAAAACCAGATAATCGACATCCTGCATCCTGTATCTCGCAATTTGGAGGTCGACGGTCACAGGAGAGCCCGCGGGAGATCAATGGTGTGGAATTGTTGCTACAGAAAGACAATTGCGGTAAGGAAATTGTGGAAAGCAAAGTTAATTTCTTGCATTATGCATCCCATAAATATAGAGATCGATGGTCATAAAAATACCCGACGAAGATCAGTGGTGGGGAATCGTTGATGAGGAAATCATGGTACGAAAATACGATTTCGTGAAGGAAATCTATGCATTAGATAGACGGTTCAGAGAGACTTAGAAATAGGATCAATGGATCTAATTAAAACTAGAAGATGGCCTTGCAAAAAGAAGATGGATATTTTGAAAGCAACTACAAACGTTGGATAGAGGTGGGAAAATGGTTTCCAAGCTGCGGAAACGATCTCTGAGATGGAGGATAAATGGAAGAACATTTAAGGATGTTCTAAAAGATATGATCTTCGGATCTAAAAGGGTACAACAGTGAAATATTTATTTGTTAAGTTTGAATAAACACGACTGTTGAAAGAAGCTTAAACACTAAGAGGTATCTAGGAAGCGTCCTGAGTAAGAAATAAAGATGTCTCTGGAGTTCGTATGGCATGATAAAAAACAGATACCAATGAGTGTGATAAAATTTAGTGGGACATAAATCATGACAAACATATTAGGGTGGCATGGTGGCTCTAGGGTAGGAAACGGGCCTACAGCGGGTTGTTTCCTCCTTTCAATAGAAGTTGATAAAGGAGGGGGTCGTAGCCTCCTTCCAACTAGCATTGGTAAGTAGGGTTTTGTAGCATCCTTTCAATCATAGTAGATAAACGAAGGGGTCATAGATTCCTTCCAATTGGGATTGGTAATAGGGTGTCGAAGCTGATAAACTAGGGGGTCGTAGCCTCCTTCCAATTGTCATTGGTAAATAGGGTGTCATAGCATCCTTTCAGTCGAAGCTGATAAGGGGGTCATAGCCTCCTTCCAATTGGTATTGGTAAACATGGTGTAATACCATCCTTTTATGTAGCAGCAGGAAAAAATATTTGTAAATAAAATTTTTGCAGTAATAGGACGTATAGGTGGTTTACCCTATTGGGCTTCCAAGTTAAAATTATGTTATGTATATTCTTGTTGCTATATGTTTTAATGTTAAATTTAATAAGTGGTTAAATTAAGTAAAAAGATAACAATACTGATTCACCCCCCCCCCTCTCAATATTGACCAAGAAACCAACAATCTGTATCAGAGCAAGTTCCTTCAACACATTTAAACCATTGGAAGGTAGATCCTTTATATAACCACCATGGATCAACAAGAAGGCTTGGCCACTAATAGACATCCACTATTTACAGGAGAAAATTATGCATATTGGAGTGTAAGAATGAGGTTTCATCTAATGTCCTTGGGATGGAAGGTTCTAGAAGAAACTGAAAAGTAACATAACATAGGAAACCTATACCCTACAAAAACACTTGAACTAGGTGAATATGAAGGCAATGCCAAATCCCTAAATGAAATCTTGAGTGGATTAACAAACAATGTGTTTACTAAGGTTATGCAATGCACATATGCTAAACAATCCTAGGATAAGTTGAATATTATCTATGAAGGGCCATATAAGGTCAAAGAATCCAAACTGTAGACATATAAAGGTCAATTTGAAAGCCTCAAAATGACAGAAGAAGAGAATATTGGGTGTTATATTTTAACATTAAGCTAGCATAACATTATGATCTTTAAACTAAGAAAACAACAGGCACAACAATCAAATACAAGAGACAATGAACATAGTGTTTTTCCTCAAAGAAACCATAAATGGAGAAAACCTCACAAATTTCTCAGAGATAGAATCAACACCAGAGTGAAACCCAAAAATAGTAAGATAATATCCCGACAGCAATAAGCTCTTTCCTTTTTCCCTAGTGTCTTTCTCTTCCTCAGCTATGCGCTACAACTAAGTGTGGATGAGATGTGTGATAAATAGAGAGGTCACCTCTCTATTTATACTAATTCCCAACATTACTAAAACCCTACTAGGGCCAACCTCACTAGGAGAGTATAATAACCCTTGTGCCCAGGAACTGCGGGAACTTTAACCCTTAGACAATAGCAGGGTTACCCACAATGACTTGACATGACTTGCTTACATTATAGATTCTCCCGACAGGAACATCGAGGCATGACGTGACACAAGTACATCCCAGAATAAACATCAGGTTACAATAGATATGAAATACAAGTGAAATACATTCCAAAGTTACAATTACATCAACACTCCCTCTTAACTAGGAAGGTATTCTCTCGACACAATTTTCATCACTGGTCTTCTTCTCTGAATCATCTCATCATCTGTATCTTCAAGTCATCTTCATCTTCAAGTCTTCTTCATCTTAAAGTCATCTTCATATTCGAGTCTTCTTCATATTCAAGTCATCTTCATCTTCAAATATGGATCATCACTCGATCTAGATCATCACACTACTAGATTTTGATCCAAAATCCGACGGTTTTTTCCGACAGCGCGTGGATTTTTTATTTTAACCGTGCCAAAAATCAGAAAGATTAAATTTTTTTTTGAAATAATGGGCATACGCGTCGCTTAAGCAACGGCGCTAAAATTTCTATCCTCCTAAGTGTCGCTTAAGTGACGGTTTTCCTCCAAGTGTCGCTTAAGCGACGGTTTTTCCTCCTAAGTGTCGCTTAAGCGACGGTTTTCCTCTCCATGTTTCCTTTTAAAAGATTATAGGTTTAAACATGGAGGGGTGTATGGCATGTACATATTTGTGGGATTGGTTGTGGCCTTAACATTAGATTAATATCATTATTATAAAATGATGGTAGTGAATTGCAATAAATCAAAGATTGATTTAGACAAGTTTCATTTTGTGGACAAATTTATTCTTTTTTTACACGACAAAAAAATATATTTGATTTTTCAAGTGGAAATCAAAATATACATTGACGAACCTTAAAGGTATTTCCATTTTTGTTCAATGACAAGAGACCAATAACTAAATAGGTCATTACATCATTATGGTATGCATCCAGTTGAGTCCAATAGATAACGAAACAGTCCCCCCCATGGGAAATGAGTCCTTACAATCAAAACTTCAAAATAAATAAAACTATCCAAACAAAATATCATATAATGAAATGTGATGAAGTTGGAAGAATATTGCTATCTATGTATTCTTGAGTGATCAAAAGACAATATTTCATAATGATGGACTCCTTGGACAGGGAGTTCACCTTTTTTTTAATTCTCTCAAAACATGGGAAAGAGTAATATTATGGAAAGCAGGTTTTGCATCCTTAATCCTGTCAAGGAGGGGAGCCAAAAAAATATTGGATATATCATGTTGATTACTACATCAATCGATAAGCAGTTTGGAATCTCCATAAATTTGAACACATTAAAACATACCTTTAGCAAGAGATACCCTTATTTATCATTGCCATCATCATCACCATCATCATTGCCATCATATTCATCATCATTGCCATCGTAACTTCAACAAAAAAGTGTGTTCCTATTCCTACTTCAATTTTGGGTTTGATAAAGCTCTATTGATTGGTACAAAGGATTGCGTTTGCACCATAAGAGCTCAAGTTACCCTTAAATGCCCCACAAAAGAACCCCCATGCTCCATATTTATTTGCATTAGGCACTTTCAACACCCTAGCACCTAACTACTTGATATTGATACCACGTTCTTTGAATAAGAGTCTGGCTCTTTCTACCAATATGGGCACATTCATAACTTTGTATTCAAATAGACCTTTGTTTCTTACACCCCAAAGCACAAAATAATGAAGCGTAATATAAGATAGATATGGATTAGTGGAAAGCCAGTGCATGAAACATTGTTCAAAGGATGCATGAGTCCACCAAATAATTCATTTTAGATTTCCAATGATAGCCTAGAAGACTTGCTTTGAGAAGTAACACTCAATAGACAAATGATAAATTGTTTCCTCATTCATCTTACACAAAATGAATTGTTTGGAACCATGCCAATTCCACTTCACTCCATCATCCCATGTTAATATTTTATTTGATAACATTAACTAAACAAAAATATTAATCTTCAAGGGGCTTTTAAAATCCCATACAATTCGCCACTACTAATGTTGGTCTTATTCTTGAAGCATAGGAAAGATCACAACATATCGAGGTTTGGAAGTAAGTTGACCCATATCATAATTTTTGGTCCACATTTTGATATGAACAACATTGTGTGCTAGTTGGTGGATATAATCATTCTATTCAATAACCATGTTGATAGGAATATTCAAATATATCTCATGCGATCAACCCCATAATGGCTACGTCGTTGAGATTGAAAGACCCCTAGTGTCTTAGGAATCTCGATAAATCTTTGGTTAGCTTGAAGTTACCTTCACAACCTACCTACAAGATAAATCCCAATCCGAACAAGATTCTCATTGTCGATTCTCCAAGCAATCCAATTTTCTAAGAGTAGGAAAGACTTGATCATGCATTTATAGATAATGAAACCACCTTTTAAGGAAGGATTAGATTGAATCCAATAACCAGCCGAAGTTCCTTGCATATATTTATTTTTCATTAGTTTATCCCACAAACTATAAACCGTTAGTCGTTAACATTCTCCAAAGAGCCTTCGCACCAGGCATGAGAGAAAATAGGTATATTTTCTTTAGGACCCATCCCATCCAATGTGGCTCTTAAGCTTATTTAAAGTAGACCATTTAACCAAAAAAACAAACAATACCTTACCTCTATAAATACACGTGTACACAACCTACATAAAAAAACTGCTACTACTCAACAACAATAAATATCAATACAACCAGGAACACCCATACACTAAAAAACAAAGTTATCTATAGTAAATAACCATTCACAAGCATGAAGTGAAGTGAAAAAGAGATTGGAGGGAATCTTGGCATATTTATGACAAATTCTAGAAATGCAAGTTTATAATTCATATGTTATTTACCTTTAAATATACATGGTGCTATCTTTCATAGATCCAAGATAATAAAATAACATTAATAAGTAATATACCTGATAAACCTTTATCATAATATATTATTTTATACTTTCACATTAGAGAGACTTAGTCTAAAAACCTTTCATGAAAATACCTTAGATAAGACTTCAAACCTTCAAATTAATATATATCCCGCTTCACATAAAATAAATTATATAAAAGATCATAAAAAGAGGGAAACTTGAATAGTGGGATTTAAGAAAATATCACTTATGGATTCGATTTTTGTTGAGATGAGTAAGGCGGGAAACTTCAATAGTGGGATTTCTTTCACAATGAGCCGAAGTCCAGAGGATTTGAGAGCATGCTGCGATGACAAACAGGCGGGGAAGAGGGCTGGTAGCAGTAGCATGGATTCGATTTTTGTTCAGATGGGAAGTGGTAGGCGATATTTCCATGGCCTTTTTCCATGGCCTTACCAGGTATATATAAAGCTCTCCAAAATAGGCATATAAAAAAGATTATTGATCCTCAACTCTTAGCCATCCGGGACACTTCGATATCCAGATCCACGAATAACGCTTGATTCCTGGATCTGTTCCTATGGGTTATGAAACTGAATCATTCACCGGTACTGGGTCTTTATCTGGCTCTTTATATATAGATAGGCGGAGGATTGAAGTACTAAAAAGCCCCATATTGTATGTGGACTTCAGGCCAGGTCTCCTGTTCGAGTACGATAATGTTAGGCTAGTAGTGGTTGATGTTTGATCAGTTAGGGGAATGTAATAGATTTGTGTGTTGTTGAGTTTTCAGCTTTTTGTCTTGTGATGATTTACAATGTATTTTATTGGATATTTGTATCAGTATGTTGACTATCATATGGGAGCAGAGTCAGGATATGTCCGTTTTGAGCAGCCTGAAATGGTTCAGAAACCACGAGCAGCAGCTGTACTTGCGGAAGAGGGGGGGGTTAGTTGTGAAGAACTATATTGCCGTGTTAGAAGCAGTTGAGGGTATGTGCATATTTTTATGTGGATGCGTGGTATGCTGCTTTGTTGTAGCTTGTGCACAATGCATATGTGGTTTGTAAAATGTCCCAAATTTGTATGGACCTTAAAGCTTGATGTCAATATGATTTGTTTGTTTTTAGGTGAAGCTGAGAAGGAATACTGGGCTAAGCTCCATGAAGGTCAAGATAAGCGTCGGAAATTTGCGGGCAACAGTAGGGGAAGGTACCTTTTTTTTACTCAAAGAGGAATTTGGTTTGGTGGAATTGTGTAGTCAACAAAGGGAAAGTTTCATAAGAGTTCTCAGTTTGCATTTCTTTTGAAAAATTTAAAACATTCAAGGGTTTTCTGGTGTGATTAGTGGCTAGCCCTGTGATGGGATGCCTGATTTATCCTTGGATAGATCTTCACGATAGTCATGAATTGCTTAAGAAATGGAAATGGAATTGTAATTGAAATGGCTATTTACCTTGAAATGAAAATATGCAATTTAATGGCCGTTATTTCTTTAAGATGTGAAAGCAAGTCAGACACAGAAGCTAATAAGTGCATTCTTCATACTGGAATTTGTTAGTCAACAATTGCTTATCAATAATTAACTGCCCTGGCTGCTACTAGCTCCTCGGAATAGTCTCATTGTTACTCTTTGGCAACATTGCTACCTAAAACATGATGGCTGGTCAGCCGACTGTCTTTTGTACTCAATTTCTCTAATGGGGCTGTCCGGGAGTAATTTGAATTGTTTTTCTGCACTTGGGAAGTACTGACACCCTTGTCTCTCACAGTCTCTGCCATTGTAACATAAGATATTTTTCCTTGAGTTTTGCACCAAAATTTCCATGTTTTTGGTTTACCACTGAAATTTACAAAATTGTTTGAATACTAAGGGGTCTTCTCGGTCAAATTATGGGCATGTACAGAATATGAAAACTATACAATTTTCCATATCTGTTGAGGGGAAAATACCCAAAAACTTCTCTTGGCAAAATTCTTTCATATTTTTTTTTCGTGCTTTGCCTTTCCTAGTTAAAAACTCGATACAGAGGGTGGTGTTATTTTTACAATGGTGTGAGGAGATAGTTGTGAAGAAACTTGTGTACTTAACAGTGGATTAATTTATCCAAGAGTTAAACCAGCAAGGATATAAACTAAGAANCCTTTCTGGAACTGTGTATTGTAATTACACGAGTTCTCACAGGGGACCGCTAATTTATTGTAAGTCTCATGAAAAATGTATCTTTCATTATATTCTCAGCATTACAGGATATTATTCGACTAGGGTTAGCTTAATTGGTATATTCTCTTGTGCAAAACTTCATTGAGGTCTTGGGATCAAAGCTCATTGAGTCCCATGTGCATATTTTTCTGTGGATGCGTGGTATGCTTTACAAGATNATTCTCTATTTTCTGTCCATTATTTCTGGTTGTACTTTTATGAAAATTTTATGCTTTACAGGATTTTCTTGTGGATGACTTGCATACACCAGAGAAAGATTTCGAAAGGGTTAGTAGATGTACAAATATAGGGGAGGGATTGCATCAGAACAGTTACCCTCAAACATCAGTGCAATTACCAGCAAATATTGAGCACCAAGAGAACAACAATTATGTACAAACATCAGAGCAATTGCCTCCAAATCTTGTGGAGGGTTTGGAAGTGACTTTTGGGCTTGAAGGTGGACAGATCAATTTTCATCAGGATTACATCCCTGCTGCACAACCTATTTTCACTTTGACTAGCGAGGAAGAAACATCACCAGTTTTTAATGGTCCACAGCCTGGACTATGTCCTCCACCAGCAGCATTCTTAGCACCCAAGTGTGCTCTTTGGGATTGCTCGAGAANACCCAAGTGTGCTCTTTGGGATTGCTCGAGACCTGCTCAAGGGACAAAATGGTGCCAGGACTACTGTAGTGATTTTCATATGACTCTTGCTTTGAATGAAGGTGCACCTGGAATGAGACCTGTTCTGCGTCCCAGNTGGAATGAGACCTGTTCTGCGTCCCGGGGGAATTGATCTGAAGGATGGTCCACTCTTTGCTGCCCTTAGTGCTAAAACACAGGAGAAAGCAGTTGGTATTCCTGCATGTGAAGGTGTNGCAGTTGGTATTCCTGAATGTGAAGGTGCTGCAACTGCCAAGTCTCCCTGGAATGCATATGGTATGGTATACATCTTTGCAGTCTACATGATGGTTCCTTTTGAACGTCTCTAGCCTATAATATCGATAAGTTGGAAAATGAAGACATGTCTAGTACATCTTATGAATTTCATGACTTAAAACAATGCTTCTTTTGCAGAGCTATTCGACATGTATGTGCTTGAAGGTGAATCAATGAGAGAATGGCTCTTCTTTGACAAACCGCGACGGGATTTTGAAAGTGGAAATCGAAAGCAACGTTCATTGCCAGATTATAGTGGCCGTGGTTGGCATGAATCAAGGAAGCAAGTCATTAAGGATTTTGGTGGACTGAAGAGGTCATACTATATGGATCCTCAGCCATCTACTCAGTTTGAATGGCATCTTTATGAATATGAAATAAATGATTGTGATGCTTGTGCCCTCTATAGACTAGAGTTGAAGATGGTCTGTTCAAAGAAGAACACTAAAGGTAAGGTAGGGGGTGATCCCCTGGTTGATTTGCAGCATCAATTAGGCAAGCTATCTGCCGAGTTTTCCTGGGTAGCAAAATGAAGTAACATAGAGTGATCAAAAACCGTTAAAAGAATGGTAGCAACTACACTTATTCAGCCTCAACTCGGCAACTACACTTATTCAGCCTCAACTCAAGTTGCTCCTATTGGCAAAAGTTTGCTCATAGGGCATGAGTGCAGCATGGTTATTTTGTCAAAGAAACAAGTGGATGCTATGCAACTCAATGATAAAAGGTATATATGTCTAGAAGTATCTGTTTGACCTCCTTAACTCACT